>JAHDVE020003494.1:0-333776 GCA_022606495.2 Halesus radiatus
GTGCAGTATAAAACAAGCTAAACTGATGGTACCTAACGTGAAGGACAATTGGAAAATTATAGTAATGTTCGTGCAGTATAAAACAAGCTAAACTGATGGTACCTAACGTGAAAGACAATTGGAAAATTATAGTAATGTTCGTGCATTATAAAAGAAGCTAAACTGACGGTACCTAACGTGAAAGACAATTGGAAGATTATAGTAAATCGAAATAAATCATAAAACGAAAATAGGTACTTCTTTCAAATTTATCACTTTTAACCCTTAAAAGAAAACGTCGGTCTCAGAGACCGCTATGAAGTCCTGCTACAGCGTCGTCCTTTGCCCCACCAACCCTCCTCCCGAGATAGTCTCAAGTTAGTTCCCGCTGAGCCGGTGTACATCCCTTTTATATTTTGTATCATCAAGATTTCTTTTTAAAGATTTTTTTGATAAAATATTGTATCTGTCCGTTCATCAATGTAAGTAGTACAAAAATAGACCGATGAAGTAATTTGTAAAGCTGTAACTGATTGTAATTCCTAAGTCACCAAGGTTTAGTTTAATAAGTTGCTTAAAATATTCTGTGTTCTTTTTGATTTCATATTGCTCATCTTTGAAAAAGCATCGGTCTTGATTCACATAAATGGAAAAAAAAATTATAGCAACTATCGATTAAATACAAATTTTAACAAGGTTTCTGTGCGTCAGAAAATGAATTAATATGATTGATACCAAAATAAAATGAAATGATTAAAAAGGGGATTAAAAATGTTTTTTTTTCAAGGTCTCCAGGATCGATGTTCCCTATAACATTGTTTAAAATCATCTTCCCGGTTAAGGGTTGATTTAGGTACATATGAATAGAAAAAAATTTGTCTACATAATATAATGCATGGTTTCCTTTAGCGATTTGGCATGAACTAAATACTGAAACAAAACCCACCGGAAGAGGTCTTTCACAAAAAGATCGTTATCCCATTTTCATTACTCACTTTATATAGGTTTTGTACGCATCACTCAAATGATTTATTTTTTTTTTAGTATGAAGAAGTTGGCATCTATATCAAAGTTTTTGGAGAGCGCTAAATTCATTAAGAAGACGTACGAGGTACTTTTCGAATGTGGGTAGGTAAGTACCTAAATATATTTGCATAATAATTCCTAACATATCTTAAATATCCCCGAATACATTAAAATCGGTTAAGCAGCACATTCAAATTAATTATACAATAAATAGCATTTAAAATTTAAGCCCATAATGCGGTTGTTAACCACCCTAGGAAGTTAAAATGCAGACTTAAAGGAAATATCCTAGCTGACAAATGAACGAACCCTTCAAGCTTCGACACAAGTAACGAGTGACTTGACTGGCAACCAGTATTTAAGCTTGAACCTACTCCGGGCCAAAGTGAGAGGAAACAAAATAGCTTCTTCGGATCGGGAGTGCGTCAATACTATAAAAATACTACACCCTCTATTGTTGAAGTCGATTCTCCTGAAACTGAGGACATTAGAGTTAATTATAGGAGCGGTATGAGATGGAATCCAAACCCATTTCGTTCTGGAGCCGGTTGAGGAATGCCGTATTATGGAAGAAGTAACAATTTATGTTTAATTTGAAATAGATTAAATTTTACTGCGGTTTAGAGATGAATTTTGAAAACACAAAGGGAACGGTTGCATACCGAATTTATTTTTAACTTTCGATGTTTGAATAAACTTACGACAACTGTTTGAATAAACTTACGACAACTCCGTGACGCTATTTTGGTAACTCTGTTATATCTGGGTAAGAATAACTGCTATTATTTGGAAAAAATAATATAAAGTCAGAAACTACCTATCTACATAGGTACCTACCTAAATCTAACTAGGCAACACAAATATGCGGCACCATCGCACGAATCTTCTAAATTATTTTATCCTTAATAAATCAAACACTAAAAATGCAAAAGGGTAGATTTAAAAAACTGACATAAAAAACTTGAACCAAAACCACACAAATTATGCAAACAAGACTTTTTCTTTAGTATTGAATAAAGAAGCGCGCTTTCTATATAATATCCACTATCAAAATCACAAATTTCAAAGAAAATCAATAAATAATTATGATTTCCTCAAAATCCAAAGTTTTGGGACATTTTGTGGAAACAGCATGCAGTTCAAAATGTGTCATTTAAAAACCTTTCTACATATAAATATTATGAAGATGCAATAAAAACTATTACCTATCAACGAATGCACCTACAACATTGGTACTATACCATCTATCTACGATTACAGTGATCGCTAAGCCGACAGTAATCCAAAGCAAGGCAAACAAAAGGGCGGCCAATTGTAAAAAAGACTCACCATGGCGGGGCCCAGCAGGTCGTCCACCGAGACCCTGCTGGTGCGGGGCCACGCGGGCGCGAGCAGCGCGGGCTCCGTGTAGCGGGAGGGGGAGCACAGGGCTGATGAGGACTTGGAGACGTCGTCCTGTCACAACACACGAGGGCTTTAGATTGATTCTAATTTTGGACAACCCTTGAAATGCGGAAACCTAACAAACTGTCACTGTTCTAAAGAAAAAAAATACAAGGAAGATAATAATTGCGTTACATATTCCAGTTTTATATGGAAACCTAATTTGACATAGAAAAGGCTTTTGTTGTAAGCTGTAAGCAAGAGAGATAAAACAAAAGTAGATACCTCCAGTGGCGTCCTTGCTCTATGACCAAAGGTAGGCTGTGTGTAGTTGGGATATGAATTATTATTTGTGCATTGAATATTTTAAAATGGCTGTCTAATGATCGTCTTCCACTGGCTGTTGTGGTCACGGGAATAAATAAGCGTTTACCAAATTCATTGAAAAAATACACTTTGACATTTGTCGTATTTTATATTTATAACTTTTAATTTATTTTTATGGTACGTTTTTCTTAGGATGGGAACAACTTTTCGGTATTTATGGACTGCACGCCATTGATATGTAGGTGTTGAGAATTGGTACATAGCAAATACAGGCAATGTACGAGGTGTGTTCAAAAGAAACGGAAAATTTGTAATTTTCGCTGGCTGTGTACATTCGATTATCGATTTTTTTTTGTTATGTTGGTACACATATGTTTATCACATGTAAGCATTATCAACCATTTTGGTTTAGTGGTTTGTTTTTGACAACTGGAAAGATTAGTCACGTTTTTGTGTGTTCTTCGATTTTTTACTTTTGAAAAAAATGGATCAAAGAATATGTATTAAATTTTGCGTTAAAAATGGAATAAAGTGCTCCAACGCACTTAAAATGTTGACTTTGGCATTCGGCGAGTCTACTCTGTCTCAAAAAAGTGTTTATAAGTGGTACAAGCGCTTTACAGAAGGCCGAGAAGATGTTAATGACGATGAGCGTCCTGGAGTTGCAACCACGTCAACAAACGAAAGAAAACATCGAAACAGTGAAGAAAATGGTTTTGGAAAATCGTCGAATCACTATTAGGGAAGTTGCAGAGGATGTTGGCATATCAATCGGCTCATGTCATGCAATTTTCTCGGATGTTTCGGGCATGAAACGTGTGGCAGCGAAGTTTGTTCCGAAATTGCTAAATTTTGAGCAAAAGCAACGTCGCATTAGTATCGCTCAGAAGTTGTTGAATGACGTCAACGACGATCCAGATTTGCTCAAAAGGGTCATAACTGGTGATGAAACGTGGGTATACTCGTATGGTTATGACGTCGAAACCAAGGCCCAATCATCCCAATGGAAGCGGCCAGAAGAGTCAAGAACGAAAAAATCACGCAAAGTTCGATCAAATGTGAAAGTTTTGCTCACTGTTTTCTTCGATTACAATGGCGTGGTGCATCATGAGTTCTTGCCAACAGGTCGTACGGTTAATAAGGAATACTACAAGGAAGTAATGCGACGTTTGAAGCAATACGGCTCAAACGATCGGAATTGTGGAAAAACAAATCATGGATTTTGCATCACGATAATGCACCAGCTCACACATCAATGCTTGTTCGTGATTATTTGGCCAAAACAACACCGTTATCATGCCTCAACCACCGTATTCACCAGATTTGGCTCCCTGCGACTTTTTCCTATTCCTGAAACTGAAGAGACCAATGAAAGGAAAGCGTTTTACCACAATTGAAGAAATAAAGTCAGAATCGAAGAACGAGCTGATGGCCATACCGAAAAGCGCATTCCAGAAGTGCTTCGAGGATTGGAAGAATCTTTGGCATTAATGCATTATATCTGAGGGGAATTACTTTGAAGGGGAGAAAATAGATATTGATGAATAAATAAATACTTTTCGAAAAAATTGAAAATCCACCTTTTCTGTTGAACACACCTCGTTTATAGTACGGTGGATAAAAATACTAGTTCTCCATAATGTGTTAATATTTAGGTAAAATATTTTTTTGAAGCCAGCTTTAACTGTATTATTTGTTTGATAAAGTAATTGTTTTAATAATAACACTTATAAATGAAGAATCTAAAACCGTAAAATTGATAGGCAATTGCCTTAATTGTTCTCTTTTTGGAAAAGTGTTATAATGGTGTGGTGAAGAAATATGCTTAATCCAAAACTGCACAGAATTGCATGTGGGTAGCTAAAAATCTGTTTTTTTATTGCTTAGTCATACGAGTATAGAAACAAATATTCTACAAATTAAACTCCATGAGAAAAGTGGTTTGTTTTATTATTATTATTTTTTATATTAATGGATCATTATTACGCAAATTACACAACACGAAATACGATAAACATGAACTACAGAAAAAGAGCAGCACGTATATAATACGTGAATGAAGCAATGACAAAAATAGGACAATAATATACATTTGAGAGAATATTTAAGTCAAAGTCTAAACAAGGTTTTGGTGGAGTCCGTTATTTTAAACATACTAAATGATATTCTTCGAAGTTTATTTTCTTAAAGCTTGACGAAAATCACTTAGACCGATGCTAAAAATTTAAAGGTCCTGGCTTGAGTAAACAAGTTTCGACGTTCTGGACTAATGGTACCCATAATTAGTAGTGTTGATTAGACGGGTATAGAAATCACGTCGTTCAACTGTAAAACAATATTGCATGGGCTGATTAGCAGGGCAAAGGCATGCCACTGATATTTTCGTTGTAACGTCTCCATCTTCCTCATAAACGACGCAGTACCAGAAAAAGAGGTGACAATGGAGCTCCAACCGGGAGGGCCATAGATAAAAAAATAAAATTTAAAAAAAAAACAAGGGGGACTTGGCATGCTGGCTGCCGATAAGCTACGAACAAACTGAATGTATGGGTGAAAGATATTGGCAATACTTTTGTATGCGCGGCTTCATACAAATAACAGTTAATGGCCTATCTCCCTTGTTTTTATAATCTATGGGCAAGACCTCTCAACTTCTCAATCTCAATAAAAGGTTTCAGATTGAATTGAGTCGATATTATAGTGACTTACCCTGTCATATTGGTGCGCGCTGAAGGGCGAGGCGAAGGTGGGCCCCGGCCTGGGGCCTGCCGCCCTGCCGTACAGGTAGGGATAGTACGCCCCGTACATCACCTCGGGGCAGCCCATCGCCAGGTCGGGGCGGGGCTCGTGGCGCGCGCGCCCGCCCGCCCAGCCGCCCACGCTGCCCGCCGCCACGCTGTTCGCCGCAACACGAGGGCGGGCCGAGGGCCGAGGAACAAGTGGGACTCTTACTCTTCGCCCAAACTACAGTCAAGTCTGTACACTGTTCTTATGATCCTCGGTGCTATGAGAATCCTGGCAACAAACACTAGATTCGAAGACAGAATGATTCAATGATAGGAGAAAAACCTTTTCTCAGACGTCCAACACTGTCTTATTGATTCCAAATAAGATTTCAGACACCAATTTCAATATGAGATATAAGCAAATACTTCCCAAAACAAGGTCTTATGGGGGTTATCACCAGATTTAAATATAGGTAGGTATCTCTTTCACTAACATTGAATGGAGTTCTTGCACTAGTTGCTAATAGTTATGAGGCGATCGAAGAAGTATAGTCAACGAGGATTATACAATACTTCTATGACGATGTCCCAGCAACTTTTACACTGGTACAGTCCAAGTAATGTGTTCGCCAATTCAAGCGATACTAGCACATAATACAGTCCTCGAGAACGTAAGGATCTTTTCTCTTCCGTAACACAGCACAAAACCAAGGTACACTGCAGCCAATTAGACGATAATCGCACTTACTTGTAATCGTTTTTACATACAACAGGAAGTAGTGTATCTACTCACACAATACACCTTATATTTTCCAGTTCGATAATTTCAGTAGAGAGAGTATTGCGACTAACCAGAATAACTATCCAAAATCGGTTCTCAATATGTCGGTTAGATGTTTAACGTCAGAACCACGGTTTAGGTAGGTGGTTTTATTAGTTTCATCACTCTTTCACAATTTTTTCAAAGCACTGTAGCACTGAATTTTTCGCCTTTCATACTGCTGATATTTATGTCACTATGGCTGACCTTTTTGCTTGAATTCCGCCAACTTCTGTCAATCTGCAAATTAAAAAAATAAAACGTTATTTTGGGGATGCACGAGTACCTACAATACGAGTAATCGAAATTAAGGGCGATAATACGTTAAGTATTTATTTAGAAAATGTTAGCTATTATTTACAAGCTACGTCATAAATATGCACCACTGATAGTTCTGTTGTAGCCTCTCCCGCTTTCTCATAAACATGCACCACTGATAGTTCTGTTGTAACCTCTCCCGCTTTCTCATAAACATGCACCACTGATAGTTCTGTTGTAACCTCTCCCGCTTTCTCATAAACATGCACCACTGATAGTTCTGTTGTAACCTCTCCCGCTTTCTCATGAACGACGCCTACAAGAGAAACAGAGATTAATTAAAAAAGAACTTCCAATCGCAGAACTAAAACATATTATTGCGATATTTGTTTGACGTAAATAAAGCTACCGACATAAGAAAGAGTGTATAATCTACCGGCGCTATGCGCAGATAATTCTATACTAAAAGACGTTCAAAACTGAAATGGTCACAGCGGTAAAGTACAATATATCATATCAATATTGGCATTATATTTCTACTAATCCTTGATTGCGGTTTTTGGACAATAATGATTTCCTCATATTTCTATAAATAACTAAAAATGCGTATTTTTCACATTCGGAACAGGAACAAAATAATTTTGTCTACCTGTAATTACTGTGGATAGGTTTCATTCCATGAGAAATTATACGGAGAAAAAAGCCGCACCGAGTCACGAATCCCCGAATTCGTGACTCGCCGCGCGGTGCGAACTATACCAACCTAGCTAGGAAGATCTGGTAATGACAGATACACTGGCTAGGTTAACAATATGTCGTGGTAGTTCCTACAAGACATAAGATGATGATTGATCTCAGTGATCTTCTTTGCCGATTTAATCTGCATGATTTATTTTTGGAATAAGTGAACACCTACAGATGTGTACACTTATGTGTGTAGTCGGAGGGGTTGCTACTCCAATTTTGTAGTTACCGAAAAAAAATCATTCATTCGTTTTATGGTTATATTTTGAACACCTGTAAAGATTTTTTGTAAATCCGTATATTGTTCCTACTTTGAAATTAAAGTTTGTATCGGTATAGCCTGCGATGTCTATGGGTAACAGTGGCGTGAATTCCCCAAAGCTAAAAAGCTGTGCCCTGCCCTTAGAAAAATAAACCATGAGAAGGAATTATCGAATAATTTTAAGAAACGAGAAATTGATAATCAAAATGTATTTTTCCGTGAATTTAGTAAAGGACTTGTATACTTATTCAGTTGGCCATAACAATAAGTGGTAGATGATAAAAAAATAGTCGTTATCAAATATTCAATGTACAATTCATACCCGAACTTAAAAAAACTACACACAATCTAACTATGGTCATAGAGCAATGTACGCCACTAATGGATAGGTATAACTTTTTTTCATTACCGTCAATCAGTTAGGTACTTAAAGTAGGTACCTACCTACATAAAACACTTTTTTGTATGTAGGTAGGTACGTAACTAGATACCTACCTCTATACATATATAAAAAAGTAATTCCCAAAGAAACATGCAGTTGTATCAAATACTTATATGACAATACCTCCAGCTCTTGACAAATAAGAAATTACAGGAACTTCTCATAATTTATTAAATAAGTACGAGTATATTAAATCCTTTCTAAACCACCAGACCGAGCGCGAGCGTCGAGCGGCGAGGCTTATAACTATTAGTACAAACCTAATAGCCTCTTTAATGAATTGTCATTCATGACGAAAAAGGGAATACAATCATATGTAGGCTTCCTAATATTTGGTTTTTGAATATTCGTTTTCTATAATTTATTAAGAAAATATATCACAGAAAATCTATTAAAATGTATGGAAACACCCAATTCTGCCATCGCGAGCCACCAGAGGCGCTAGTGTAGCGTGTTGCCATATCGATGTAGGTATGGCAAATGTCAGGAGATGCAGGTATTGTCGTATTTCGATGGTATTTGGTTGTATGCATAAAGTCCCCTCCGAGCATTGTGTAAGTTAAAAACACGAAACAATTTAGGTAGGTATACGTGCTACCTACCTACTCCAAAATATTGAGAGGCTAATTCGTGCATTATGTAAGTTAGTAGGAACCCGGGTAGGTGGTACGTAGCTACCCGGCCGCCGAAGGAAAAGCACGCCTACCATATAGATTGAATAATTGAGTATGCAGTGGGATATTATAAATCGTATTGCCAGTCGCGGCCGGCGCTATCTGTCCCGTATCGCGCCATATCTTGTGACTCTCAAAGGCGCCGCCCCGTGGTACCTTCCCGCCTATATTATAGGTACGCCTCTGATCTGCTCTGCCTATATGGTGCTGGTCTCATGGGAAACTTTAAATTCTTGAAATAAACGTTTTCTGTACTGGTAGAAAACTTTCTACTTTTCTGCCAGAACAATGGAATTTTTATTTCCTTCGATCCTCTCGAATTTCGCGAGTGCCTACTTGGTGATATTCGTTCCGAGATAACGAACGAATTGTCCCCACGAAAGGTACTGCCACGTGATTCAATTTAATGTGATTGATAAAAACCCATTTATTACTCAATGTAAGGTAAATTAATACCCGTTGGTAAGATAATTGAGGTAGTTTTTGATACACCGAAACAAAAAACAAACAAAAAAACAGAATTATGAGGTCGCATTCGGTGGAAATTTGGATACGAATAATTTTATAACAATATTCCATCAGTGAAAAAATGCCGTAATAAACTAGTGATGATATTCCTAATTTAAAACATGTTTTGTTACTCTTTTTTATGTATTTTTTTGCCTATACAATTTCACTATAGGTATCTCTAAAATATACTGCTATAATTTAAAAAAAAGTTATTCATTTCATGTTTCTATATAAGTAGGTACAATTAATCTTTCATTAGCTGATTTAAAAAAAATCTATTTACCTTCCTTATATTTGTTTCCACTATACAGTTTCACTATATCTGCAAAATACAAATTATTTATCTAGGTTCTGTATTTGATAATTAGTTATTCACCTTTCTGTATATTTAGATTTCCTCGATTGAAACATTAAAAAAAATTCTTTCATATATTTGTTTTCACTATACAGTTTCACTATATCTGCAAAATACAAATTATTTATCTAGGTTCTGTATTTGTTAATTAGTTATTCACCTTTCTGTAAATTTAGATTTCCTCGATTGAAACATTAAAAAAAATTCTTTCATATATTTGTTTTCACTATACAGTTTCACTATATCTGCAAAATACAAATTATTTATCTAGGTTCTGTATTTGTTAATTAGTTATTCACCTTTCTGTATATTTAGATTTCCTCGATTGAAACATTAAAAAAAATTCTTTCATATATTTGTTTTCACTATTCAGTTTTTTTTTATATTAGCGAGCACTTCTTTCCGAACTAAGTACAAGCAACAATATATAATAACAGGAAAGAAGACGTGTTGCATAAACCTTTTGTTCTGGTGGAATATGTAACAAATTAATATTAATACTATTTAATAAAAATAAAAAAAATAAGAAACAAAAACTCCAATTTAGATAATTATCTGAACGATTCTTTGTTCAGTTTGTTTTTAAATAAAATGTAGTTTTAAGTGTTAAGCTTTGAAATAGATTTTTATTTAGTCATTGAAACAAGCTTGACCATCAAGGTGGTGTTTTATTTAGGCACCTCTGTTCCCAGGTACCTTGATTTTATTTTGAATTAGGGTAATATAACTTTCAACACAATATTTTGATGAATGGCAACATTTAAAATCATTATTGTGAGCTTCTAAACTCCAACATCCTGAACAAAGCAGCCTTATTAGTAACGGTCGGATCACTTTAATAACACATGCCACGTGGCTTCAAGGTTCAATATAATACCAAGTCATTAGCACTAAATACTGAGACAGTAAGTGCCGGTTATTTCATCCGTGGAAACAGAAGATCAACTTTAGCCTATGATAGTGCAGGAAAGTTGTTGAAACGAGTTGGTCGAGCTGTCATCGCCGCTCACTCAAAAAATGCATAAATTCCCAAGCATCAACATTTAGTTAGTTAAAGTTGGTTATAAAAATGGCAGCCATATTTCTGATGGTTTCGGCAGATGTCAGCCAATATATCGCACTTTTAAAGCTCCATAACAGGTTAATTGACTGTCAATAACGGTTACTGAACGAATACATTAATGAATGGCAGGAAATTCGTCCGAATCTATAAAAGTTCCAATATAGCGTGTAGAAGTGAAAAACACTAGGTTGATAAGGAATTTGTATTGACTTTAAAAGGTTGTACCCCTTTAAATGATAAAATGGGGATTTGTTTTGGGGATAATACGTACAATTTTTCTTTTGGGAAATCTATTTAAAATATTTTATAAATAAACCAGTAAATTTAGACATTTTAGGGTTTTCAACAAAATTCGCGTCAACTTTCGTGGAATGGGTACCTAGCCGTCAAATTATTTAGCAGTATTCCAATAATACACGTATGACGAAATATTGAAAATATTATTTGCATGATGAAAATATCTCCATGCAGGATTTCATATTTCCGAACAAACAGTTCCACGGATTGGAAATTGTTGAGAAATTTACCAATTTACCGACGATGATCGTTAATATTATTTGTCTCATCTCAAAGAACATCGGTACACACTTAACTTCGCAGTCGATTAGTTGCACATTTTCAAGAATTTTTAATAATAGAGTAGTAGGGAACTATTGACTTTTGTCGGGAGTTTAACTCGGTTTAAGTTCACTCTGAAGGCAAATACCACTGCACAGACGAGGCGCGAGGCCCTCTAAGAAGGTACCTACCACACTACCACCTACGAATGGTGTGAATGAACGAATTAATTTATTGTGCATATATTTCTATCTACTCTTTTTAAATATGTGATGTTTTGTTTATATTACCTACGTACCTACCTAAACGATATTTTAAAAATATGTAATGACGGTCGTTTTGTTCTTCAAAATATGGCTTGGTCACATACAGTCGTTTTATTATCTACTCCTTTGATTGCAGTGGCCTGCATTCCTGTATTACCAAAGGTTGGCTGTGTGTGGTTCTTCATTGAATATTTTAAAATGGCTAATTTATCATCATCTTCCGCTGATTGTTGTGGCCAAGTGAATAAATGCGCGTGCTAGTCCTGACGTCATGGAAAAATACGTTTCGGTCAGAAGTTTATCGCTTTTTTCATTTTCTCTATTTTTTGTATATGGTCGTTGTTATTGGGGTAGAAACAAATTTTCAATCTTTATGGACTGCACGCCCCTGGTAAATCACTATCTTACTATAATATGAACTTCGTGATTGATTGATGGAATATCGAAAGTGTTAGTTTGTAGTTAAGAATAAGTTTTGTTTTGTTGCTGAATGTCGCCCATAGAAATAAGACCCCCTATCTGGTACACTTTTAATTGCGTTATAAACGTTTCACAATCAATTGTTATTTATAGAAACCTCGCTTTAGGTAGGTAGGTACATATCAGTGGCGTTTGTAGATAATACGACCAATTTCCACTCGAAATGCATTTTTCCAAGATTTTTTTAAGGAATTTGTACGGTCATTTATTCAGTTGCCATAACAATCAGTGGAAGATGAAAATCAATTAGCTATTTTCAAATATTTAATCTACATTTCATCCTCGAAGTACACCCAGCTATCTTTGGGCAATACACGCCACTGGTACACATTTTGTACTTGCTTATAATGAATACAGTAATGTGTAGGTGGGTACCTACGAGCATGCAGAGCTTTCCGTTGGTTCAAAATGCGAAGCCGGGAGGGTGGCAAATCTCCTTCCGTCGTCTATTTGGGTGGCTCCTTTACAATAGATATAAATAACGTACTCCAAATTAAAATATCTCCGTTTTCAGTTTTCGGAGTGGGTACCTTAATTACCATGGAGAGGTATTTGGGTGTGAGCAAGTATGTTCAAGCTGGTACTTGGGTGGGAAAGTTATTATATAACAGTTCTAGCAAAAAATTGTTTCAATTGAAAAGTTTTATAATTTGGCTTACAATTTCAGTAGATACGTATATCTATATACCTAATTAATAAATTAAGCAATCCAAGTTCATAGGTACCTACAATAGTTGAACAATTGTGCACGATGACAGTTAGAGATAAAAGGGCTTAATGGATTTATGGCGAGGTAGTTAAAAGGTATTTGGTTCTTGAAAGTCAAAGGGTTTTAACCTCACATAAAACATTATCAAACCATATTTATTGAAACACCGGAAGTCAGTGTATAAATGGAACTATGGGTAAGTAGGTACTGGGTAGTGGGTATCTACCTTATATATTATTAGTTTTCATCGATATGTACCTACATAACCTCACTGAATGTTTTGACCTACCTAAAAATGATTTATCCAAAGCCATTTGTTTGAGATGGTAAACAAATGAGAATCCACCTTGATCGTCGTATTAAAAATATTGTCAACGAAATTTCTTTTCTTTTCACAGGCGAGTGAGTTGACCGGCGCGCGGCGCGGCGGAACACTGTCCGATCAACTATCGCAAAAAGTCTTCCCGAACAAAACCGAAACTGTCAATACAAAAAACTAAAATAATTATCGGGTGATAATCACATGTCGCGGGAAGGGGGGTGGGGTGAAACACGCGCCGATTGGAATTCGCGCGGCCGGCGCACGCGCATTATCTACCTGCCTCTCCTGATACCGCCACTCGACTGACATTCCTCGCCGCTGCGAACCATCCCCTCCCGGCGCCACCACGCCCCCTCCCCTCCCGACACCGCCCCCCTGCCGTCCGGTCCCGCCCCCGGCCGAGTGGCAAAGGCTGCCGCCGGCCGCGCCCAATCAGCGCTCGCCCGCGGGCCCCGCCCAAGCGTCACTTTTCCGAATAGTAATAGCATAGAGCGAGTACAACGAACAGCGGGTATAACCGAGGTATAGCATATTATCATTGTCCGGCTAGTGATGATGTTTTTGCGGCGGCCGGAGGCAGTTTATTACTCCGGGAGTTATTTATTCTTCTGCGGCACGTTATTTATTTACAACTTTATACGTTTAACCTACTATCTCAAAGGGCGAATGTCCCGATCAGCTTCCGCGCTCATATTTATTAAGTTTTTTTTTCAAAGCGTTGCCATTTAATTGGTCAAATGGGTGGGACGATAACGTACACATAGAATATTCGTTCCTGTGGGTAGAATGACCAAATAGTATTAAAGAAAAATTACCACTTTTCCAGCAAACGTTACTTCCCACTGATACTCAAAACTAAAGACCAATTTCAAATTTATTTTATTTTATTATTATTAATTCCCATTATTTATTATTAATTTATAAGTTTTGATACAGAGTTAACAATATTTTCGACTACCAAACTAGACAAATATTATAGTAGTTGAAATTTTAATTTATTTATTTTGTTCAAACTTATATTTTTTATTTCTTAAAATATTCAACTAGCAATCTATGAAGAGAAACATAAATATTTAATGAAAGTTGATAATAGCTATGAGAAATTTATTTTTACCACACTCTAGTCTAGAGTTCCATCTACCGGAAGCCAGTACATATTCTCAATTTTTGGAAAATTAATTGGGGACTGAAGAAAAAGGGAGAGAGGAAGTAGTTGGTAGAAGATGAATAGATATGAGTGGAGAAAATTAGGAAATACCTACTTGACTATTAAAATCTAGTCACCTATTAACACATCTCAAGAAACGTGACGTTTAAATGCCGATAGGCGGTCTCTTGTCGGATGGTACTGTAAGTATCCTCAATTCTGGAAAGGGGTTCAAAAATACATTAATTTATTTTAATAATTGAAGAAGATAATATTAACACATCCCAAATGAACCACGAAACCGAAAAAACAACAGAAATTAAAAAGATTTCAGTCGCATCTGGGACTCGAATCCAGGACCTCTACCTATCCGGGGTAACCGCTTAACCAACTTAGCTAATGAGTTCACCAGTTCAATTTTTCGATGGAAAGAAATATTCGATGGTAAGAAATATTCAATTTATTATTTATAACTTATTGAAGTTTGTAAACCTCATTGTAATATTTTAACCATTGAAGAAGATAATATTAACACATCCCAAATGAACCACGAAACCGAAAAAAAATTGAACTGGTCTCATTAGCTAAATTGGTTAAGCGGTTACCCGGTTCAGATGCAACTGAAATCTTTTTAATTTCTGTTGTTTTTTCGGTTTCGTGGTTCATTTGGGATGTGTTAATATTATCTTCTTCAATGATTAAAATATTACAATGAGGTTTACAAACTTCAATAAGTTATTAAAAATACAATAATTTATCGTTACATACTTATGGGTGTAAGTACCACGTAAAAAACTTTTTTTTTTAATTTGTCTTTGGCGTGTATTGAACTCGCGAGAGATCTCAAGGAGCTTACCGCTCTACCACGAAGGTCATCAATGACTGTAGAACTAATCAGGCTATTTGTTATAAAGTGCTCTACATTCTACATTCCCATACTTTGTTATTTCTAAACATTTCACTAGCAAATTTCTCTTGGAGAATTTCTTGAAAAATAGCCCCTAGAGTTAGCTGTCTAAATAGGCATCTACTTATATCAGATAGATACATTTTTTTCAGAGAAAATCGGTTAACTAAACGGTTTGGAATATCTTGGTCACCCCAACTTTGTTCGACTCTATAACTCATATTTTCATCATGGGCTATGGAGTTTTGAGTAGATACTCCAGTGTTGAAACTCATGCAAAGTCCAATAACCACAAGTAAAAGGTATTTAAACGCAAGTCACAGAAATGTTCACTAACCAATAATGAATATAAAAAGTCATTTTCATAGGGTCGTTTTTGTGAAGAATCCCTCGCAAGCCTCAAGCATCAATCACTTCGTAGTTTGCTAACTCAAGCAATACTGCAAATGATTTATATGTAAATTTTACACTAGTAGTTAGGAAAATGTGTAAGGTTTCAAAAGACAAAAATCCTCTAACCGTAATCTTTTAAATTCTATGAAATACTACATGCCAATTTTTTTGAAAATAGGTGCAGTTTGAAAAGCAGTAAAGACAATTTTTAATGTTTTTCCTAAAATTCCAGTACTCATTTCACATATAATTTAAAATATTACAGATTGATGATTTTTTAGTGTCGAAATCTTATGCATTTTCCTACCTGCCTGTGTAGGATTTACAGATAAATCATTCATAGTCTTTCTTGTGTGTCTTACATGTGTCATATTTCAATCAAATCAAAACGCGATGTCAACAAAATAGATATTATTTGATAATTTGTGGAACGTAAGACACACATTTTGTCACTGTTAAAAAAAGGTTAAATGTGTAAAATCACATATCTACAAAATTCTTGGGTATCAAAAATATGTGCTTATACTCAATTAAGTCTTAGTACCAGATAATTGTCATCAAACGGCATGTTCAGAGATATCCGAAGTAATGCCGTGGCAAGAGATTGATTTATTGATTGTTTGACAACTGATAATACAGACATCTAAACCGTGTAACGACCTTGCCCCTTCTCTCCTTTCTAACTTGTATCACATAAATAGGTAGCTACCTACCTTCACACTACACAACTCCACTGAATAGGGATTACTGGTTTGATTATTGTCATAAAATAATAAAAGCAAGTAAAAAAACACGAACAATCGGTTTTGTTGAATAAACTTAAACTGTCGTTTCTTGGCACCACTACCTAAGTCGAGAAGTCCTTCCTGTAAGACAGACAGACATAATAAAAACCATTGCTATAAATTTTACCTCGCAAGAAAAAATTAATCATTGAAGATTTTGTTAGGTTGGGTTAGGCAAAGCACAAAAATGTTTGTTTTCCATGGACTAATGAGAAATAATTATAGGTACGTAACGGTAATACTACATGGTGTTTTGGATACTACGTACAAAATGCCGATCGCCATACTACAAGAACTGTAGAGCTTTAACCTCGTTAATTTCACGCCCAGTCTCTCAGTTAAACCAGTACGTTGTCCAATCTCCATGAAACGATGTCTTGGCACACCCAGAGACCTACTAGGTGACATAGCTTCATACACCGTGTTAATGGGTATTTCCATCCTAAATAGGCACAAATGACCAATCCATTCTAGTCGACTGACTCTCACACTATTGATTATGATGAGTCGATGTGTCAGCGACCGTATTCCAAGGCTGCTCCTCTGTCTCCACGTTATTACTGCAAGACCTTATCTCGGCCCTAAAATAACCTTAAGGACATTGTTGCTGTTTCAAAATGGCTGTACACTATGTATATTAGCGCCCTCTGTTTTCAACTTCGAAGTAGATAAATTATAAAGGTCTTCACTTTTCGCAGAAACACTGAGATAAACTTGTGTCGAGGCTTGGGCAGGGGGTGGGTGTTGATTACAAGCGCAGTCATGCAAGTAACAGCTATTCAGAACTTGATTAAAACGGAAGGGGTTGTTTCTTGAGGGTTGGTGTCCTAGAACCTAGACAAACGTACAATAGTTCAAATAATTATTTTTACTCTCCCTTAGAATCCACAAAGAAAAATAACGCTCCACTGCGATATCAGTTCACTGTGATATTTTGAATAAATGTTAATGATTTTTTTTTTAAATCTGACTAGGTAGGTATTACACAAGCCACAAGGATAGTCTAATGTGTCAGAGAAATTGATTCTCTCGTAGTCAATATTTGTAGCAATGTCACGAAGGAAGCATATAAAATACCTACCTGCGTTTGCTGGCAAATGAATAATGTACTAGAAATTCTTGAGAATTCAAAAGCACGCCTATTAATTAGGTATTCGGGTAAGATATTTCTATCCATACACAAAGTGCAAGGTGCATTTGAGGAAAGAACCCCCTAGATAGAAAGATAGAAAAGGAATTTGAGACTTTGTGGAGAGCGTTGAAAAATTCAACACACGCCTGATCTAAAACTAATCAAAAGTCATAAGTATTGTTATGACACTCCACACGACACTTTGATGGAAAATCGTTGCCTCTTTCTTGCAGCTTACTTATTCTATTGTGTGGGTAAGGTCCCTAATAAATCATTATAAATAATTATTCAATAGAATAATAAAGACATCTCCTCATTGAAATCGTGTTTATCAGATTTATCACTGTGTTTGTGGCATATCTAATATGATACCTATTCGTAAACATTTTGATAAATCCGGGCATCTTCGGCCATTAGGGTTAAACAAGTGGGCTGTTCCGAATTCCTGATCACTCAATAAAATAAAAATGCTTGTTTACATTTTTCTCTGGCACTACGCCTAGCACAAATATCTGTGTGATATCTACCATTTAAATTCTTCTATACCAATATTTGTCTGGAATCCGAAAATCGTAAATATCACCAAATCCTTGAGATTACACGCTTTGACACAATGCCAATGGTGTGATGAAAGAAGAAATTATATTCCATATTTTTTTATGTAAGTTTCTGATAACATTTTAACCTTTTGATATTATATACCCTTCATAGTCATATCCGTTTCTGGGCAAGGGCCTCCTTCGTGTCTTTAAAAGTTCCACCATTAAATATATATTATAAGGTCTCCTTTTAGGTCATTTCTAAGGTAAGCTATTAAAAATACAAAGAATATTATGTAAATATATATATATATATATATGTATTTTTTTATAAATCTAATATTTAAGCATATAACTTCTGAAAATGGGGTTGACAGATAGAATAAAGTGAGTAGATAGCAGTGGCGTGCATTGCTCTACGACCAAAAGTAGGCTGTGTGTAGATTTTCAAGTTCGGATATGAAATCGTCGCCCCCATAGCAAAGGAGCATTTACGCGATTTTGACAGTTTGGAGTTATGAATGCAGTATTTGGTTAATTATTTGTTAATTTATAAGAAATCTGTACATAAATCTGCAAGAAACATGTCATATGATGTCTAAACCATATTTCAAAATAATGAAAAATAACATGCACATGATTTTTTCATTCGGAAATTGAATATCTAAAAATAGCCATTTTATTATCATCCCTTGCTGGTTGTTATAGGCAACTGAATAAATGAGCGTACAAGTTCTTACCTATTTCTTAGAACTTTGTTATTTTTTTCTCTTTTTGGTTCGTTGTTTTTCACACAGTTTTCCAGCCTCTATGGAGTGCACGCCACTGCTAGATAGATGCTGTGACCTTTTTGTGCGTTTCCACGGATTTTTTCAATTACTTAGTGCAATAACATTGGCTTAGATGTAGATAGATACCTTCATTCCATGTAAATTCTGGTCTTTTGACGGTGCGTTGTATTTCTACATCGGCTTTCCTGCATACAAAACTCGCAGCCTCCCATTAAAGTCTTAATTTCTGTAGGAATTCCTCTCCATTCCAGGAATTAGCATCTCCCGCCTCCACCCCACCCATTCCGGCTCCTGGAGGCTGGCGTAATATTCCTTTATAGTGAAAACACGTACCTAGTCGCAGTGGAAACAATCCTTCTTTAGCAAAGGATTGAGAACCTATTCACGTTGTTATAAAACACTAAACGTGAAACAAAGAGAAAACATTGTACATTATAATGTATAAAAACTAGTTATTCAATGGTGCCCAGAAATTGGCGTAAATACAACGATAACCAAAAATACATAGATAGATGAACTATTAGATATAAGAAAAATGTATTGTCTACAGTGCTAAAGACATATATTTTCCGGGAAAAAACTATTACCAAAAAACCAAAATCGCTTTAGTAACAGAATAAATAAATAAAGTACTTGAAGTACCTTTGTGTAAAACAAGGCTTGCGAAGAGGCATGCTTTTTTATTGCTCCTAAAATGTATAATTTACTATCTACAGAATGTTCAAACATATCGTCTTTAAACACATACAAAATTTTTATAAAAAACTTGATTAAAACCAAACATTCCAAACGTTTTCTGCTATAAAAAGGAATTCCAGTCCATTTTTTCATTTTATTAGTTTATTAATTTTGACTTCTAACTTAATATCCTGTTTTTTTTTCGTTCGTTTTCATGGTTAAAATAATTGTTAAAGTTTCAATTTTTTAAAACCCACAAAAACGCACGAAAACTATGGCCTGTTGGGTGTGACATCACATGAGTAGTCAGATTGGCGGTTCAATAGGCTAAATCGAAATTTTACACATTCCATACAAAACTTTGAGACCTTTTATACTCAAATTTAACTGCTTTTAATTGAAAGAAAACATTGTAGAATATCAGCGTCTCGTCACTATTGCAGGTGAATTGTACCAAATTGAAAAAATACATTCATATCGGCAACGGATAAACAATTTATCAGCCTTCCAAGTCATTGCTATGAAAAAAGTCCCCTTAAGCGCCCATAGCTCACATTTGATCCAACTTTTTTAAGACCTAAGCTGGAAGACTAGGCCATGGCCTAATATGTTAGTAGCAGAAATACGTATTATGATACCCCCGCATATCGGATATATCGATACCGGGTCCACAGATATTAGCGTTCTAACGGTTCCGAGATATTAAACGATATTTTAGTATTCATATCTATTGAATACTGAATTGGTACGTGATAATAATAATAACAATGTTTTGATGAGCGGCTTCTTCTGTAGCGCCATTTTGACAAAAGTCATCTAAAAGACGCTGTACGAATGTTTTTCTTCCCAATGCTCTATTTCTTTTTCATTATTGAAATTGAATACAATTTAATTCATTGCAATATTATCCTTCTCTTTTAAGCAATGCTTGTGTAGAGAAGCGGAGTATACATATTGGGTTCAGATGGTTAAAATAATGAATAATAATAAAAATAAAATGGTTTACACGATAATATCATAGAGTTGGTGATTTACTCACTAGAAAAAATAGAGTGAATAGCGACAAATTTTTAATTAAGAATTTGAATCACAACATAATATATACGTAATGTGACGTAGGATATTTAACTTATAGCATAACGGTACTAGTGGTATATTATTTTGTCTATCTTATCGCTAACTATAGACAATATATCATATCGATAATAAGTACTAGCGTTACTGACCGTTCTCGATGTATTCGATATTCATCGTTAACTAATATTAATAAATCTTTGGTATTGTCGATTTTTCAATAAAAATTATTCCTTCGGTGTAAACAATGAAAAAAAATATAAAAATGGGTATAAATGACAAAATATTTAAACCGTTATGTTTCAGACACTATTAGGTCTACAGAGATCAGTTTGATTTCAAATTGTACCCAAATTTTGTCTAATTTAAAAATATTAAATGATTTATACCGAAAAATTAGTCATTCACGATTCAAAATTGAAAAAAACTGAAGAAAGGTCGAAAACTTCGGATTTTTTTAATCCCGATTACAAATTATAAAGTTTCGGGTTCAAATCCCAGGGTGCACATGTAAATTTGGTTTAATTAATCTGCATCGTTTTACAATTAATTCAATAAAAATAATATATATAGTATATTTGTGGCGCCTTCCTAATCTAAGTGAAAGATGGTTTAAATGGCTTTAGCCGTGTTTAGTGTTTAGATTTGCATAGCCCGGTACTTCCCCACTTTTCTCTTCCGCATCGCCTTCCCCTCCCCATATCTTTTACCCTCACAACATACCCCAATAAGGGATGACATAGTCCTACTGGCTTCGGTCAGTTGAGACTCTTGTATGGTATTGACATAAAAAAAATTGGAGTGTCAGGAGAATTCATAACGCGAAAGTAAATGGCAGAATGATTAATCTATCAATGCGAAAATGATATGAAAAAAACCTTATGAACACCCACCATGAATAACATAATACCGACAGACTAATTGTAACAACCTTGTACTCTTGTATTTCAATATTAGGTAATATCACAAAAGAACGGGTGTGATACACAACTATTTCAGATGGTAACAAATCTCGAAGGCTTAATACCTTTCTGACTAGAATTTTTTGGTCGCGATTTTAACCCCTAATGCCTAGAATTATATATGAAGGCGACAATTAGAATCGCTTGCGTTAATAACACATTAGATAATATTTTGTATTTTGTGAATAGTTGCCTCTGTGACTCTTTTCTGCGCATGCGCCTGTCACGGCCTTGACAAAGACAAAATGTACAGTTTTGGAAGAGAAATATGCTAATATCAATAGGTTTGAAACATTTAGGTACCTTTAATGGCTTGAAGTAAAATTAAATATGTTATACATTATAAGAAATTATAGGTTTGAGGTATCATTAGAAATCCTCCCCTTTCAGAGTCACCGAAGGAATAATCACCAAGAAACTGCCATTGAAATTGTTGTAATTTGGAAGGGGTATAAATTATTATGTTTTGAACATTCTATCAAAAATTCTCAAGTAGTCGCAATAAACAAAGATAATGATTTTACGTTCGAAATAAACACTGTAAACAGCAAAACAGTAAGCCATAAGCACGATAAATAGTGGGTACAAGTCTTATCTAGTTATAGTTGGTCTCTAAAACTGCGCATTTGACGTCAGAAGCAGTGGTACCAACAGAACATGGTATTTTGATGGTACAGTATTTAATTCCCTTTTATATAATGATTTACAAAATCTACGTATTTATACAAAAGTAATATATTCAGAATCGGCGTTTGCTGATCTGTACGAATATATTTTTTTAAAGCCATAATATTTTTCACTGGAGTTCCTAATTGTATATTTTCCCCAAATTCTTTTCTTTTTTCATTTTCTTTTTCTTATTTAACTTATAATTTTTATTTAAATCACCTTCAACATACATATATTAATACAAATATGTTTTTTTTCACTGAACAGAAAATTATTGAAGTAAACAAGCATTTCATTTTATCTGCTTTTCTTTTACAGTCTTATTAGTATTATACAGATATTATTTTTAAGCAAAAAATCGGTTAATTTGTAAACTTGTAAAGATAGATAAGGAATATAGATATATATCAAGCGCGGTCGGTCCATATATGATGGGGATGCTCTGCATCCCTTGTGTATTAGGGCAAAAATTTTTCTCTCTTTTTTCATAGTATTTTTTCCTTAGCGTAACCTTGGAGTAATAATATTGTTACTCTAAGAGCGTAACAATGATTTTTTCTAGCCGGGAACAGCCCTACTGCAATTCGACACCGACCCGCCCTCAAAGATTTAACACACAACGACACGACAAACGGAGCAAGTCGATATACTTATACATTATCAATGCTCAGATGGTACAGTGGATGATTTGTTCTATTCCGTATTCTTAGGCTGCTCTCTGACGGTCCGGTGAGGAATGAACATTTCACTCGTTACTGCAGACACTGCACAGAAAAGTCAAGTTTGCTAAAGTAAGGTAACGGTTTGCAACGCAGTCCATTGTGGGACTTTTCGGCGCAGTGTCTCCAGTAGCGAGTGATATGTTCATTCCTCACCGGACCGTCAGAGAGCAGCCTTAAAGTACGAATGTGAAACACTTTGGCGCATGCGCATTAAGTCCTACCTTCCAATATCTTAGAACACTGGATGTGGTTTTGAGGAGAGCATCCAACGTGCAAAAACGACTTTTATGCTTATAGGCATAATGCACAGAATAGCATACGTATTTCCAGTAGGGTTAATTGCTTTTAGAACGGTTAGATATTTGTTTGCGTTACATATTTTTGACAGTTTGACTTGAATAACTGAAACGAGATATTGAAACATTGGATATCCTTCGGTTATCTATATAATTCATTATTTAAATAAATAAATTATGCAGAAAATAACATAGATACATCACCGACATGTTCTAAAAGCGTAAACGATAATAGTGAATTGTGTGGTTGTATAATTGAATCATTCATGCGAAAAAGTTTTCTGTCTCGGCCATTTACGGAAAAAATATTCTGCAAACTGGAAAACTGACTCCCATTTCGTACATGACATCAAGAAATAAATAAGAAGGAGCGTCAAATCGAGCTGAATTTTAATTAAATGAAAACTCGGGTTCCTACGTCGTGGATTTTTCATTATACGACATTTAAGATATTTTGGATCTGTAATGTTGTGAAGCGTAAATGATTTATATAGTTAAATAGACAAACTCTTTTCATCAGTAATTGCTTCATGTTCATTGGCTAGTATATAAATTTGTTTATTAAATTTGATAGTATGTATATACTGATTGTCAAGCATCCCTTTTAAGAAAAGTCACCGACCGCCACTGATATATATGTATGTATATGAGTAAATATATATAAACAAATTTAAAAATTATAAAAATTAATACCATAAAAAAATAAACCTTTTTTTAATACCACTAACTAACACCAAGTATACCCACGCACTGGCCTTGCCTATGTGGAATTTTGTGCTATATACTCGTATACAGTACACATAAATTCATATATATATATATATATATATATGTATATATATATAATTGAATATAAAAGAAAATTATATGTATATATGTATGTATTTAAAAAATAAAAAAAGACATCTGGTTCATTCCCTTTCATTGTTGTTTAATCGCGATAAATATATTCGTTTTGCTATTCATGAAAATCAGAGATGTATTACTTACATAGTATGAAAACAAATAGGTAAGTAACTGAAAGCCAACAACCAGACGAAGGTGAGTACCTACTATTACTAGTACTAGTTGGTATAGCTTAGAATATTATATAGTAGATGTAATGAATTGGAACAGAATAAATCATTCCCATGGCAACTCCAATGAAGCTCGTGCCCGGCATATAATATGTTTGCAAATGATGTAGGTACCTATGAAAAATGTATGTAGATGTATGCCAATTTTGAGAAAATTATAACCACGTAGATTTAGATTTGAGATTATGCCTCACATTCGAGTTTGTTATTTACAGTTTATTATTAATAAACAAATAATAACATTACTCAGTTTTAGTACGTTTTTAAATTTATTCATTTTACATGTAATTGGTAAACGACTATTTGAATACATGTATTTCAGAATTAATAAAAATGTCCTTTCCACGTAATTATCTTCCTTACAAAGCGTTAAATAATAAAAAGGGTTAAACCTAAAATCGTCTCCTTTCGGGAAGTATCTACTACTAATTTCTGGACACCGTTAGGTGAAAGTAAAAATTTTTGCACCTGGACTATTGTGCTTTTTGAAACTTACATTCATTTTCTATGAGCCATCTTGGTGTTGTCATCTTAAAACCTTTTAAACGATCGCAGCGCCCTCATTTGTTGTCTAGTATAAAATGTCAGACTGTACCCAGTCTATATCGGTAAACTCTCAACGAGTTACATCGGCATCGGAAACCACGTACGTAGGCGAAAAACCATGATCAATAAAACATTTATTTATTGTGTTGTAGTTTCATTTTTAGAACTCCATTTTTATTAAGATTTTTTTTAAATTTAATATTATCTATTATTATTCATAAATTAATAAGATTTACTCTGTTTAAACAAGTGTTTTTAATATGGTATGTAAAAAACATTACATATATATTATTTAAAATGTACTACATGTTTCAGAAGCAAAACTCCTCCATCAGGATGAACAATATACTAAAGTATAGACAAATAACAAGAAGATAGAACAAATTACACACATAAACAAAAACTGACAATAGGTAATGAATGTGAAATAAATAAATTTAATTTAATTAATTAATTAAGAAAGTGTAAATATATTTCAAAAAAATAAAAAATTTTTTCAAAAAATATTAAATAAAAAATTGTATTAAAACTTAAAAATATATTTTTATTATTATTATTAATACAAATAAAATAAAAAAAAAAATGGTTGTTATTCTTAAAATAAAATTTATATGAATAATATTTTAAATATAGTTATTAATTTGAAAATAAATCTAAGAGATAACTATTTTAAGAAAATATTTTAATATTAATAATAATTAACTGAATATTAACACTTATTCTGATATCTAAAATTTCAAATTTATCTAATTGTATGTATGTAACAATTTTAAACATTTATTTATGTCAAAAGAAAGATTTGTTTCGAAAATATTGTTGGCAAATTCAGAATAATTATTATTACTCATACAGTGCTGCTTAACTCTAGTATTAAAATTTCTTCAAGTCTTTCCTGTATAAAAAAGTTCAATCGATACAAATTAATTTATATACCCCCGATTTATTTAAAATATCTTTATCCTTGTTATTTAAAATATAATTTTGATTTATTATTAGTATAGAAAGCTGGTTGAATAGTATTTGGGTATTATTATTTGAAAATAACATTTTTCTCCACTGTTTACTAACATCAATTATTTATGGGTAAACATAAGATTTAATAAACTTTTTCTTAAATGTTTTGTTCGAGATATTATCTATTATTTAGTACTATAACCGTTGATGATTGCAATCTGTTTAATTACATTAATTGTTTGTTAATTTTTTTATTATTGTTTTCGGAAGGTGAAACAGCTGTCACGCGTAATAATAATTACTACCAGATTTTTTTTATAAAAAAAACGATTAATTAAATTTAATAATTATAAATTAAATTTTTTTACTTTAAATAATAAAACAATTGTATTTTTGAGCTACTGTCAAAGAGGGTATTTAATTAAATAAATATTAAAACTGTTTCTATAACTTGTTTCTAATGTTTAAACCCAAAATCATTACCAGAATTAACCAGTTAATATAAATACCGCTGCCTAAATGTATTATGTATTATTTCCTATTGAAAAAAATCATCATTGTTCCTTATAAAAGTTGCTAACATTTGATTAAGTTCATAAGACATAATCAAGATCATAACACCTACGGGCCCACATTGCGTACACAAAAAAGAGACAAGACACTCTTTGGCAGAATATTAATCGACAGAAGTCGTTTACTATGCCTGTGCCTAGGTTTAAACCAAAACCTTTCGAGTTCACCCAGTGGCCGAGAGAAATAAAGTAATCAGTGGTACGGTCGTCGGTCCATCGCGCCGCTCATGACTTGGCGTCAACAAGCGAATAACAGATTGCAAAAATTTGGTGCTAATCAATCGTCAGTCAAAATCGAAATACCGCGGGTTCCGAAAATAGTTCGGCGAAAGAGCCGCTAGGGATATTCAGATGTCAAAGCGCTATATTATGCTCGGGAATATCTGGGAGCAGAGCTAGGAGAGGGGAATTTTAAAGCCCCTGTTCTTTCAAACAGTCGCGTTATAGTTTCTGCGGAAAGACAGAGACTCTTTGATAATCGTGAGTTATTAATTTACTTTTTTGTATTATAATATCCTGTGGTCTTAACCTATGTGCTACCAACCTTTCTCTGTGTATAGCTCTAACTCTTTAATTGTTCAAACTTTTAAACTAAAAAAAAAACTATTTTAGATAGTTTACCTTATTTGCTTATAATACACCTTCCCGAAAACACCGACCTTTTTTCATGATTTATTTTATTTGTTTATGAAAGATTATGAAAGACTTATCCCTTCCTCTTCGTTCCATTTCTTTCCTTTCAATTGCTTTTTCCAGTTGAATACTTTGTTGGGTTTTTATAGTAATTTATTTTAAAATAATATTTTACGTGTAAAGTAAATAGATATAACATTTCTGCTACCGGGCTCCGCCCGTTTTATTGTTTGAATACTCATATAGGTGTGGGTTGTAGGTATGTACCAGTGAATACTTATATAGGTGTGGGTTGTAGGTATGTACCAGTGAAAACTTATATAAGTGTGGGTTGTAGGTATGTACCAGTGAATACTTATATAGGTGTGGGTTGTAGGTATGTACCAGTGAATACTTATATAGGTGTGGGTTGTAGGTATGTACCAGTGAATACTTATATAGGTGTGGGTTGTAGGTATGTACCAGTGAAAACTTATATAAGTGTGTGTTGTAGGTATGTACCAGTGAATACTTATATAGGTGTGGGTTGTAGGTATGTACCAGTGAATACTTATATAGGTGTGGGTTGTAGGTATGTACCAGTGAAAACTTATATAAGTGTGGGTTGTAGGTATGTACCAGTGAATACTTATATAGGTGTGGGTTGTAGGTATGTACCAGTGAATACTTATATAGGTGTGGGTTGTAGGTATGTACCAGTGAATACTTATATAGGTGTGGGTTGTAGGTATGTACCAGTGAAAACTTATATAAGTGTGGGTTGTAGGTATGTACCAGTGAATACTTATATAGGTGTGGGTTGTAGGTATGTACCAGTGAATACTTATATAGGTGTGGGTTGTAGGTATGTACCAGTGAATACTTATATAGGTGTGGGTTGTAGGTATGTATCAGTGAATACTTATATAGGTGTGGGTTGTAGGTATGCACCAGTGGCGTGCAGTCCATAAAGGCTGAAAAGCTGTTCCTACCTTAAGAAAAACGAACTATAAGATTCCTTTTCCACCGGCGACAAATTTATGTTAAAATCGTATTTTTCCATAAATTTGATGGAATTGGACGCTCTTTAATTTAGTTGGTCATAACGACCACCGGAAGATGATAATAAAATCTAATAGGTATAGGTACTCACCTATTACTAAAAATTGCTTATTTTCAAAGCTCCATAATGATGTTAATGACGTTCCGAGTGAAAAGAAGTTCCATCCACCTAGAAACTCTTGTAAGACTCATAGCGTCAATATAAATTGTAAAGATACATAGCTCACCATTCGAGGGTTTTTACTGCTTTACAGAACACATCACAGAATTGTATAAAAGAAACTTCTTATATCAAATTAACAAAGATTTTTTCATTGATAAAATTCACCCCAGAGATAGTATAAGCAAAAGATTCAAAACAGATGGTTTAATAGTCATCCCAATTAGTGGTGGGCGAAGCGGCTCGGTTTATTGAGCCGGATCACTAAATCAGCTCTTTGTAGTGTACCGATTGAACGACGGTTCGCGTCCCCCCGTACCATGCCCTCTCCCTCGCTCCCTTGGCCCTCTTAAAGACGTAATTAAGACGCTCTTACACGATACTTTTTTCTTTCGGTTTTCATGTGGATTATCTTTACAGAGAGCTGATTTAGTGATCCGGCTCACTAAACCGAGTCGCTTCGCCCACCACTAATCCCAATGATAAGAACGACCACGGCTCAGCACCACTACTTGTCCATATTTAGGCATAAGATGGTACAATATATTATAATAAAAAACAAAATTAATTTAACTGAAACTTTGAAATGTGAACAATTCAAAAAGCCAATTAATTCCCTAAATTTGGATAATGATATGTTGTACCCTTAATGTATACACTATTTGATTCTTTTTATTATTGTTCCAAAATTATTTTTTTGAATCAGTTTATAGTTGTTTAATATTGTTTGTATGTCGTCTACTATGAATGTTTATTGTATTATGTGTGTAAATACTGATCCCATAACCACGAGCTGCTCTGCTGGAGCTCAACTGATGGGAAGTAGAATAATAAGCACAAAAAATCATGTATTTCAACATCTTTTTTATTTATTTATTATTGAAATTCAATATATTTTAATTCAATTTACAATACTACACTTCTTTTTTGAGCAATGCTTGTGTAGAGAAGCGGAGTATATATATATAGCGTTTACATGTTTACATATTGATACTATAATGTGAATTATGTTATATTTTATGTAATAAATAAATATTACTGCATTACGAAGTTCTGCATTTTTCCTGGTATCAAGGATAATGTGTAAATTAAGGTTGGTTGGAATAAATTACCGTCGAGCTCGCCTTTGTAATATTATTAAAATTTACCCAGATTGAATAATATAATCCATAATATGAAAAAGAGGCGTCGAGATGCCCGAGCTAGAGTGAGACGCCCACCCCCGGGAGTCGCCTCTGCGCGAGGCATTTTAAATATGGCGCCACATAGATTCTGCGAGGGATTCCACAAATCGCCGTGCCGCGTAATCCGACAAGCCGTGTCGTGATCTATGCTCTCTAACAGACTTCAGGCAAACAAACAAACCACACGCTGCCGAATCTTCCTAGCTTCTTCGAGCCTACATTCGGGACAGCCACAACATCCAACATTCAACATTCAGCCAGCTTCCAACATGGCAACTTGGCATTGGGATATGCACTAAAGAGATAAACCGATATAATTGTGTTATGGGCGTATCCGTTTGCCCGAAACACCGAACAGAGAAACCCTAGAAATTTGATATATACCGATTTTAAGCCAAGCGGTTGTCGCCAATTTACGCAAGCCCTTTCGACGATATCTATAGTTGAAAATGTTTTAGAAATGTCTCCAGAAGTAAGGAAAAATGAGATTACTTCAGGCACACCGACAGGTTCAATACAATTTTTCAAATGTTTGTCGAAATTCTTCCTTAAGCAGATAATCCCTTTCATTAGGCTGTTTGGGGCCCAGGAGTCGGGAGGTGTTATGTAAATTGGCAACATCATCTTTCTCTCATGTCAGTATATATCACACTTCTAGGGATAACCTGTTCAGTGGGGAAGGACCGAACGATCCGGGGAATCTGCCAACAATAATAATATGTGCGCAATCCATCGAGGAATGGGACCGTTCTATCAAAGTGTATCGCGCTAATTAGTGTCTCATTTTACAGAGAGATCTGGCAGAATTTATGTAGAACCGCGGAATTCGGCGTGATCATTGCCCGGGAAATGAACATCTGAACGACATGTCGAGTTCACTTTTACCGTTGATAATTTAATAGCGTAGAAAAACTGTATCACTAGGATTTATATTGTTTAATTTATTATCAACTTTGTGATGAAAGAATTATTTTGAAAACACGAGCTTTCATTATTAATAACGATAAGTTTACATTTCGGCGTCATCCTAGTTTGCATGCATCATTTAGAAAACTTTTTTCTTAGTGCCCAATATTCACCAAAACGATATTTTAAAGTATCACCCACTCTGGAAAATGGGTAACAATAATATGTTTTTCATGCATAGATTACCCATACCTACGTAAAAGTGCCATGCCGTCCATAAACGCTGAAAAGCTGTGCCTACCCTAAGAAAAACAAACCATTATAACAAATGAACAAAAACCAGAAATTCCATGCTACAAAATTGTATAAATGCCCTTTCAAATGATATTAAATATACCACTGAGATACAAAAGATCAAAAACAACATCAAAATATAGCCGAGTGAACATGAAGATGAGGAAATCACAAAAATAATGAAGACAGTATAAATATCAGTAACACCAGCACAACATTCAGTCCGCCTCAGAACAGGAATTCCTAGTGAGGACAGTGAATATAAGAAACTATTGTACAGTGGTGTACAGCCCATAAAGGCTGAAAAGCTGTGCCTACCTTATTTTTCCAGATTTCTAAAAAACAGGTAATATTCGTGGAAATTTATATTTCGTGGTCGTTCGGGGGTAGGAAATTATTTCTAATTGGAAAATTTATGATTTTATAGTTGCAATTTGCCTTGAGCACGTTATCCTTCATACATTATGGCGTAATGAATCGTGATAATCACCACCTGAAAAGCAACTTGGCCAAGGAGCAGCGCACACCACTGCTTTTGTTATCTGCTTATTCTTAACAATGTAACATGATAAATATTAGACCTTGTTGAAAGGAACTAAGATGAGACATCTTTTAAGTAATATATACCTACAACTTACACCTAGGCACATGGACCTTGTAAGATGAGGCCGCCTTTGATTGTCGATACATTTCCGTAGACTTGCACAATAGACAAAGCGGTAATACACAATATGGCGACTTGTCGTATTCAAAGCTCTGTAGAATTGCGATCTGCAAATGGATCGGGTGAATTAAAAAATCAACGACAAAGTTCATCGCTCGATATGTTTTGTGGAAAAATCAAACAAATTTTCGGCTTAATTTTTTGATTATTTTTATTTTTAATTCTTCAAATAATGTAAATCAATTTTTTTTATTGTATTATTAAGTTCTGCAAGTATTTTTGTTTTTTTTTTATTTATTATTGTAACAGCTGTTTTGACGTTTAAGGCCATTTTCAATCTGCAGTTTCTATTTACCCCTAACCACTTACTCCTACCCTAACTCTTACATATGGAAAGAAAGGGTCTAAGATTAAATTTACTAGAACAGTTGGAAATTAATAAACGAACAAGTGATCCCAATATACCATTAATTAATAAAGTAAGGAAAAAAATGATTCCCCACTACTCAGTATTTTCACAAGTCCTAAACAATATAACACAAGTCAATAGCTTTCACGTCATTATAAATCAATTAATAAAACCTTGCGTTTAATACGGGGGAAAACAGACTCCAAATATAAGTGCCTCAAAGAATCGAGAACTTATTATCATATTTGGTTTCTCAGTAATAAATCATTTAAGGTAACATTAATATTGAAATTGGGTAGCAGTAAATAGAATCATATAAATAAGACGTCTCAACGTAGCCTAACCAAGTTTGAAAATGGAATTGAACGCCAAAACAGCTGTCATAATAATAAAAAACTAAAATACTTGCAGAACTTAATAATAACATTATTAAAATTTGTATCACATTAAATTTTTAAAAAAATCCGCTTTTTTCTTAAAATGGAAAATTAAACGGTTATCCCTTTTTTCAAGAATTCGTCTTACAAAGTACGAATATTCACATGGTTGAAATAATTGGTTTTTGATGATATGCAGAAACTGCATGTGATCATTAATTTATGTTACTTAACTCGGGTAATATTGTGCGAATAAACGCCGCCAATAAAATCATAAAACGATGAAAATCCTTTATCCAAATAGAAAACTCAAAATACGAATCTGTTCACTAAATCATACAAAATTCTTTTGACAGCCGCCAAGAAGATGATTTCAAAGATAATGTTCTCTGGAGCTAATTTCCCGCGGTGGTAATTTCAACTGCCGCGGAATGACTCCGCAATAATATAATGTCACGGATTCCAACTTTGAGCTTTCGCGGCAACAAAAGTTCTTTTCATCCTATTCATAAGTTCCCGCAATATTTCCACATGATCGCTCTGTCAGCGGAACGCTTAACTCGGTGGGCGGCACCTCCCCCCACCGCCACCCCCGCCCTCGGCAGCCGCCCTACCCTCAGATTCAAAAGGAACACCGTAGACTCGTGAAGACTTTTCCTGATTTAAGATTCGATATTTCGCTATTTTCAACAAGTAATAAACACACAATACTGCATTTTCTTTATCATTTGGTACTAACGTATTGTTATAAAAAATCATAAGAAACACTAGTTTGAGGCGCAGATTTTGAAAAATGCTTAGAACTTATGGCTGTGACTATGATCCGTCATTTAATAAAATTCAGTACCTACCTATTATTTTCCGAGGGTTCACTTACATCATGTTTTTTATTTCACACCAGATGGCGTCAATAAATCAGTATCGGTTTGGGTTTGACAACGATTTCTCTCGGCTTAACCGTAAAATATCACAAGGCTTTGGGTAACTACGGATAACAAATATTTGCGTAGCTCCAAGTCCCAAAGACTGCGATGACTACACATGTGGAAAGTAGTGTCCACTCGATGACGGGACACCGAAAATTACGTGGGTCCCACGATGAAAGCAACTTGAGGTTGACCGAGGGAAATGTGTACTGATTTCGAGGACGAGGATTGAAGCGGGAAGGAAAGGCCTAAGAACTGGAGGCGAACGGCTTGGAATTATTTGAGGAACATAAAGTCCATCCAAGCTGTGGTGATAATAAAGTAATAATTAGAAACTGACAATAATTTCGGATTACGGACATAATAATTTTTCCAAATAATCCGTAGTCCTAATGAATCTCTATATAGTTTGCAATTTATATTCCATGATCTGAGGTTAACAACCTATTTCATGGAGGCCGCCACTGTCGAGAGTCCTCAGTGTTCAGGTGCCAGGAGCAGAGGAGTGTGGAGGGTGTCACACGAAAATGCTTCAATATAGAGCACAACACGGAACAGAGAAGGACAACGTACGGGTAAGTCTACAAAGGCTTCGTCTTGCAGGGCCGGCTTGTGAAATCCTAAATGAGCAACGGGGGAGATTAATGGTTAATTTTGATTAATTTTTTTAATTTTAAAAAGAAAAACATTCCCAGGTTACGAATAACATGACAATATTTGAAAATCTTCTACTACCATCACAATAAGCGGAAGATGTTGCTCGTTTCGTGATGGAGGACATAGCCTGCCGAGGAATTGAACTCATGCCTGAGTCACCGACCGGTCAGACTTATTATTACGTAATTTTAACTTATGTCATTTTCATATATGAGTTCCTGTATCTTTATTAAAAGTGTCTACCTATATACAATATATTTTACTGGTAAAGTCTTAATATTATATTATCTCCTCTGTGGGTAAAGGAATTTTCTTCAGAAAAACGAATGTTGGGTGTTGCTATTTAGAATTACTTAAAATATAGAAATATCCATTTTATCTATGTTTTTAGTAGTAATCCAAAGGCAGTAAATTTTCGGCAGGTAGTTAGTCTCAGGGGAGAATCGCACTGGTGATAGAACAACATTCAGTTTCGAAACGTTGGCGTTGTTTGAAATGGCATTAGCCGTGTTTAGTGACCAGGGTTGAAAATCCATGTAATTCCCAACCTTCCTCTTTTCAATCTCCTTCTCCTCTCCACTTTCAGCATATTCCACATTGTGGATGCCATATTTCCACTGCCTTCGAGCAGTAAAGGATCTAATGTTATAGAAACATTTTCTTTCTTAAAATGTGGTAATTTTAAGAAAGAGATCTGAAAATAATATAAATAAATGATACAGCCCTGATTGCTCGAGTAAGGCGCCTCTTATTCTTAACGCAGCGATGAATTTCAGAATGAGTGTCATCAAGACCCTTGTCGAGGGAAATTGAGCGACGATACCCGCCATTTGTTTCCTCCTCCCTTGCCCCATCGCCGCCCGTCCCTACCCCACCCAACACACAACAAACCCTTAGAAACCCCTCCCCACTCCAACAGCCTTACACGACCCTTTGTTAGGAAAATCAATGGCACGTCAAAAGCCGTCGCGAGATAAATTGTACTTTAGATTACGGTTTTCCAGACGAGAAAATAGGTTTTATCAATAATTAATTCATTACTTATTATGAAATTACTTTTTCTTTTCATTTATACTACCTACTTATTTCCATTAACTGAAAAATTTTAAAAGTGGATCAACTAACTAACCATGACGCCGTTCCCCGCGGTAACACGGTAGACAGGGAGGACGGACCGCCAAATTTATCAATTATATTTTAATAATAATAATAATCGGATGATTTTTATATCGCCGTTTTTGTGAAAAATCACCTCAAGGGCGCTGTACAAATATTACTTGTATTATTCTTATATTACATCTATTCTGTAAAGTTGTTTTTTTTTTATTTTCTCTTTTTGGACAGGCTATCGTTACACATTATTTATAGACCATATAAGGTGGGTAGGTGAGTACCAGTGACGTGTAGTCCATAAAGGCTATTATAAACATTTAAACCATAAAAAACGAAAACAGAACAATGAAGAAAATAACGAGATTCAGTAAATAGGCTATTATGGAAAAATAAGGCTACACTAGACGGCTTAAGAATTCTTAGAATTATAATATCCATTTGAGTAGGCAGTAAGAAAGAGGATTATTGACAATGATACGCCCATGAAGAAATATGATTCTTTTTAGTACTTACTACGCGGAGGTTTGGCTTATTATTTACGTGATGTTACCTTTGATCAGTAAATAAGATTCGGTTTTTAAGACAGATGAATTTTGGTTGCCAACCGGAGTTAAGTGGTTCCATGTTTTTTTTAATGAATTTTATTTTTTAATTATTAAACGAAGCGGCTATAAACCTTGAAATTTACAATACAGGCATAATATGATCAGCGAACTTTATTCTACTGCGTATTTTTATTGCCAGAATTGATTAGCAGCATCAAAATCTGCTGATCTGAAAATAAGCTATCGCTAGAGATTAATGGAGGATACATGGAGGACTGAACGCAGTTGGTGCTAACAAAAGTTGTCCAAATGGAGTGGTGATGCCAACCCTGATGTATGGCAGTGAGGCATGGAACTGGCAGAAAAAGGATGAAAGAAAACTGAATGCTGTAGAAATGAGATCTCTGAAACGGATATTTGGTAAAACCATGTAAGCTGGGGATGTCCGAGGAAGACATGGCACGATCAAGTGAATCAAATACTCGGGCCATCTCAGAAGTCGGAATAATAATAATAATATTAAATGGATTATTTTTATAGCGCCGTTTTCGTGAGAAAATCACCTTTAAAGGCGGAATAACAGAAGAGAATGTATGAGACGTTGTATGAATGTGAATGAAGCCAGGAATGTATGCCAAGATCGAGTTGCTTGGCCGTCCGTCCTCTGCCTACCCCTGCGGAGAAACGGCGTGATGGTTAGTTAGTTAGAGCTTGTCAGACAAATAGTTCCTATGTACTTTTCGGGGCTGAAGACATTCCCTGGTTCAGCTTTGAATTCATTAATTTTTTTCTAAACTCGATTATTTCAGGACATGGAATTCAATCAAGGCGCTCCCTACTATCTAATAATAATAATAATAATAATAATAATAATAATATTTATTTGAAACATACATTATTTGACAGAAATATTTCAGAAGGCTTTGACTGTCCAACTAGGAGCAAATCCTGTTTTAGGACAGTCAAATTGATAAGATTAGTTCATATTAATATACATACACATAAAAGAATATAAAACAATCCATAAAGTAAATTCAATAAAAAAAAAGAAAAAAAAAAGAGTTTTTTTTTTATTTTTTTTTAAGTATGTTGCAATTTTTAAATTAGTGTAGAATAATAATGAATTACAAATGAGATGTAAAAGTTTAAAATATAAAGTATACAAGTTTAAAGAATATAAGTTAAAGGTATGATATGCATTTTTTTAGTTTACTGTAGAGAAATAATAAATTACATTTGAGATGTAAAAGTGTATAGTGAGAGTAAAGTTTAAAGTATAAGATTCTAAAGTATGATATGCATTTTTAAATTAGTGTAGAGTAATAAAGAATTACAATTGAGATGTACAAGTTTAAAATATAAAGTATAAAAGTTTGAAAAATAAATTATTGAGTATGATATGTTTTTTTTTTTACAATAAATTTAGTGGGTAGTAATAACGAATTACATATGAGATGCAAAAGTTTAAAGTATAAAGTATAAAAGTTTAAAGTATACAAGATTAAAGTATGATGTGCATTTTTTTTTTTGATTTAGTACTAGTGATGTATTACATAAGAAGGTTTTATTAAAATTGTACATACATAGAGCATATGTTCGCTTTTGACCCTCCCTAAATCGAGAAGCCATACATTGATCAGTTTACGCAGGACGTTTGTACTTTTCACTTTCCATGTATTGGGTATTATGTTGAATAATTTTGGTCCTAAGTATGAAAATTGTCTTTGAGCAAGGGATGTCATGGTTTTTGTTGAAACTATTGGATTACTTCTTGAGTGTCTGGTGTCGTGATAGTGCTCGATAGATGGGTAGTGGTGACGTTGTTTATGTGTGTGTAATACAATTTTCCTGATATACAGTTGTCTAACATCAAGAACTTGCATTTCTTTGAATAATTCATCACTAGGGTACCTAAAGGGTTTTTTAAGGATGACTCTTATTAGGGATTTTTGCGCTTTTGCCAGGGGGTCCAAAATTGTTTTGGCACAACCGCCCCATCCTAAGGATGCATATTCAAGTAAAGAATTACACATGGCATAATATATTGATTTTAGATCTTTTAGGTTTAGAATGTTTCTAATAGTTATGAAAAGGTGAGTGAGTTTTCTGACTTTTGTGGCAATTGAGATGACGTGTTCTTCCCATCTTAGGAATTTGTCAATAATGATTCCTAAATATTTTACACTATCCACGCATTCTAAGTTATTGCACGTACAAGTATTTATTTCATTGCAAAGGTGAGCAGTAATATTTAGAACATCTTTGGGTTGTCCCGCTTGCGTTGCACTGAAACGTATGAATTTAGTTTTATCCGTATTGAGAGTAAGGAGGTTATTGTCTAACCATTGCATAACCTTGTTTATACCAATTTCTGCTTTACTATGAACTTCGTTCCAGGTTTTGCCTTCATAAATCAATACTGTATCATCAGCAAAGGTGATGATGTGATCGGCAAGGTTACTGTTACATAGGTCATTGATGTATATATTGAACAAAATAGGCCCTAGAGTACTTCCTTGGGGTACACCAAATCCAATATTGGCTGGTTCGCTTAAAGTATCATTGATATTAACTCTTTGGCTTCTGTTTTCTAAGTAGCTACCCAGCCATTTAAATAGTTGTCCGTGTATACCTATTAGCTGTAGTTTTTTCAAAAGAATTTTATGCGAGATGGTGTCAAAAGCTTTAGCTAAATCCAGGAAGATCGCGATGCATTTAATTCCTCCGTCGATATTATTGGAGATGATTTTCGTCAGTTTAGCAATAGCATTTTCGGTACCTAATCCTGTTCGGAAGCCATATTGTCTCTTAGAAAGTATGTTATTATGTTCAAGGTAAAGGGTGAGACGGTTCTTAAGAATTTTTTCAATGATTTTTGAGACCGAGTTTAGCAGAGATATTGGCCGGTAATTTTGAATCTGCGACTTATCTCCGTTTTTGTGAATCAATGTAATAATTGAGTGTTTTAAATGATCAGGGAATATGCCCGATTGGAAGCTTAGATTAGAAATGAACGCAATCGGAGGTGCTATGGATGATTTTATTACTTTAAGCCGATTTGTTGAGACTTTATCTGGTCCACAAGCATTCAATGTCTTTAGGTCGTCGATTAGTTTTAAAACTTCGTTTGATGTTGTTTGGATATTTTCTATTTTATGCTCGAGATTAGAGGTGATTAAGTTGGCTAGTTCGGTTTCAGTTTTATAACATTTTAAAATAATTTTTTTTGCAAGCGTGGCTCCCACTGACGTGTAATACTCATTAGCAAAATTCGCCATATTTTTGGGATTGGAAGAGTCTATATTATTGATGTTCAATGTTTTTATTTCGGAAGACTTACTGTTTTTTGTTTTACTAATATCACGAAATGCTTCCCACAAACGTTTTGGAGAGTATGTATTTTCGTAAATGAACTTTTTATAGTAATTTTCCTTCGTAAATTTAATTAATTTTTTACATAAATTCCTGTATTTTTTGTAATGAGCTAGTATTAAAATATTATCTGGATACCTTTTCGCCTTTTCATGAAGTTGGTTTCTTCTGTGGATAGATTTAACAAGGCCAGGAGAGATCCAGGGGTGAGTTTAAACTGGCTGTTTGATATGCGTTTCTTGCTAGTATTTTTAGATATATATGTATGTAGTTTACTAGTGAATTCCTTCATCGCAATGTTCGTGTCAATTTGGTCAAATACGTTTTGCCAGTTTTCTGAACGCAAGTCCTCAAGTAAATTAGTGTAGTTTGTTCGAGGGACGTATTTAATTTTAGCAGTTGGGGAGGTTTAACTTTGAGGCAGAGGGCTGTAGTATAGTGATCCGAAATCGATGTGTGGATAACAAATGAGTCAATGAAGTTAATATTTTTTACATTTATATGGTCTAAACAGGATTTAGTTGCACCCTGTTCACGAGTGGTAGTGTTGATTGTCTGAACAAAACCGTTTTCAGCAAGAAGACATAAATAATCGTTTGCTTGTTGGTGATATTGAGGAATAGTATTAATATTGAGATCGCCTATAATGATTTGACGTGTAAATTTTTTATAACTATTGATGGTTGATTGAAGCGAATTCAAAAAAGTGTCGATGTTTTGAAAAGATGGTGATCTATGAATTGCAAAAACACATAAATAATTATTAAGTATAATTTTTAGACAGTTTGCTTGCGATAATACAATTTCGTCGACTTGCGCTTGAATTCCATCCCTTATGTAAACGACAATCCCGCTAGATTTATTAATATTTATAGTTGTGTGATATTCTGTGTAGGTGTTTATAATTTTAGAGGTATAATCTGTATGGATCCAATATTCCGATAATATTATGACATCGAAAGTATAAGTAAATTGATCAAGAAATCATCAATGTTTGATGAAATACTTCTGATATTTTGATGAATTATTTTTAAATTATAAGAATTCCAACAATATTTATTTAAGCTTTTAAGATCGTCTATCACATTCATGGTACAAGTTATATCGGTATCATTATAAATATCACATGGTAAATGGATCATAAAAATATTCAATTGAACGTTGACTCAATAAATGTTGCAGAATTTGTGGATTCACTTCCAAATCATGTACGAGTATAACACAGGATACAGCAGTGTAAACAAAAACAAATATAACCATAGCAGTCCGACATAAGCGATTGCAAAAAGAATAAGTATTGGAGTTGGAATTGCGGAAACGGTAGCATATTATAATAACACATGCAGATGAGCGAGACAAGACATACCTCGAGAGTGTATTTAGTTTACCAGTAGTTTTTTTTGCTTCACACTATTGTACGTATATGAAATTCGATAGACGCCCATGTCAACATAAAACACTCAATATTTAACAAACAAATGTAATTGATCCCAGATACGCAAAGAGTATTTATTATGTTTTAACCGCACATGATAATAATAAGTTTTATATCGTTCTCTTTGTGAAAAATCACCCCTAGGGCGCTAATATATGTCTATCGTTATTCTATAAGGAGTAAGTAAGAAAGTAGTACTTTTCGTGAATTAATCGCATCTGTTGCGAAAGTTTTTTTTGCAATAGAAAAAAACCTTTTACATCAGTGTTAATAAAAATGTTCTTGTAAAAGGATACTAGGCGTATCTGGGTTAATTAAAGGACCAGAAGAAAGCCTGTACTGAGTCAATAATTTATTTGTAAAACATAAAGCCAGGCATCATAATATCTCGTATTTAATTTTATCCCAGTTTATTGATCTAATATTATTTTCAGATGTGAATATTTTTTTTTTTTTGTTTAATATTATTTTTTATAAAATTGGAATTTGTATTCGCTAAGCCACTGCAAGTAGCTTGTTAGCAGGAGTTTAGGTAAACCATATATTTTTTTAATACAACAATAAATAAAAATAATCTTGCACAAAGTATCGCAATAATATGACAATATGGGGAGATGCATGTTATGATGATTTCTATATGTGAAAACAGTACAACATAATAGGAATTCAAATAATATTGTGAAACTAACAAGATATCAGCAAGTATCACACTGAGAGATACAAACACATAGAAGTACAGTTTTGTTACAGCTTTTGTTAACTGAAATATTTTTAATGAATCCGCATTAGTCACAAGGTAAGTCATATTGAAAATTAGTACTTTAATGAATGTACGTGCATGGTACTGTATTTTATGGTATTTTCATAAATGAGAAAAATAATATATTATCAACAAGTTGAAACAATAAGTATAAGTCATATTTGTATCTATTAATGTCACATAACTTCTAGTAGTTAATATTTATGAATTATGTAATTCTGTTTATTATGTTTAACTATTATTAAGATGTTTTCTCTACACCAAACTCAAGAGCCAGTTCTCTTCATTGCCGTAGTAACTTTGAAAATAATAATAAAGAAATAAAAATTTTCAACCAAAATTGTGAAGCAAATCAAGACTTAAGTAAGCCAAAAGCAAAATAACAATTTTTGCATAAAATGTAATTTGATAGATTTATTTCTTTATTCTATATAGTATTTAACTGAAGAAAGAACATATTATAATCATAGAATAAAAATAATTTGATAATTCAAAAATTCTGCCGTTCACTAGTAAGATAACATGAAAATGTCATTACTCGAGAGCATTACAGTTTGCAGTGAATAAAATTGCCCGTCTTTAGTGAATACAATTCGCAAACTACCATTAAATATTGAAGAGTTCTCTATTTAAATAAACAAACGAAGTGCACACATTTTTGCTCTTCAAGATAATAATACAAACACCGCAAATTTAACTCCATGAAAATTGAACAGGCAATTATAATTATTATTATCAATCGCCTCAGCACACGAAACAATCGTTATTTTGTAAGATTACATTTGTTACACACATCATCATATATTTGCATGAAATCTTAGTATTATAATAATTAATATACTGCAAAGGCTTCCATAGCACAGTGGTTACTTTCGCAGAACTAGTGTGATAAATTAAATTTTTCTGCTGTGCTTATAGGACTATAGGTATTCTCCAAAAACGCACCACAGAAAGTGTTTTGATTTAATGAAAAATGTCTAAAATGTATACACAGCAACCATTTTTTTTTTTAAGTTTAGGTTTAATACCCGGTTTCGCCCGAGAGCCGGCGCTCCAATTTAATATTTGAAAAAAAATTTAGTAACCTTTTAATTTTTTTTCTCATTTGCTCCATAACTCATGAATGTAATTATGTTGCAGACATAAAATTTTCTCTTGAGCTTAAAATTATCGAGGAAAAAGCTGTAGGTATATTTATCGTGGTACCGATCTCCAAACACACCAAATGCGCACCCAACGTTTGTACACAGTTGACATTATTTATCATTTGAGAACGGGTAGTTTCTGTGATACGTATATCGGACCACTTATCGTTTATATTGACTGTAAAATAAGGGTTAGTTTCCAGTCTGCAGGCTGCTAGTTATGTAAGGCTCGGTCCAGTTTGTCCAAAGGGTAGAAGAGAAGGAATTGCAATGTCAAAGGCGGTTATAGAGATGTCCTGGTAGGAAGAAGCGGCAAACAGAGCGGAGCGGTCGAGGTTGTTGTTGCGAGTTCGAGTGGTGTAGCAGAGTGCCGAGCGGGTGAACGCTCGGGTTACCCCGTGGTACCTTTTGGTATAGCCTCTTGTGTTCTTTGTGTTTTATTTTCAAACCTTTAAATTTATGCAAGCAACAGAACTCCCTCGACCGTTTCCTCTCATTTAAACCATTTCTTCCTACAATTTTTATTAAGATTACAATTAAACATTCAATTTTATTTTGAGGGTCCCAATCTCGACAGTGTGCGGAAGAATTCTTATAACTACTTAATACCAACATTTGTACTCCTAATTTTTAAATAGAAATGTTGAGAAGAGCCCCACTGTTTAATATATGTATGTTTATTTGTGATGAATACAGCGGAACTCTCGTAAACTTATATTTAATTTTTGGGTTGTTTGCGTTTTTCTCGGGGCATTTTGAGCATCCCCTAGTGCCTTTGATAGGTTTAACCAATCCCGTTTCGTTTTGTCGCTTGGACGGCGGAGAGGGGATACTACGTAAATATTGCGGAACGTAGCCTGTCTCTGTCACTCCCAGTTTTTGTTTAGGGTTTTTTTATCCAGTTAATATCTTTTCCCTAAAAGTCATGAAATGTAATTAATAAATTCAGTCAATTTAAATAAACCATCAGATGGTAATAGTAATAAGGCCAAAGCGCCGGAGTACTAGTTAGCCAGAACACATGAGGGGTATTTGTATAAGCCCCAGCTAGTTAGAGGATTACGAAAGAATCCGTAAAATAAAAAAAATAATCAAAATCTGTCTGTCAGTCTAGAGCGCGGCGTGGAGGAAATGGCACGTAAATAGTGCGTATAGGAGCGTCATCTCGGTCATATGAGGAGATGCATCATTACTTTCGATACAATACGTTCTTGAGTTCAACAGCTTGGATGTGACCACACCATGGGTCTCTTCAAGACCTAGTTTCACCATTTCCTTTCCCCAAAAAGACACTTTACACAGCATCCCCAAAAATGATACATAGGCCCCGAGGCATATTATTTTCCTCAAAGTTAATGTAAAAAAAATCACATTGGGAGTTTAAACTGCTGACTTGAACATTTTCATATAAGTGTCGTTTCCTCAAAACAATGTATTTAAACGTATTATTTTATACATGGCTTTAGTTTAGAATGGAAAATAATATTTTGTTCAGCTAATTGTGGAATTTGCCTCTCTGTGCGCTCTTCAAAAAGCTTTGTTTCAGTACGGAAGAGGATGATTGTGAAACCTTGGAAAAACGTTGAAAGATTCTTTTTCACGTTCTACAGATTAATATTTGTACCTGTCTCGACTTATTGCAAGAGGAATATTGCTAGGTTAGTTGTAAACTTTTGCCCGAGAGTCGTGGAACCCTGATGAAATTACAAATGCATGCTTATGGATTAGATCGCTCTTTTGTAACACCAAAAGGAAATATCTCGTAACCCAAATGCTTGCCTAATTTCCATACATTATTTATACATAATTTCACCCCTTAAATCCTTGTATTTTATATCTCGAGGAATTCAGATAAAAAAACAGCATTTTACGGCTGATTTAAAAAAAAATATTTTCAATGTTTATCTTTGTCGAACGGTTAAGATCCTCAAGTAAAAATCTGCAGGGTCGCGAGTTCGGCCACGACGTCTGCAAATATATTTTCTTTAATAGTTTGTGTTATTACATATTTAATTAATAAATAGTATATTTGTGGCACGATCCAGAATGGAAGTTGTCAACTTTCAAACCGGTCCGGTCCAAAAAAGTGAAAAAAAAGTTACAAAGGTTTTTTAGTAAAATAAAATCATATTAAAATGCAATTCCACCATGAATTGGCAGTTTCAAAATTAGAAAAAATATTTTTTGTTTGTTTAATTTCTATTATTTCACAAACTATTAATTAAAAATAATATGTAGTATATTTACGGCACGTTTCAGAGTGGTCGATACTTTCAGTATGGCCCGGTGAAGGACCACCACCCACAATAGAAACGTTGCTTAAAATGGCTTTAGTCGTGTTTGGTGAGTAGATCTGTATAGCCAGGTACTTCCCAATTAGGGAAATCGATTTTCAGATTTATTTTTTAAATAATGTACATATCCTGTACGCTCATTTTTCCATATTCAGAAATCATAACTTAGGGAATAAACACGGAAATCGAACATATATACGTAATCACTTCTTTAAGAGATGTAAAATTACTCTGTGGTGTCATTTTTATTAAAATTAATAAAAAAAACACAAAAATTGAGGTAATCTTAGCTTCCAAAACATGTTTATATTTATATATTAAACTAGCAGTCCCCGGCGTTGCTCGGGGTTATGAATTGTTTTGAGAGAAGTTTTGAGCTTGTGATGTGTTACCCCTACCCCACCCAGTAGATTTTCCTCTTATTTTGAACGGCAAGTGGGCAAAATTACACTAAGATATACCAAAATTATGCTTTAAGGGGTGGTTTTTTTGAAATTTCATGTAGAAGTCAAGTCAAGACAGAAAGTCAAGGGTGCAAAATTTCGTCAAGCTCGGAATAAAACTGTAGATTTGTATGCAAAACAAACACACACCTCCCACTTTGGACATTCTTCTTTATATAATAGTTTTATAATCCCTAACCCTATCCCTACTTCTACGCCTACTCTTCCTCCTGCTCCCTACCTCTACCCAGTAATTTTCCTCTTATTTTGAACGTCAAGTGCAAAATTTCATCAAGAAATACTAAAATTTGGCTTTAAGGGTGCGAAAGGGGGATGGGATATACAAAATTATACTGGCTAATTTTCAGGAAGCCATTTCATCATTGTGCTCAATCGGTTCAAGTCTGCTTAAGACAATGTTTCTTTTCTATGTAAATATTTACGTTACTTTTACTTAATAATATGTGTTCTCGCTAATTCATATCTGCTTGAATGTTTTAAAATCATGTCGGTAAATTATATAAATTATATAAAGCGCAATTATCAGCTGTAATTTTTCAGTTTTTTTTTGTTTTTAGTACAAAATCTGTGAGCGAGGGATAGAAATGAGAAAATGTCTTATATTCAGAATTTTATTATGCTCTCATTGGTTTTTAGTACAAAATGGAAATGTACTAAAAACCAATGAGAGCATAATAAAATTCTGAATTTAAGACATTTTCTCATTTCTATCCCTCGCTCACAGATTTTGTACTAAAAACCAATGAGAGCATAATAAAATTCTGATTATAAGACATTTTCTCATTTCTATCCCTCGCTCACAGATTTTGTACTAAAAACCAATGAGAGCATAATAAAATTCTGAATATAAGACATTTTCTCATTTCTATCCCTCGCTCACAGATTTTGTACTAAAAACCAATGAGAGCATAATAAAATTCTGAATATAAGACATTTTCTCATTTCTATCCCTCGCTCACAGATTTTGTACTAAAAACCAATGAGAGCATAATAAAATTCTGAATATAAGACATTTTCTCATTTCTATCCCTCGCTCACAGATTTTGTACTAAAAACCAATGAGAGCATAATAAAATTCTGAATATAAGACATTTTCTCATTTCTATCCCTCGCTCACAGATTTTGTACTAAAAACCAATGAGAGAATAATAAAATTCTGAATATAAGACATTTTCTCATTTCTATCCCTCGCTCACAGATTTTGTTGTAACAGCGTTCATTAATTATCATTGAAACCTCAAATCCTGAATAAGACATGCCAATGAACGAGACAAAAGTATCGCTGCCTTGTTAAGGGTGTGCTATGATAATATTACTTAATTTTTAACCCAATTTATCACCAATATCGAAATCTTTCATTGTAATGAGAATATTATGGTCAATACATAATTTCAATATACTCATTTTAACCTACTTTAACGCCATGTTAGATTTTACCACGTTTGTGTAAAATTCTATAAATATATGTAGTTTTTAAATGAATAAATCAAGCGTACGACGATGTTTCTAAGGTATGTAAACCTAGTTTATGTTGGATAACTGAAAACTTTAAAAAAAAAATTCGTATGGTCACGATGGTACTATTTTTATTAAACTACAAGTAACTACAAGGCTAAACTATATTGATCAACTTCACATATAAACCGACGAAATAAAAATTGAGTTGATATTAGAAATAAAAAATAAAATGTCAGCCGGCTTTTTTGAAAGATTTATGTTGTTTCCAATGATATTCGCCTGATCGACTTGTGCTTGACGTCCCAAGAATAATAATGTTAGGTACCTTAAATTCGTGCCAGAGCCATAAGAAAGCGCATACATTTTTGAACGTGGCTCCGCAACTTAAGTACTATTAGCGAGGTGATTATCTTTACCCCCGTGCAGGTAACACGCTGAGATAACGACAGGCCGAATGCACTTTACCTACTTGAGGGCATATTACGTGGAAGACTTATATAAGTCCTGCACTTTATGGACAACATCAGTTCAGTCTTCCTATCGGATTCGAGGATTTGTGGCTTCTGCATATATCCATCGTGTATCGTTAAATCTTCCAAACAATCGAGCAATTCAAGATGTTCAAAGTGGTTGGTATTTATTTTCAGTTCTCTGTTTATGTAATAATTTCGAAGTAATGTATTAGTAGAGATTATTGCCAATCTTTCCCCAAAATATAAGGGGTACGATTGCCTATACATAGTTATGAAAATTACAAGTACCGATTTTTTTTCATCCAAAAGTGGTCCTAAATTCATTAAACATACGTACGTATACATGTCTCTAAACCTTGTAGAGACATGGTTCGATATTATAATTCTTATCATAGAGTTCTACATCTGAGAGCCCCGTCGGTTGCATCTAAGCTATCAGCAGTATGCCTTTCATGTCATTGTGTACTTTTAATATTAGAAACGGATAAATATAACTTGTATTTAACTCTAGAGTATTCTATGATCTCGTTAAAAGAACCTTATATAGTTAATTTTAAATTCCAGGTTTTCTGCATGACGACCATCGTGTTCGGGTTGACCTCTGCCCAAGTACCGGTTGTCCCACGTGGCTTATATAACGCTCCCTATAACTCCGCTCTTCCCCTACCGGTCAATGCAGTCTACAACCGCGCCCTCGCCCTCCCCGTGAATCCCGCTTACAATGCCGCCCTACCTCTTCCCGTCAACGCAGCCTATAACCCCGCCCTTCCTCTACCTGTCAACGCGGCCTACAACCGTGCCCTCGGTATTCCCGGAACAGCTCCCTTCAATACTCCATACGTTCCAACAATTGATTACTCCAATGAAATCAATATTGACGGTTCTTACAAATATAGGTGAGAAATTGAATTAGATAAAATAAAATAATTAATTGAGTACATTCATTTTGCATATTATTAACTTACAAAGAATTTATCAAATATAAAACATACAATATTTTACAGTAAGCATAACCTTTTTTTTTCAATAACTTCCTTCACTTTGCACAGTTTCGGGCATCTGTCTCATCACCCATTTCCAGTCCTCTATACGTTATGGAGTTCTGTGACTCCGTTTTTTTTTTAAATATGTTTCAATCTTACTCTATTTTCATTCTCATAATTATGCACACTTTTACTAAAAACAATTTCATCTTTAAAACATTTGGTCATTAGGGTTTTCAGATTTTAAATATAAATATGTACTAACACATTATATAATTTTATTTTTTATTACGTGATTTATTTGTGCCTTTTCTTAGAATGCATTTCATAGCTCTCTTTTGAATGTGCTTCTAGCTTGTCCAGGTTTCCTTCATTAGCCAAACATAATATCGTACAGCAATAGTCTAAATGTGAAGCCGCTATAGTTTTGTAAATGAGCCCTGCAGTATTTTCAAGGAAACATGTCTTCTTCGATACTTTTTTTTAACACATTTAAAAATTGTCGTGAACATTAGCATATAGTTCAATATATCACCTAGTTAATTTAATTAACTTGTTCAATGTTTTAACCACCAGTCTATAGATTCAGCTCTATGTTTAGTGTTTTATTGTCATTTCCATAAATTTTGTTTTCTTTACGTTTTCAATTTCTTGTTAATTTTCGGCTATACGTAAATATTTCTTCGTTACTTGTATTTTTTGGATCTGCGTAGACTTCACTTGAAAAACAGATTAAAGTATTATGCACAAAAAGTCTGAATTTCCAAAGATTTATTCTTATTATTTTATAATTAATTAATAATAATGTAATAAATATTTATAACATTGAATTATCTTTATATTACCCATAAGAGATGGAAAGAAAATTTAAGATTGACGGTGGTATAGAAATAAACAATAAAAATTAATTCATGAAAGAACAATTTGTGAAATCGTGAATATAACGATTCGTGCAAGCATTTTGAAAGGTTCTGTTTCCATCTCTGGTATTCGATGGTAAATATTTTTTGAATCTGTTAATTATCGCACTGGTAGTTTGAAAATTATTTTTTATATCATGTATGAAAAAGTATGGTATCTTATTTTGAATAAATATTTCAAAGCTCCATAACGATAAATAGATATCATGTTTCCGAGAATTCGAGCCAGAAAAGACTGAATTCTATATCACAGTTCACCCACCATTCGGATGTTACGATAGACAGATAGATTTTACACAATATAGTTCTTCTTCTTCTGGTGGATTTTTTTTATTGGATGGTAGATATGTATCATCGGAAAAATCTTTATCGTTAACATTTTGTGTTAGATACCAAAAGTAAATGCAGTAGAAAATGAGTATTTATAAACTTTCTAAACCAAATAGATGTAAATGAAGACAATACGGGCCTCACTATAGGAAATAGATTGTTTGCTCTAATTACTTTATCGACAAGTGGCCGTTCCACTTGCATTGTCTCTGTGCCTAATGTATGTGTGGAATACATCGCAGACCTTGGAACATTTTGCATCATATTTTGATTGTTTGAGACGAGGAGGTCGATGAGTGGTACAATGCGTCAGATCAAACAATAATATTGTTTTATTCACGGAAAACTTCACTCACCTATCTCATCTAATTCATATACCGCTTTCAATGAAAACTCTACGTTAAATTTTTGGAATAGCGTTAGTATTTCTGCCTGTGGAATTTTGAATAATTAACTCTTTTTTAATGAATTTAGTTTTACTTGTTAACAACTTTCTTATCCCGTATACAGTCCAAGGTTTTAAATATATGTTTCGTTAAACACCACCATTAGGTATCGACGGCGCAGGGTTATGTCTCATTGGATGTTTTGGGGGGCTCCTTGTCTTGAGATAAGACGCCTTTGATGCTTTGTCTTATTTACCTGGACTGAGGTTTGGCGAATTTGTGTAAGGAGTTGTAACAATGTTTTTATGCCATGTTTATTTTTTTCTGTTTCCGTTGATATTCGTTATCTCTGTTGTTCTTGATTTTACCTTATTTTTACCGGGTGATCTTCTCAAAAATAGGATATTTGCAACTCAGCGCACCGCTGCTTTCAGGAACTTAAAAGTAGAATTCCTCTACAGAATAATAACTTGTGTTCTTTTTGGAGTTGAAAAGGCTTTTTTTAAAACGTTTTAGTTTATGCCTGTCCATTTGTGTTTTAGTTTTGCCACTGCTGATGGAAAACAAGCGGAAGAGAGTGGATATCTAAAAGATGTAGCAATTAATGCGGCTGGAGAACCAATTGGAACACAGGTAAAGATTATACAATTATTAACGCGTGTGCATATTAAAACACACTTATAAATATATTAGTCAACATCTTATTTTATTCTACCGGTAGATTTGAATAAACTTTGTATTAACATGATATTTTTTCTAATTGAATATTAAACAATGTGAAATAAACTTTTTTTTAAAGAAGCTATTGCTCTGATCTAGAAGTTTTAGACTGAAAGAACTGTTAAATTTTCGTGACGCTAGAGCATAGCGCTCGAGAGTTTTAAATGCTTCACACACGCAGATTTTGAGTTTATTAAATTACCTTATTACATTACTCACATATCTTTTCATCATCATATTTATTATATTATGTTCTGTCAAACACCCAATCGGGGGTAATAAAGGTTTGCTGTATTATAAACATGCTTTACAACTGTTAATAATAAGTATATTCCTATTACCCATCTGTTCTACTATAACTACCTACTTACATAGTACCCACCTACTTTTGTACACCCTGCTATGATAATGTAACTACAGGTAAAACTGTTATTCATTACGCTGTAACTACATACTTATATTGTACCTAGTTACTTCTTTTATACTCTTGTATATTTATTTTATTTATCTTATTTATATTTTTTTATACTCCTTTATATAAAGAAACTGAAAGATAAATCTATAAGTAAAAAACTTCAAGGCATCAATAATTGAATAAATAAATAATCTGTATTGCAGAAAAACTAAAGTTTTTTGTCTTTGTTGAGTTTTGCAAATATCGTGTGTCTGAAAGTGTTTATTTAGCATTAGAAATCATTTTGCCAAGCGAAGGTTGATGTTGTTATAAGTAATACAAAACAATCAACATAATTTGAATTCTAATAATAATTGTTCAAGAAAAGAAATTCGTTATTTGGAACGTTTCGTGATAAACTGTTCTCATATTCGCCGATGGGATCTCTTATCGGTTTAGTTCAGAAGTTGACGGGGTTTAATTGGAATTTGAGTTTTTATCATGTAACAATGTGCAATTATTCATGTTTTTATTCAAGATCAAAATCAATCATTAATGCAATTAAATAAATATAAAAATGTATTCGTTGGAATAATGTATTGGTTAGGTCAAGTTAATGCGACGATAAGAACCGTATCCGGATATGTAAATTTATGAATTCAGTATTTACAGTCCAATAATGATACTGTTTTGCTTTATTTCCACCTATTACTTATAAAAGTGATTATTTTTAATAATTAGCTCGATAAATTTTTGCAACAGGATTTAATAAATCTGAAACGCTGTTATTTTAAGGTGGTGCAAGGAAGTTATTCCTATACGTCTCCCGAAGGCACTCCTGTCCAAGTGAGCTACATTGCTGATGAAAATGGTAAATTTCCACAACAGACATAAATCTTTGTCTTTATTATATTATGAGTAAGATTTATTTATTTATTTTTATGTGATACCATACAAGACTCCCAGCTGCTCCCGACCGTCTGGAGTCAGCGAGGCTATGGCATCCCCAATGGGTATGTTGTGACGCTGAAGGTATTGAGGAGGTGAAAGAGATGGGGAATAGGGGGGTGGGGAAGTACCTACATATTCAGACCTGGTCTCCAAGAACGGCTAAAGCATTTCCAAAGAACGTTTCGTATCTACCATTCGTGGAACGCGCCACAAATATACCACCTGTTGTTTTTAATGAATAAAATGTGAAATGACACAATTTAATCAAATAAAATTTACTTGCGCACGCCGGGATTTGATCCCGCGACCTCCGGATTCGTAGTCAAGGATCGTAACCACTCATCGACGGAGACCGTCAAAGAATTGAGAGCTCTTCTTACTATTGGGAATTATTGTCTTGATTTTAGGCCAGAACCTGTTTTTTCAACATTTTTATTGTTTTACTATCTCATCATGTTCCAGTTAAATTAAGCATTGCAACAAAACAAAACAATTCAGAAAAAAAAGTTGTATAATATTCTTTTAAGTAATATGGGGATGATCTCCAGGCTCTTCTCTTTGCATTTCACCCTTTAATAGGTCCCCTAGTTATAGTAATCATATTTATATTCTAATTTATAAAATAAAACAATAACTTTGTTTTACATCACTTTTATTTATACTTTAGCCGACCGGGTTATAGAAATACCGGGGAATAGAAAAAAAATATATATATTTATATTCTTTCATAATTCCTTTGGTAAGCCGTCGAGATTTCAGTTGAGAAAACAAACGAATATTATATATATAGTCATTCAGTCTAATTCGTTTGATGGAAATGTTAAACAAATTCTTCCTATTATGATTTCGTTACTAACAAAATATATTATATGTGTTATATATAAATGTTTCTCAGTATAAAAAGATTTTGTGTATGCATCCGTACAAGTTTAATTTAACCGAGGTTAATTTTTTCAGGTTTCCAACCCACTAGCATTCGCATTCCCTCTGTACCTGGGGCTCTCCCTCTGGGAGTAAATCCTCTGGCAGCCAGGGCAGGCCTCACCGGTGCCTATCGTAACCCCTACGGAGCGGCCGTCGCCCCCTACGTCGGCGCCACCGCCCCATATGCCGCCGCCATCGCTCCCTACGCGGGGAGGTTTGCGCAACCCCTGCCACTGCCTCTACCCCTCGTCAAGTAATGCGCCAGTGATAACGGAACCCTAGCTCAAATGACTCGCTGATTTCGTGAACAAACATATTTTATTCACTGTTTTTTTCCTAATTATCGTAGTATCTTTCCATTCTCAAACACTATTTAATCATCAACATATTGAAATACGTCATACCGATTCTTAGAAAACTTGCTGTATTTTTTGCTAGTGAATCTTGGAAAATTGAAACGGGAAATCTTATTGATATATTATTATCGTATAACAATATAAATTCACATTTAATTTATAACAAAATTTAACGCTTTGGTTATTTATCATATCTTAGTTATTTCAAGACAGAATAAGTAGTTATATGAAATCATCAGTGACCCTGTTTATTATTTTCAAAATTAAGTAATTATGCGACTTGTTAATATGTTTGTATAGTTCGCCTTTATATTCGCAAATAGATTTTATAATTATCTTCTAATTTAATGAATGGCAAATGAATAAATGAATTTGAAAAAAAAACATATGTTTTGCTTTGTATGTTTTAAGCCAACCTCTATAAATTTGTTATTGTATTTAAAGGATGTTTTCCACGTATTTTAGACCAAAAAATGCACAATTGTAACTCCCAGGTTAATTACCTACTTTTTTAAAAATCACAGTACATCTAAATTAGTAACAATTTTTTAGTTAACTAAAAAAAGTACACTAATGAGCACCGGAATTGATTTTCCGGGTATTTTATGACTATGTTGCGGATTTTTCTCCTTTAGCCAACATTTCGTATACCACAAAAATCAACCACGATAATGCTTTTGGCCGAGAAAATCTACAATAAAGAATGTCCAAGTGATATTTTCCCACACTTTTTTTAACAGGTTTGTCTTATACCCTCTCATTGTAGCATTCTTTAGGACTGAACGTTTCAGTAAATGTTATTGGTGCAAATCTCTACAGATGGCGCTGTAAAAAGCTGCTACTGCTAATAACGCCCGTGTTTGATCCGTAGTTGGTAGATGGCGTATAATTTTTCCGTTGAAATAATAATTATAAAACATTTAATATGCAATACAAATTTTAACACATTTGATACTGCGGCATATTTTTTATCGGAAATGATATAATAATTTGCAAAAGTATGCAAAGTTACGCAATAATACTACCAATTTACCAGCTCGTAATACATGCATTCAGTCTTAGAACAGGGGAACTTTTTTGTTAGGGTATTTTTTCTGATAAGTTTGGTTATGAGGAATTAATTTTCTGATTAATTAATAAATTAACTGTCCAGAATATGCCACATTTTGGAAAAGTGCCCTTCTTCATTAGAAACATCAATATCTATTTATTATAATAACATGTTATATCTATTTTTTTACTGAGGAGAAATTTAAGCTCGATTGACAAAAAAATCCACTGTAGTCCAACTAAAATGGACGTGGAAATAAATTTACCGGAAAGAACCCAGCACCGAGTTTGTATTAATAACGTGTTCGCATTTAAACAATTGTGGAGGCCTCTAGTGGATAGAACGTGAAACAGTTTTAAAAATGAAATATTTATATAGGCATTGGTGGGTGTAGAAAAAAGGGGTTCATATCCAGATCATGGTGATTACCATTTTCTACTTTCTTTTTTTTTTTTTTTGTAAAATAAATTATCGGAAAAGTGCAAATATTATTTAAAGAAAGAAATTGTCCATCTTTTCATTAATATTTTTCTTTGTTTAATTATTATATTGTGAAATCATGAAATTTTGTTCTTATATATATTAAAATGCATAACGCACATACTTAAGAGAATCTGGTCACTAAGCCATGTGAGAAAACTTGTTCTGTGCATTTCCCATATCTGCCAGTTGCATCTTCAATCTTCTTCGTGACGCAACGGCCGCAGTCAAAACGGCTTTTCTCGTCTGGACATAATATATGGTACCAGCATCAGCATCTGACCATTTGTGCGTTCACGCATTCACCTTATTATGAAAACGCTTTAAAGGCTTATCGCGCAAGGTAAGCTCTTGTTTTACATAAAAGTGCGTTAAGTAGTTGTAATGATTATTCAAAAGAGTCTACACTAGTACACTAGTATAATTCAATTTTATTAATTTTAAGCCGATGTATCTATATCAGTAATTATTGATTCTAATTAGGTGCATAGTATAATTTTTGACCATCATGATTTGGGAAACACCTTTTTCTAGAATGAACAGTGAAAAACAAAGAGTAAATTAAATTCTATGTATAAATAAAAGAAAATATTTAATAAAAACGTTGTTTGACGGCAATGCAGAAAGAGTTGTCACTAATATATTTTTGGGTAAAACATCAGTTATTCTTTTACTAGGACAAATACCTGTTATTTGATACAGGTTTGGTCGAATCAAAAGTTTTGAATTATTGATTTCAAAAAACTTGAAGGACGAAAAAGCGAGTTCTGGTGTGTATAAGATTTTTTTGTATGACAATGAATCTAGTTTCCGAATCATCAGTGTAAAAATTCAATAAACCTATTTTTGACCTACTCAACCTTTTGAATGATACATATTATGTTTTACTGCCGATAAATTCCATTGAGAGTAATCATTACTTGCTCAATGACAAAAATACTGAAAAGTAATAATTACTTCCACAGTGGAGACAGCGGCGTATAAACAGCTGGGTTTGCTCGGGGTGAATGCCACCTAAAGGCACGCCGAAGGAAAGAAATAAGAGAATAAATCACCGTATGTCCATTCTAAACCTTTTTTTTTAATTTTCCCTTTTTCTTGTAGTATTTACAAAAAACAACACATCCAGAGTATAATTTTTACTTTACTCATATGTACAATTATTTAAATAATAAATGTAAAGTAAGTTGTTGTATTATGTAATATTTTTGAACTAAACTCCTGCTGACATATGAAAATGGGAGCCCATCTATCTGGGTTCACGTGTGATGTGCTGCCCATCTGGATTATTAATTTATTATGATATTTCATTCGAAAAAAGAATGTAAAAATTCACAGACAAGTGAAAATGCATAAAATGAGAGTACTCACTTATGTAAACATTATATTCGATATTATACATAAAGTAAAATTTGTAATCTGCGGGCTTGGGGGCTGAAGAAATTGTGGCTACGCTACTGCCCGTATAGATCATTCAATCAATGATTCAATTAAATAACGTTAGATAACATGATTCCTAGCTGTTTAAATATGTTACCCACTGAAATAATAAAAGGATTAAAATAAAATAGTTATTAAATATATTGAAGACTTGGCTAGCTGTAAGAAATTGCGTTATATAATTGCGATTTTTTTTGTACGATTTATTTTTGTTATTTATATTTTTTGATTTTTTGTAGATATAAGTAGATTTATTTATTATATGAGTGTGATTGTTGCGAAATATTTATGTTAAAGATTTTAGTTTGTTGCATATGTTTTTATTTTATATGGACCTATGTGTGTAACTGCCTTATATGTAAATTTATTATACAGTTTTGAATGACAAACACCCGAAAGCCAAACTACTAAAAAGTAATTAATTAATTGATTTAATTAATTTATTACTAAAATGTGTAGTTTTTTTCTCTTATATTTTATAAAATTTCTTAAATTTAATAAAGATAAAATAAAATAAATACATACCTACATGGAAGGTGTTCGTCTGAGTAATTTTGAATTAAAAAAAAACCATACGGTACATAATAATTAACATTAAAACACTTGACCCATGTCACAATAATTACAACTGATACAGGTGAGATCAATGAATGGGAAGGTTTAACATTTGTATACACCTCCATCCATCATTAATCACCAAGATGAAGATTAAAAGACCGCACATAAGGCAATGCAATATGAGTACACTCGTGCTATCCTTGTAATAAATGCATTTATATTCGTTATTTTTTTCTGGACTTTCGATTGGAATAAAATGTAGAGGTGCACGTAATATCAACCTTCGTGTTGACATCGCTTCACGTTCTTGCCTCATCTTTAACATAATCCTAGATATATTTACAATTTATATCTTGGTCATTTTATTTCTGTTCAGAAAAAAGTACCTAATACGAATAATATTTTAATAAGTTGCAAATAATTTATCCGTTTCATTTTCATATTATTAGGATAGGGAGAAGAAAAGTACAGATTTCACAAAAATATCACATGATATCACCTAACAATGTAACGTATGTAGGTATATAATATTAAAGTAAAGTAATAAGTTACCTCGCAAATAAACACGGAAAATCGTGTTGGATAAAGTTATGTACATCACGAAGTTTTTATTATTGCATATACTCGTATTTTTTAATCTATATTCATTCATTAAACTTTTTGTTACATGGTTTTTTATATTACAGATTTTATACTACTCTTCCAATAGAAGCATTTGTTTGTGAATGGAAGAGGACTGTATATTAATTAATAATGGTCAAGTAGTATCATATACGGTATATGTATATGTGTCGTAGTAGTGACATTACAGTTTGATTAAGAAAAAAAAATGTGTATACATATATTGTAAATGTGGTATAAAGATATGTTTATATTACATATCACAACTAAGATAATGTATTTAAATATAAATACAAATATACCTATTTGGAAGAAAAAAGAAGTGTTATGGAAAAAAATTATATTTGCAAGGTTAATTCAATTGGAAACATTTTTGTTGTTGTTGTTGTTAAGATTGTCCTTAAACATTTCTTGACGGAGTAAAATATTTGGATTTTATCATGAATGCTTCTGATCTCTTCCGATAGTGGATTGAAAAATGATCGTCCTTGGTAAGTATAATGCGGTTGGGCAAATGATGTATTTAATTTTGGGCAGAGAAAAACATATTGAAGAAGGGCAGAGAAAAACATATTGAAGAAGGGTACGGTTTTCGGTTAAAAATTGGTATATGTATTTTTTTTAATGATTTGAATTATAGAATTTTTAATGTATAGATTATTAAATGTGGGTACTTGAAATTCTTCAAATTCCCGTTGAGTAGTCCGAAGGATTTATTAATATAATTTAAATTATTTTTCTTTGCAAAATTCCTACTGAAAGAAGGTTAGATTTATATGTGGATCCCCAACTAATGATAGCATATTGTAGAGTGGATTGAACTAAGGAATGGTATATTGAGTATAGGTTTTCATCGACAAAAACATTCTGATTCTTAAAAAAAATATATATACATATTCTTAAGTTGACATATTTGGTTCTTCTATTTCAAATTTTTATCGATAATTAGTACTAGATATTTGATTTTATTTGTCGTTTTTAGTATTGTGCAGTTTGAAAAAAGAGGTTTATAATTTTCATGTATGACGATGTCAAAGTTTTTAGGGGTATCGTTTGTATGTATTGCAAATGGAACTACAAATGTTTTTTCACTATTTAGTGATAGTAAATTAATCTCGAAAAAACTCTTGAGCGTATTAATATCTTTGGTGGTCTTTAATTTTACGTTTTCCCAAGTCTTTCATCGTCGGAATTTCGACATTCTGTAGTTGTTTCAAAGTTTGATAAAATTGTGTGTTTCTGTAAATTTTTGATTATTTCCATTTTCCTTTGAAAAGGTTTACGGATATTTTTCGAAAGGTTTTTTCCAACTTTGGCAAAAAAATAATTAAATATGTTAAGCACGTTTTGTAAGTTGCATATTGGTATCCATGGTTTTATTTTCATGTTCAATGTATTTTATGTTATTTGTATTGTCGATAGGTTATTTTATGCAAACTCGCTTTTATTTAAAAAGAAGTTATCTTTGATATTTTAAAAACAGGTAGTTAATTTAAAAAAAATATTTTAGTAATAAAATAATGCCATTTCATTTTGGGGAATTTTCAATGTTGTTTTAAAAAGTTTTTCTTTGTTTCCAATGCATTTTTAAGTCCTGGGGTAATTTAAATCTTTAAACATCTGAATTTTGATTTTATGTGAAATGTAATTTTAGTTGAAGACTTTTTAATGTGCTGTTCCAAAATATTTTCAAAGTTGTTTCTTATGCATGTTTCAGTATTACGACTCTTTAAAACCACCCATAGTTCCTATTTAAGATTTTACGATAAAATAGTCATATTTATGGCAGATTTTTTGGTTATCAAATTATGTTTTTTAGGTTTTATTTTCTTATAGTGTAGAAGTATATCTGTATAGCATTAAAGTGTTAGAAATACATCCATTTTTTTGAAGAGGTGGTTAGTATTTTTGAAAAATTTAATAATTCTGAATATTGAATTAAATAATAGATTTGACTCATAGAAACATTAATACATAAATTGAAGAGAATCTCATATACAATGTACAGTTATATTACGCGTTAATTATTTACTTTTTATTGTCAATTTGGCTGTCCTTAAATGGGAGCTAGTTGGACAGTCAAAGTGTTCTTACTGTAAAAAAATGTCTGTATCTAAGAAATAATTTTTTTTTTTTAACTTGTATAACGGCATTCTTCAGTAATCGGGTATTTAAAAAAAATGGACTGGCGATTTGTGTAATTGCAATTATTTTCATAAAACCTTATGTACATTAATTATGTCATACGAATCAGTTTCTTATAAAATAATACTGAAGAGTAGATAGAGCAAAACAAATACGTAATAATATACTCGTATTCAAATGTATAGGAATTAGATGTGAGGAAAAGGGAATCTTATGTAATCCAAATTAAACAATCGCCTTTTATTAAAACTTACAATTTTAATAAGGCAAGCGAAAAGAAGAGAAGGTTGCCTTTGGAAGTAACCTTCAGTCTCACAGTAAATATACCGTTGTTGTGAACTTCAAAGAAGACTTCCTCTGTACTCGGCGATTCCCTCATTACTATTGTTAAAGGCGTAACACCGACAAAATCATTTATTTCAGTAAACAGACGGTAACTGCGCTAAAAAAACAGCCGGTCACAATGCACATATGTTGCAAAATAAAAAATACATAAAATCTCAGCCTAATATATAGAAACGGTATCTACCTTGCTTGTGTAAGCCTTTAAAAAAAAAATTATGAGGAAAAAACATGTAAAATATAATCTCTTTCGAGCGTTATCATGCGTTATGAAGTCAGGAAAAAAAGAAAAAGGATATAATTAGTTACGTTTATTCTGACAGATGCAAGCGTATTGAAATGCTTAAATAATTAACTGAATATTTCATTTAACAGTTGTTTTAAATAAAGTAATTATAATTGGCTTAATAAATATTTCGTCGATCACAGAACGGGTATCTGACGATTAGTTTTTCCTGAAAACATAATGAAATTTTTTTTACCCATGTTATTTTAGAAAGCTGCGCGTTCATAAATAATAATTTGTAAAAATAAAAAAAAAGTCAAATGATAATAATCGTACAATCGCAATTAAAAACCTTCAGAATCCCTATGGAAAATACGTATTTCCCCTGAATCCATATGAAATCTAACAATCTGTCCTTAAAAATGGCTAAACTAATTTTAAAAAAAAACGTGTACCGAAATATGCATTTCACCGAAAAAGAAACACATTTCTAACATCTATAATAATAATAAATACGTCGACTTTTATACCCTTTCCAGAACGTCACAAAATTATGTTTCAAACGATTCACATGATCATTCTCGAGAATATGTCGTTCGCAGTGTTGCATCTGCGAAGTACCACTTACCAACACCTGTTATTGAGTTTATTCATTGAAGTCGAAAGGCAAAAATTCCATGAAATTACTGTTGAAAATGCAGCGATACAAAGATTGTTAATGATTCCTACACTTAACATAATATTAATCATCTGTCGGCGTGCATATTGCATCTTATGTTATGTTAGCGATTCGCCTATGGTACAATATATTTGATCATACTATTTCGATGTAAAAAATGCTTTAGAAAAGATACTACAAGTTGTTCCGAAGCATTACTATAGGTCATTGAATTAAATTGCAGAATAATTATAATGTGTTTGTCGAATGAAATGGACTGGACTTACGTACGTTTGTATGTATATGTGTTTTTAGCGAGATTTAGGAAACATTTATGTTTATTTTTATGGTGCATAATAATCACAACTTAAGCCAATAGGAATGTAGCACCGCTAATTCGGGGAATGTTGTGAGGCGGAAGAAAATAAGATGGAATTGCTCTCCAGATGTTTCGAGTCTGAATTGTAGTGCTAGGTATAACAGAAAAAAAGTTTTAAAAGATTTTTTTAAAAACATCATCTTGCATATCTTATAATAATAACCGATTATTGTTCCCCGTTTCCGCTTGTATTCAATAAATGATTACGCAGTAAAATTTAATGACTAAATCGTCGAACCCTCGTGCGAGCGAAATCAAAGAAACATTGTTTTGTGGTCGCACTGGCACTCAAGGTTGGGAATAAAAATAAATTTATTGCAGCACTGATCTCTTTTAAGTATCTGTTCATCTTGGCAATCTCGACGGATGATGCGAATGTGGACTTCTGCTAAATCCAATGGTTGTGTTTGAGAGCGATTATCTGATATATTGGTCTTTATATCAATTCAAACAATAGAAAGACAAGGAAGTGACCATAGTATTGAATTTCACGAAATAATGTATTATGTTGCTTCTTCCTCTTCTGTGAGACAACACTTTAAACAACCTTACTTTGTGCTTCAGGGCGAATGTAATAAAAAAAATGATTCAAAAGGAAGTAAGCATAATACGGTTCAACATCTGAAAGTAAAACCACTTTATATACCTCGTATATTGACGTAATTATGACAAACATAATTTTCATCTTACTCATCACCTAAATGATAAAAATGACAGAACCCCAAAGAAGAGCACTGATCATGCGAGCCAACATGCTCGCCAGGAGATTGAACAGGTGTAGTCCTCCGGTGTGGTCTATGCGGTAACTATGCACGAGGTACACACAAGGCATCATGAATACACTCCGAGTACGGTATAATCACGCATGCAGGGCGCTGTTCGGCCTCCCTTGGCGATGCAGCGTCTCGCAGATGTTCGCAGAGGGAAGGGTGAACGAGACAGCGCTATCGGAGATCGGAAAACACTTTTGTCCAAGCCGTCGCCGGTGTGGCAGGGCGCGCCCCTACACCGTAGATGGAGAATTTCCCCGAAGCCACCGTAGTAAAAGTGCTAAATATGTTCACTTTTTTATTTCTTTATATTCTATTTCCATATCTTGTAATGTATCGAAATGTATGATTTTATATAGCAGACAGAGTACACTCACTGTTCTGTTCAGTTGAAATAAACAAACATTATTATTAACCAACTAATAAGCTTACGCTTAAAGAATTATGAACGGTCCCCACTTCAGGTCATTCAGAATTATAGTCTGGCGCCAGATTAATAATTAATATAACAATTCTTCGATGTGTAGGTAGAAGGTATTTGAAATTAAACAATTCTTGTCATAAAGCAAAAGGCTCATTGACTCACCTGGCATTCCAACTGAGATCCAACGAGCGTATTGTAAATACTTAAACCTCACATATACCTACACAAATACATAATACCGCAAAGGTAACTGATATTATCAATCGTTGGATGTCATGGAAATCCGGGTTAAGCGTTATATGTACCGTATATACGGTGAAATTGTAATTCATTTGCTAGGCATAGGTAGAACCAATCTAGAATGATCGAAAGGACATATGAAAAAATTTAAAAATAAATGTAAAACAGCAATATTTCTTATCTTTGAAAATTGAACAACAAAATAAAAAGATCTATTTCAGAATAAATAAATATATTTTGATAGGCAAACATTTTGAACAACAGAAAAAAGAATCTTTATAGCTGTTAATGATTTACATGGTTTCAGGTAGGTTGAATTTAATACATAATTTAGGCATTCGAAATGTTTATATTAGATTATACAAATTAATAAATAAGTACAAGTATTGTTCTTTGTTTTCATCGAGATATCTTTGTTTCAATCTTACATAGTTTCCTTCTTGATTTTTTTTAAAGTCACAGAAATAATAAACATATTTTTTTTTTTAAAAGAAACACAAATATTCCCTAGTTACGAATAACCTGACAATATTTAAAAATCTTCTAAAGATGTTGCTTGTGTCATGATGCAGGACTTAGCCAGCCGAGGAATTGATCTCACGACGCCTGGGTGAGACCCAGACGCGATGCCAACTCAGTCACTGACTGGTCGTATATTTAACGCTCTATTTTGGAGTCATCGTAAAAAATATGTGTTTTTGATTATTTTTGATAAGTTTTCAATTTAAATTAAATTTTACACACATTTACATATTTACGTAATAATATAGTCTAATAATCAATTGGAGTAAATTTTCAAATTGGTATTCAAACAAATTGAAGGTTTTTTGAAACTTTAAGTGACAGGAAAAAAATCATACCCGTTAAATATATTCATATCATTTTCCAGAAAATATGTTATCTTCAAAAAAGAAAGCGCTTAAATAGTTTGAGTTTAAACGTATCTTCAAAATCGGAACTCTATAGGAGAGTAGTTTAAAGAGACAGAAATTTGGTGTAATTGTAAATTTGGGTCGTAATTGACAATGAAGGTCCCAAATTTGGTGCAAAACAATAAAAAACTCGACTTTCACCGATCTACTGTCGCTTTAAACCACTCTCCTGTAAAGTTCCGATTTTGTAGTACGATATTTGACGTAGGAGGGGTCGATTTGTTGTTTAACAGTTTCGTTTATACTCGAAGTAATTTTGGACACAATTAACATTTTCACTACTGACACCACTCATTCAACGGCTCAGCAGATACTGTCGACACACTCTTATAGTATGTGTTCGTGAATTTTGTGGAGTAATCCACCGTATTACCGATTGGGACATTATTTGGAATTTACATAAACGAAATTTATTTTTTCGCGAGATCTATAGATCTCATTTCGCGAACATTTCGGTATTTGGGAATGTATTGAGATGCTAAGAAACTGATTTAAATACTGTCGGTTTACCCCACGGATTCAGGTGCCAATACTGGATCAACCCTTCAAATGGTTCAAAAACGTGCTTCCCGCTGGACCTAAAACCAAGATTCTTAGTTTCCGGCCACAGGAGTCACCATTAACTGTTGTTATGGTTAATAACCACATCCTATTGTATTTCCTTACACCTCCTAAGAATCCTCAATAGCAGAACGCACACGTGCGGTGTCACAAACAAAATGCGTGCACTAGGTGAATGGTTTTCTAAATAAGGTTGTATGCTGTACCCCCGTCAATGCGGATGGTTTTCATACCAATTAAAAAGTCAGATTACTGCCACAATCTAAACTAAGAGATTGTATCTTTAATTCCCACGTAGATATTATGAATACTCAACGGGATGTAGACAGGGGAATTTTCAACATTGACATCGTAAATAACGTCTTCGGGTATCGGTTTAATTTTTACGTCCTTCATTCTATTCGAGTACCTGGCTGGAGAAGTAAAAGTTGTCTTCGCTAATGGCTCGAGATGTCCAGCGATGCGCCTTGCACTGAACCACCTTACCTCTTTGTCTGGGCATCAGTCGATCGCAACCCAGAGGCGTACCAATTTACGAAAAATATATTTTGTAACATAATTTAGATAACTTCTATAGCGCCGTTTTCCTGGAAAAAATCACCCGAGGGCCGCTATAAACCTTTAACTGTCATGTAAAAATTAAATGAATCAAGAATAAATCTGTTCTAAAATTGTCCAGAAATTAAAAATAAATATATTACCGACATATTATCTTATTGGTGTTCTATGGAAAAAAAGTATTGTTATATCATTACTAAAAAACGAGTTACCTAATATATGTGTACCTAAAAATGCACTTATAAATACGAGTACCGTATATACACTCTTGAATATAATGAAAACAATCACTCTATCATTTGTATTAGCGTCTTGCAATATATCTTAAGGAATAAATACAATTAGCTTCTTTTTATTTTTCAATTTAACATTAAATTTAGTTTTGATAATTTAACTGCATTTCTTTATATGATCTATAAATAATGTGTAATGATAGACTGCACAAAAAGAGAAAATAAATGTAAAACAAAAAATAAATATTATATAAATTCGTAGAATAGACGTAATATAAGAATAATATAAGAATAGGAAGTAATATTTGTACAGCGCCCCTGAGGTGATTTCTCACAAAAGCGGCGCTATAGAAATGGTCCAATTATTATTATTATTATATATATTTTTGAAAGATTATTGTTTTTTTTTTGTAAAAACACAATTACACCATTTTTCTCAAGAAATATGGAACGATGTAAATAACATTACAATTTAAACACCTTCATTAGTTTCTGTTTCAGGGAAATAAATTCCGTTTGTATTGTATGCCATTAATTGATAAATGTTCTCCCAGGTTGTCGATGGTTCTTTACCTATTCAATAAAATATCGCGGAAGAGATGCTTTCGGTATTTGTGTACGGAGTTTCGATAATCCAATAATAAATTGCAGATAGGGTGTAATAAACAAGATGCATTAGGCAATCACACATAATTTTCCATATTTTGTTTCTGCAGCCACAACCCCACCTATAAACATTATTGTCTAAGTACAGTGAAGCGAACTTTTGAATTACAATTGTGGGAATTCTAATAAAAAACAGAGAGACTAGACGTTGGTCACATGTTATCTTCTGCATTAAGTAGATATAGAATTATAAGGTAATCTGTTAGAATTAATTCCACGTGGAGTTCAAACGCGTTAAGTGTACATAATACGGCGAACAAAGATTTCATTTTATTTTATTTATTTACATATACGAGTATACATTTATAAACAATTGTTATTAGTATTGAACCATTGCCCATCTCAAGAAGTGTGAAACGCCTGTGTTGAGATGAATATTTACAAGAGTGGTTGTTCAGCTAGGTTATTATGTACATGTTATGAAAATGACAAATATATTACAATTTACTAATTCATAAAAATAAAAAAAAGCAAATTCAAAGACAAAAGATTTAAAAAAAAATCAAGTTGTTGAATGTCAGTTAAACAAAAAGTTGATACATTAAATGTAAGAATAAAATTATAGCAATAACTTTAAATAGTGCGTTTAAAACGGCACGAGGCGCTTGTTGTCTTTGGAATACTATATTCATGTTGGATTAAACTTCGATACGTATAACAAGTTGAACTCATTCAGCGATGTGTCGGTTGTATTACTATGCGATCATCATCATCTCAATAAAGGTAGCAAGGTCAACGAGATTCTGGTTTACGCGTTCAGGTGAGAGATCCAAAGAGGGTCCCTCTGCATGTTTAGTAAATAAAGTTTTCGTGGGGTGATCCAAGGCTTAACAAGGTGACATGTTTTTAATTTTTTTATTTATTTCAGCGTTAAAGTTTAAAAATAAATAGGTTGTTTAATTAATAGGCATGTTCTTGCATTCAGTTAAAATAGTGCCAGTAATCCACCGTGGCGAAATTGTCGTTGATACACCAAATTAAGAGATTAATGACATAGATCGAATTTCATCAGCACTCAGCAAATCGTTCTTTTTTCTGGTAGGTAAATCGTTAAAGGGGACCGAAATTGAAATCTTCATTTGCAGTGCCATTATCTAAGTCTGTCTATGAAATGGAGATCATTCGATATTTAACATCACAGTGAAAATGCAAATTAAAGCTATTGAACTATTTTGATTACAAATAACTTAGCATTATTCACCAGAGTGGTACAGGTTTTTTATTTCACTTCTGGTTGATAGCTTGACTTATTTTTTTTAAATTTCACTTCAGCATAAATACCTCATCAGAGTTAATGATAACTTTTTGTGGATCCAACATATTTAATGATGAATAAATCACTTTTTTTCGTTTTGTTGACAATTATATATTTTTAGGTGTAGTCAAAACAATTTTCGAACCGAATTTTTTTTCCAGTATTGTGCAAATGAATTAACAAATTATGAAAGTAAAACACCAATATGTGCACAAGCCAAGTACACCCATTAAATCATCCTCGTCCCTGACTAGTACCCTTCATTCCTTACTAGGTCAACCGCCTATCTCCCGTATCGCGCGAGAGACCTGATCCACTATCAGTTAAAGTTCACTTGCAGCATAACTGGATGCCTGAAACAATTGATCCGATAAAGTGGATCAATGCTGAGGCAGATGGACCTTAAAGGCCTCCGATTAAAGGAGTACATTTTACACTCAGGGCATCATTAAATGCAGTTCATCAATTTATCCAAATAAGGGCTTATGCATGAAAGATAGCCTGAGTATGATAATTTTATTAACCTTGCCCGCGTTTAACGCAATGATGGCATAACTATCAATTTTATCATTATGTAGATTGGTCTATTTATTTAAATACATTATATACAGGATTTTAAGAGACATACCCGACTTACTTTAACCAGTGATTCCTGACTTTATTTATAGTACAAATTGTTAATGAAATTTTAGTCATCGGCGACATTTTTTTTCAAAGCCAATCAAACATAATTCTTCACATGTCGTCACTGGTCACCGAGTCGAGTAATCGCCCAACATCCCACCATGATTCCAACTGTTTAGTGTGTACTGTTTTTTGTATGTTTTTAGGTGAATAAAAAATAAAAATAAAATTTGAAATGTCGCCGCAGAAGAAAAATTCATTAACATTTTTTTACTCCAACTAAGGTCAGGAATCACTGGTTAAAGTAAATTAGGTACGTCTCTTATCATCCTGTATATATGTTGTATCACCACTTACCTATTAAACTTTAACCACTGATTCCTAAGCTTATGTGGATTAAAAAACGTAGATAGCATTTTGGTCTACGGGACATTTACGTTAATTTTTGTCATATAAAAAACTAAAAAAAGAGTAGGTATTGGATAGTTAGGGTCGGGGTGGGCGGCTGGGCGTTTGCTAGCTGAGTTACCAGTGACGACAAATGAAAGATATTTTGTACGAACTTGAAAAAAAAGAGTAGGTATTGGATAGTTAGGGTCGGGGTGGGCGGCTGGGCGTTTGCTAGCTGAGTTACCAGTGACGACAAATGAAAGATATTTTGTACGAACTTGAAAAAAAAGAGTAGGTATTGGATAGTTAGGGTCGGGGTGGGCGGCTGGGCGTTTGCTAGCTGAGTTACCAGTGACGACAAATGAAAGATATTTTGTACGAACTTGAAAAAAAAGAGTAGGTATTGGATAGTTAGGGTCGGGGTGGGCGGCTGGGCGTTTGCTAGCTGAGTTACCAGTGACGACAAATGAAAGATATTTTGTACGAACTTGAAAAAAAAGAGTAGGTATTGGATAGTTAGGGTCGGGGTGGGCGGCTGGGCGTTTGCTAGCTGAGTTACCAGTTACGACAAATGAAAGATATTTCGTACGAACTTGAAAAAAAATTTCATCTGAAAGAATTTCACCAAAAAGCAGTGTTTTATTTTACTCCAAATAAGGTCAAGGAACCAAAGCGCACACCTAATACTAAGTTCGGGGATCGTGCTTTCGGAGTGTCAGGACCTAAAGATGAACTGCCGCATGACTTAAGAATTATCAAAGACTCAACAGAATTCAGAACTAAACTTAAAACACATCTTTTCAGACAATCGTATCCATAAATTGAAGAAATTTACCTGTAAATTGCTTAGCTAGGCTAGCCGGTTAGTAGTTACTTAAAATCATTAAATAAATAAAATTAAAAAAAAAAAAAAAAATCACGCATCGGTGCGCAAATGCGTCCACATCCCGCAACACTGTAAATAACCAAAGTGTAAAATAAACAATAAAAAGTTTATATTTATTAAAAGCTTCTTACGCTTTTTAAGGAGCAACAAATAACCATGTAAAACTATCATCTCTATACTTAAATTTTCTAATAAAACTGTGTTCATCTGAAGCGACCTGCCAGGTAAGTATGTTTTTCTGTATCTGTTTGTACATAATTAGTTAAGAAATATTTGTACAGCTCCCTTGAGGTGATTTTTCACAAAATCGGCGCTATACAAATCATCCAATTATTATTATTATTATTATTAAGGTCAGGAATCACTTGTTCTATTGGTTACATGCTGATACAACCGGTATATGTAATGTAAATGGTTTAAATTACCAATATTTCCTGATCGGCACTATTAGATCAAACGGGAAATATTGCAGCTTTGAACCATCTACGTTTCTCTTGAAAAAGCCATATAAATTATATATATTTCATGATATAAATAAGTCAGTTTCTTTGTTTCGACGTACAAATAATTAATTGGTTTTTAATGATGGACTTTTGATAAAAACAAAAAAAAAACAACCCGACTAACAATCAAGCAATTTCTCCACAGGGGATGCAGATAAACTGGACAACTTTATCCCGTACACACTTTATTCGGCATTTAAAATATCGAAGAGAAACTTTATTAATACGTGCGATCTAGTTGAATCTTGTTGTGATGAAGTTGGTAAAAATTTCCGTCAGTCAATATAACGTATTCCTGTACGTAATCTGTCTTATGAAGTGTAACTAACTAACTAACCATCACGCCGTTTCCCCGCAGGGGTAGGCAGAGAGGACGGACCGCCAAACAACTCGATCTTGGCATACACTTCTTGCTTCATTCACATTCATACAACGTCTCATACATTCTCTTCTGTTATTCCGACTTCTGACATGGCCCGACTCGAGTATTTGATTCACTTGATCGTGCCATGTCTTCCTCGGGCGTCCCCGGGCTCTTCTTCCATTCACATTCGCGTCATATATTCTCCTTACACTCCTTCTTCGTTCATTCGCTCTACATGCCCAAACCATCTAAGCGTCCCTTTCTTAATCTTGCTCACTACGCTTACATCAGCCTTGCACTCTTCACGAATCTCAACATTTTTCACTCGATCATACATGGTTTTACCACACATTCGTCTCAGAGATCTCATTTCTACAGCATTCAGTCTACTTTCATCCTTCCTCTGCCAGTTCCATGCCTCACTGCCATACATCAAGGTTGGTATCAGCACTCCATTGTGGACTGCTAGCTTCGCTTCCTTTGACAACTTTTTGTTTGCGCCAACCGCGTTCAGTCCTCCGTTAATGGAGTTTCCTGCATTCACCCTTCTTTCAATATCCCTATCAGTCTTTCCATCTTTCGTAAACATATTTCCCAAATACACAAACTCATCAACCTGATCCAAGTATTCATCATTCACAACTATATTGCATACTGTTTACGTACTCTCTCTTTCAAACACCATGACTTTGGACTTATTTACATTCATCATTAGCTCATTCTCATACATACTTCGTTCATCCTAGATATGAGGGACTGTAGATCTTCCATACTGTTAGCAATCAGCACCGCATCATCAGCATACAACAGACAACATACTTGCAGACTACTCATTTTCGCGCCCAGGCCCACCTCTTTCAATTATTGCATACAATTATCCATGTATAGATTGAATAACCACGGTGACATTACGCAACCTTGCTTAACACCTTTTGTGATGTCAAACCACTCCGTAAAATCACCGTTTGCCCTAACACATGAAACGCTTCCCTCGTACAGCGATGCGATTGCCTGTATAAGATTTGTATTCACACCATACTTAGACAACACCTTCCATAACTTTTTCTGTCAACTCTATCGTATGCTTTTTGTAGATCTACAAAAGCACAGAAAAGTTTCTGTTTTTTTGCAAGAAACTTCTCTGTGAGCATACGCAACGAGAAAATCTGATCCATGCACCCCTTCCACTCATAAATGCGTCTTGCACGTCCCATATTTTATCCTTTGTTTTCATTTGTACCCTTTCAATCAATATCCTACCATACAGCTTACCAACTGAACTTAGCAGGCTAATAGCCCTGTGATTTCCACATTCCATGCGTGACCCTTTACCTTTGCATAGAGGCATGATCACAGCCCTTCTCCAATCTAATGGGGTGTAACCCTCCTCTAGACACTGGTTAAAAAGTTTGCATAACCATGTGAGAATTATACGGCTATTTCCTTTAAAGTATTCAGCAGCAATATTGTCGAAACCAACAGCCTTACCATTTTTCATACATCTAATTGATCTTTTAATTTCATCCATGCTAATTTTGGGAACATTCACCCTATCGTCATTCATACCTGACTCGCCACTGGAATCTCTATCACTCGGATTGCTTTCGAAGACCTCTTCAAAGTATTTCATCCATCTCTCTTTTATTTCTTTCTCATTCGTCAACATTTTTCCATCTTTCGATTTTATCACTTTCACACATCCACTTTCTGGACCATTCCGTGACCTTTTGACCTCCTTCCAAAATAGTTTAATATTTTCTTGGAAGTGGTTTGTCATTTTGATCCCCTCTTCCTCTTCCATGAAGTGTAAATAAATAAAAATACAATAATACTGTAAAGTACGTACCTTCATATTTTAACATTATTCCTTTCTCTAACATACCCCAATGTCAAACATTTGGCTTGGTATCAGAAATCCATCGTGGACTGCTAACGTAGCTTTCTTTGAGAACTCTTGTATGCAATTAATTTTGTTATTAAACATCATCGTAGTAGATAACAAATAAAAATAAAAAACTTTTTTAAATTACGTGACATACCATAACTGTTTTACTAAAATGCATAGAATTAAAAAGCCACACGTGAAACAACGTGAGAAGATTGTACAGTGCGGTGTTCGAATTGCAAAGTGCACGGGTCAGGCAACAATGCTTCTGTGTGACATTTGCATCAACGTTCCTCCATATCACGATTTCCTCAACTAGACTGTTTTCTGTCGCAATACCGATTTATAACAAACTGGGAACGGGTCTTACCAACATACATATCTAGAGCATGATACATATTCACTAACATTATTATCAGGAGTAGCATTCATTTTATCTTTATGTCATGCAATCAACCAACTAAATGTAAGGCCGGTCTATGCGTAATGGATAAGATTAGGAAAGGGACGTCTAGATAGTTTGGAAATGTAGAGCGGGTGGTCGAAGAAAGGAGTGGAAGGAGAATATATGACGTGGATGTGAATGGTAAAAGAAGTCGGGGATGACCGAGGAAGACATGGTTATGTGATTATGTGAATTCAATACTTCAGTCGGGATATATTAACAGAAGAGTATGTATGCGACGATGAATGAATGCGAATGCAGCAAGGAGTGTGTATAAAGATAGATTTGTGCGGCGGTGTATCCTCTCTACTTACCTCTGCCGAGAAATGGCGTGATGGTTAGTTACTTTTTATTCCTTTTTTTGTCAATTTAAACGATTTGACAGCATCATCAAACCGGTAAATGCGTAGCGATTCTTCTTGCATCGCAAGGTCAGTCATTAACTTTATTGCTAAGTGAATTTTTATAGACTAGGTAAATACACATTAGGTAAGGAGTCGATGGAGAAGTGCTTCACTTTGACCTGAATTTTCGTAAAAGGCATTTTTACGTTAGTCACGTTAATTGCATGAGACATCTTTAATAATAAATTTGTTTTAAGGGAATACTTATGCTAAGGTTTAGGGTTGAATCAGTTGATTTTTAATTAATACTGGTTAAAAGGACCGGCTGGGCGCCCTGTTTCATAAATAACTTAATTTTGGATTTGAGGCCAAAATACTACCTTTTTTTCATCAAAAGGTATAGAAAATATCTATTACGGATTAGAAGCATTTTTTTTCAACTTACAAAATTAAGACCATTATAGAAATCAAATTTTCACTATTTCAGAGGCAACTTTAGTAATTTATTTGGGGGCTAATGACAATTAAAAAGTTTTATTCCGTTTAATATGAAAATATAATGGGACATAAAATAAAAAAAATAATTATAAAAAACTGTTAAAATAAGCATTTTTGACGACTTAAATTTAAATTAAAAACGACCTATTTACGTTGGAACGCACATTTGCCGTACATAATTTAAAATATCGACCGAAAAAACGTTTTTTTTAAGACGTTTCGTTTTTTTTAAAATTTTTTTTAAGGTAATCGTATAGCAAATATGACAAAAAAATACCACAAATATGCTAATAAGTTGCCCCTACAATCATAAAAAAATGATTTCTTTAATTGCCTATATTTAAAAAAAAATTATTTGTACTAGATATATACTATACATTTAATTAAAAAAATATTCTCCTTGTGGCCTTAAGCCCAAAATTAAGTTTTGTATGAAACAGGCCATGCAGTCATTCCTCTTAATGAAGCGGGTACCCATTGAAAGTTGGTGTCCTTTATGATCATACTTATCTTTATGGGTTTTGAAAACGGATTAAATTAGGGTATCATTAGTCAGGAATCAGAAGAATAATTGATAAAGGTGTGAAACTTACCCGCAGTAGTTAATAACAACATTCAATGCACATCTCTTCAAGTAACATCGATGATTGGTTTCCACATTCGTGAAATGATTTTAGGCATGTAGTCTGAAATATATCCATAGGAAACTGGGTTAATTTAATAATACATTTATGAGTAATGTAGGTAATATTTCTGAATAATAGAACACTTATGTTATTTAAGGTTAAACGAAACGTGATACGCACTCACAGATGGCGCTATTTGAAATATTTTTAGAAACAAACACTTTTAGCACACAATGCTTTTAAATATTGAGATGAATTGTTTGTTGGCAGCTGTACATGCGGAATATTAAATGGAATAACTCGTTATCGTAAGTATAAAACTCAAGTCTTTCAAGAAACTTTTAAAAATACTGTATATGTTAATTTAAAAATATATATTGTATTTTTATAAGTTTTTTGAAGGACTTCAGCAATAAATCTACACGATTTATTCCATTTCATATTCCGTGTATACACTCGCCAACAAACAATTAATTTCAATATTTAAAAGCATTAAATACTAAAAGTGTGTTTTTTTCTAAAATATTTTATTTAGCAAGATGTGTGATCGCATGTTAACCTTCTTTTAATCTAAGTAAAGTATCTTAAATTCCTACGGACGTTAATATTACCTTTTGTACATGCTTCGTAAACCAATTGTGAAATACGAAATCTTTACTTTGACAGATGACAGTATCGACCTTAATGGGTGGCGCTCAACCCTCCTTGTCTACTAGGTAGGACGTCTCATAAAACTAGTTTTCTGAACATAACTTAGTAATAAATTATCAGAAAGAGATAATCAGCGCTGTAAAGGTAATTGAGGATGCGGTAAACTTCCCTTTGTACGTCATACAACGACCATTTTGAGGTGTATTCAATTTAATTAAAGGACACAAATTTAAAGAAAATATTTTATCTGAAAAGTTGAGCCAGATGACACAAGAGGTGGTCGGTAATGCGCAATGGTCATAACTTATACTAATTAAATTATTGAATTTACCAGTTGAATTATTGAATTTATCTATTAAATTTACCATATATATATCGATCGGGTTCTAACTTTCTTCATTCCTCTAGTTGTAGTTTTTTTTTCACAATTTATTAACTTCCTTGTGAGCATTAATGTAACAATTTGATCATAGTGCAAATAATAATGACTACTAACAGTTAGTAGTAGGTATATAGAAATAATAATGACTACCAACAGTTAGTAGTAGGTATATAGAAATAATAATGACTACCAACAGTTGGTAGTAGGTATATAGAAATAATAATGACTACTAACAGTTGGTAGTAGGTATATAGACATAATAATGACTACTAACAGTTGGTAGTAGGTATATAGAAATAATAATGACTACTAACAGTTGGTAGTAGGTATATAGAAATAATAATGACTACTAACAGTTGGTAGTAGGTATATAGAAATAATAATGACTACTAACAGTTGGTAGTAGGTATATAGAAATAATAATGACTACTAACAGTTGGTAGTAGGTATATAGAAACAATAATGACTACTAACAGTTGATAATGACTACTAATAGTTGAATAATGACTACTAACAGTATATAGAAATAATAATGACTACTAACAGTTGGTAGTAGGTATATAGACATAATAATGACTACTAACAGTTGGTAGTAGGTATATAGAAATAATAATGACTACTAACAGTTGGTAGTAGGTATATAGAAATAATAATGACTACTAACAGTTGGTAGTAGGTATATAGAAATAATAATGACTACTAACAGTTGATAATGACTACTTACAGTTGAATAATGACTACTAACAGTTGGTAGTAGGTATATAGAAATAATAATGACTACTAACAGTTGGTAGTAGGTATATAGAAATAATAATGACCACTAACAGTTGGTAGTAGGTATATAGAAATAATAATGACTACCAACAGTTAGTAGTAGGTATATAGAAATAATAATGACTACCAACAGTTATTAGTAGGTATATAGAAATAATAATTGAATCAGTAATAAGAGCATAATAATTATAATAATATAATTTCTTCAAACGATTGGTAACTTTGTGGCGTCATTATTAATTAAATAATTAAAAATGTACACTGTTTACACCACTTTTATAAAAATGAATAAATGTATCTACATTTTTATATGATATATTTCTGAGGATGACAATATTGCTGTCGAAACATGTAGAGATATTTATTTATTTTTATGAAAGTGGTGTATACAAAGTATATTTTTATTTATTTAATTATAATAATAATTTATTTATACGTAGAAGATAAGTATATTGGTATAATGTACATAATGATATATATTTTAAAACTTTTAATACAAATATTGATTGAATTCCGATATATTATTCTATTACGTATATGAAATAATATTAATATAATTTTATGTTATATTTCAAATTGTTTTTTTTTTGTATAAAGAGATAAAAGTGGGATCAGAAGAGTAGATACCTTTAGTCATTTTTTTCACCTGCTGGCATTTGTACCAAAATGCTTTTACTGCACAAAAAACTAAATTCTAATTAAATTTAAACTACCCATGTATCAACCTGAAATAATTATTTACCTAATGAGTTTTTTTGTGACATTTATTGGTGTTGACTTTGCAGAGAATAGAAAAGTCATAATTGATGAAGTAACCTTTTGCATGAAGTCCGTCATTGTACCTACCGATTATCGACCTTAACGTGTACAAGAACATTTTTTAAAACTTTGTATGTACCCAATTCAATGAAAATAAAACAATAACTTTGTTTATAACCACGAGAATTTTAATTAATTTTATTACGACCGACCGGTTTCGCTTAACATAAGCATCTTCAGGGTACAAAAATTAAACTGTTTAATTAAAAAAATATATAATTAATTAATTAAAAAAAATAAAACTCAGTTTAATTTTTGTACCCTGAAGATGCTTATGTTAAGCGAAACCGGTCGGTCGTAATAAAATTAAATAAAATTCTCGTGGTTATAAACAAAGTTATTGTTTTATTTTCATTAAATATGTCAACCACAAAGTGACTGCTTTCTATCAAAATAAAGTACTTAATTCAATTTTACGTCTTTGTTTCATATTAAGTAACCGTATTATATTAAGATAACCATCTTTGAACCAATTATTGAGCTTAAATAAATAACGTGCCCTGTTATTAAAACGAAATGTATTTTTGTCGTTCGCTGAGTATTTTTTTCTCCTTAATTTGCATTCTATTTAAAATTGTTTGCAAATCATTTGGATAAATTCGTGATTCAGTTTCTTCTCGGGAATCATTTGGGTTTCAGAATTTATATCAGGGTTATGAAACTTGACTCGTCGGAATATCTCGAGTCACTTTCATCATAAGCATTGCTTTGCGGAATGATCAGCAAACCATCACCAGTAGGGCGATAGGACGTTAGTTCATTACTAGCTAAAATAAAGGAAATAATTTAAACCTAGAAGAACAAAATTGGATTCTAAACGCATCAAAATTATGGAATCCAAAAATTAACGAATTGATAGTATGCATAGAACAACAAATTAAAGAATTGATAGTATGCATAGAACAACAAATTAACGAATTGATAGTATGCATAGAACAACAAATTAAAGAATTGATAGTATGCATAGAACAACAAATTAACGAATTGATAGTATGCATAGAACAACAAATTAACGAATTGATAGTATGCATAGAACAACAAATTAAAGAATTGATAGTATGCATAGAACAACAAATTAACGAATTGATAGTATGCATAGAACAACAAATTAAAGAATTGATAGTATGCATAGAACAACAAATTAACGAATTGATAGTATGCATAGAACAACAAATTAACGAATTGATAGTATGCATAGAACAACAAATTAACGAATTGATAGTATGCATAGAACAACAAATTAACGAATTGATAGTATGCATAGAACAACAAATCAACGAATTGATAGTATGCATAGAACAACAAATTAACGAATTGATAGTTTGCATAGAACAACAAATTAACGAATTGATAGTATGCATAGAACAACAAATTAACGAATTGATAGTATGCATAGAACAACAAATCAACGAATTGATAGTATGCATAGAACAACAAATTAACGAATTGATAGTATGCATAGAACAACAAATTAACGAATTGATAGTATGCATAGAACAACAAATTAACGAATTGATAGTATGCATAGAACAACAAATCAACGAATTGATAGTATGCATAGAACAACAAATTAACAAATTCATATTATGCATAGAACAACTTTTTATTTTTCAGTATTTGAGGATTAGCAGAATTTTTTTTACAGTTAATTAATTTTAATTTTGTTGTAACAACTCGATTTGATCTCTTTTGTTAGAAATATTTAGTGATAAAAATCAACAAATATGTTTTCCTTGCCTTTCTATATGTACGTTTGTACAATGTAGTTACCTATAGATGGGTAGACGGAATAATAAAGGTGTATGTGCCAGTAGTAAATTTGTATTATTCGAACAATACGATTGACAAGGAAACCAGTTGCATTTAAAGCAGATTTAATACGGATGACCGCTTTGACTGGTTCATTGAGTCAACATATGCAACAAAATACATAAATTAGATAGAATGAATTAACTTGAATCTTACTCTGGCTTTTTGAATAATTAACTAAATAAGTCGATAAGTAATGTGAACAAATTGCGTTCATTTAGGAATGTACCTAAATAATAGTTGTCTATTAGTTATTCCGGCAACGAGGTAACTGAGGTAGATACTTAAATAATACAATTATATTTTCTTCTAATAATATTTTGTTTTGGGAATCAATTGTATTTCACTACCCTCGCAGACTCTTTGAATACATTTTTTTAAACATATTTTTAAAAGGAATTATTTTAACACAATGCAATGTTATTTAAAAAGATTGCCAGCAATCTCTCCGTTTTCTGCATGGTAAATATTGTATGCCATTTTCTGGGTTCAAAGGTGTACAGCATGATACGTTTATATTTCATATTCTACTTTAATATTCAGATACCTCTAAAGTAAAAAAATTCTCAGTAAATTATAGCAGTACCTTCATGGTTCGATAGGCAATTAGTGCATCGTCCGAGGACCTACGATAATGGGACCTTACAAGAGTATCCTCAAAGCAGGTAGAATCTTGAGGTCCAGATACACAAATCGTGACCTATCGCAAAACTTTAACAGGTTAGCCCTGAGTATGAAAATTTCCTTCTGGATGTTGTCATGAAAAAACTCGATTTGTGGAGTAATTGCGCGGTTTGGCGCGAAACTCGCTGCTTTGGTCAGGTACCTTTAAGTCCTATAATCGGTTAAACTGTATCGTTCGCTAGTGCGGACACCTACCTAGCGAGTACTTTGGGTAGGTATCAACTTTATAGAGACAAGTGCAGGCCATCTTGCACCGGAGGAGTATAAATACTGGAGCATCCTTTGCTTAATCATCAGTCGATACAGTTTCAGCTGTCCTATCAAGTCCTTCAAGTCTTTCAAGGGGTAGCTTGAAAATAGTGCATTTCTGCAAAGGTGATTTTGTGTTTATTACAATCGACGACAAATATTTAAATCTTCAACATGCAAATGGTAAGAATACACTTTTAAATTATATAACAAATACAACATTATCGAATATTGAATAATCAAACACTTTTTTTTTGTTTAATTCAAAAATCGCTTATTTTAAACAAAACACGAAAATTTGAAAAATACTTCGGAACCATCAACAAAGAAGAGCTCATAGAAATTGTATATATTGAACAAAATAGGTTTTTGTAAATCTGAATTACGTACTCACATTCAAAAACATCGTGCTATATTATTAGTTTTTTACAATTCACAATTTAACATTTCTAGAGGTAATTAAGCAAATCGTCCAAACATTGTTTCGATAATTATTGAATTATAGAAAAATGGAAGAATGAAATGAGAAAGTTAAAAACGAATTGATATTGTCACTGGAATACAAATAAAAATAAAATCAATCAACCAGCGTCAACACAACCAAAAAACATATTCTACTATTTATTCGGGCTTGATCGTAGTCCCTTCCCTTATAAAGACATGATTTACATATTTTTAGTGTCTTCAATTTATTGTATTATTATTACAGGCACTTTCTCTTTATGTAAATATTTACCTCTTACGAGCTTCGTGGGCCATTTAAATGAGTGAATAAAATGAATTGGGGTCCAATTAAGAATGGTTATAACAATGAATTTACTAACTCCTGTTTGTTTGTCAATCGAGTAATAATTGATTCGAATAATTATTGAATTAATACGCATTCATAAGTCAGTTGTTCACTCAATTAAATTCATCGATAATTTGTAATATATTGGCTTCAACTCTCAATGACTTTAGTAATGTTTAGCGAAATGATTTAGATTTACATTTGAGTATTGCTAATTATTTGGAAAATTTACATTAAAAACAAACAATAATTAGCAGCGATTACATATCCTCAAATATTAACAAATATGTTTCTTACAAAAAAATACACATAATAACGTTTCCAGTTTGCAAAGGATAATCACGTCTCAAGTATTAACCATAAATAGTTTACCGTTTCAAGATTGCATTACAAAAAAATCCAGTTTGTTAAGTCCTGTTTCCACTTTGTAACATAAAACCTTGTTATTAGTTTGTAAAACGATGTTTAAAGTTAATAACCACCCTGTTACCAATTTGTAATACATAATGCTTATAACACGTTACCACTTAGTAACATTATATCATGTTACCAGTGTGTAACATAAAACCCCGTTACCAGTTTATAACACACATCTCGTTTTCAGTTTGTATTGACCTGTCTGGTGGCGTCTTGCTTCGCCGGCCGCCTGGAGAACACCTACCTGCCTCCCTCAGGAGCCGGGGGAGCCGGAGGAGGTCATGAGCTCACGGCCCCAGGAAAGGCACCCAATGTGGCCATCATTTCACAAACCAACGAAAACGATGGAGATGGTTCTTATAGCCACAGGTATTGTATATTTATAAAATTAAATTCAGGCAGTTAAATAACACCTGATAAAATGAGCACCTGTTTCAATAACTATAGATAAATAATTTTAATTTTTTTTTAATATTTTGAAATACGTAGTAACTTTTTTATTCGGCTTCACTCAGTTCAACACTTTTTTTGCTTATCGAATATAAAATTTTAAAAAAATGTATATTTAATGGCATCTTGTCAAATTTGTTGACAGCGAATAGTATATTTCAAAGCTCCTTAGCTCACGATGGAAACAATATGGCAGCTTAAAACAGTTGCATTCACCTGAAAATTACAGTGTGTAAAAACTATCTAATATTCAGTGACGCCAGATCTTACCATCCGAAAACAACGATGAAACAAACTGGTTTATATTTATTAAATATTTTATATATATAATTTTTTTAAATATCCATAAGAATGACAGTAAACATATTTGTGCGCATTTTCAAATAAAGAAAATACGGTAAGTGCCTACAGATGTTGATTTCAAACAAGATAAATATCATAATTTGCTGAAATTCCGGCAAATATTAGGTCAATTCAACGCTCCTATTAAAATTTCAGATTACGTACGCAGATGTAAACGTTCAAATAACATGTGAAAAACATGTTGAAATATTTTATCTTTAAAGTGAAAAACCAACATTTTTATAAACATTATATAATATCTGCCGACGCATCTTTAAAATTGAACTTTCTCTTTTAATCATTAAACGTGGCCGTTGAAAGAGATATTATTTACTTTTGCGATCATAAATGCGTTAAACCGATAATGATCGTTGCCTTAATTCAATGGATGTTCCTATATTATTTGCTTAATTATTCGGAAGGTTATGAAAAACATAAAATCTATCGCCCCCAGCAAAAAACCATTGCTAAAACGACTGCAAGATATTTTTTTATTACTCTCATAAAATGTTTATGAACTACAATGGCTTTATCAGAAATATTGGCTAATGATCAGAAAACCAAAGAGTTACTATTATTCCGAAGGTGGGATTAATTTGATAGACACGACTCTGCCTCAACTTTAACACGAAAAAGGTTTTACACGATCCTTTGTAATACTTGTGATTGTTTTGTAATACTTCAGTATTGATTCCCTTATTGTGTACTGGCCGAAGGAAATAATATTGTTACTGGCAATTTAACGAACGGCTTCTGTTTACGCTGGGTGTGGTTTCAATTTATTTCCCTACCCAACTCTTCCCATTTCGCATTTTTATTGATTCATTCTGAAACTTTGATAATATCATTAAAAAAAATCCCTCAGCAAGTGTACTATTTCATATTTAATAATACTAAAATTTTACAAGTGCAACTTCCCGTATTATAATTCAAGCGGTGATTCCCCTGAAGTATTTGTCATTAAAATAAGCCAAGACGCATTCACCTCTTACCAACTTTCCTGATCGGTGTTTCGCGATTTCTTCGCTAGGTCCTTCGCTAAATACCTTTATGGTGCATCACAAGATGACAGTACAATCGCTTTTACTTTTAATTTAGAATCATCAGCATACCAAAATTGCAAATACCATAGTCTCATTGGCTTCGGGTAGATGGCAATCTTGTACGACATTAACACTTAACGAATCTACCCAATTTAGCATGTCAATTGTTATAAAGCGTATTTTTCATATTTCAGTTTCGTAGCTGAAAATGGCATCAAGGTCCAAGAAAAGGGAGAACTCAAGAACAAGGGAGATAAAGACAAGGAAGCTCAGTCCGCTGTCGGTAAGTATAACATTTTAAAATTATTTCAAAATAGGGTCACATCACACCACTAAATATTATACAAAGCATTCATCTACTAGATTGAAGATATTAATTGGCTTGTAATGTTTGTTTCCATATAATAGAGAATTATCAATCAATTACCAATTTGTTACGCTCTTTGTACACTTTTTGATTAACCGATGATGAATTACTAAAATGAAATCATTTTAAAAATGGGTCACCTTTAAAGCGGATAATAGTGTTCGGTAGAGACAATACACAGTACAATACTTGCATAATATATAGATATTCATTACAAGGAAATGTACCCTGGACACGAAGAGAAAGTGTTTACCATACATAATGGTATGTAAATGATTTGAATGACGCTCTTTCCAGCTTCTATTATTGTACATCTTCTAAGACGACTATAATACTGAATAGTACATGACTTGTACGAGTTAGAGTTACAGTAATTAGCTAATAATTAGTTACGCATACTCTGCACATGACATGCACTCCTTTCTGTTATGGCCTTAACATTTTATTTGCGTTGATAATTTTTATCATCTTCACGAACGTGAATATAACGTGAAGTTCGACAATATTAATAAATTTATAAAAATATGTGTAATCGTGTTTGGATTATGTTAATTGTTATGCATATTATAGAAATAAACTATACAAAGCCAAGAGCGCGTAAAGGCAAGATGTTAAAAAAAAAAAACATTTGGCAATTTCAAGAATATGGGTCTATTGTTTGCTAGATTTTAATAATTCACAGACGCATGAAAGTAACAATAATTACGTTGAATGTTATAAGTAAGTACCGAGTAGTATCGAATTGGAATTGAGGGCAAGGGTTAGCAAGTGTGACCTTTCGTTCGGCGAGCTACCGAAATTCTCTGACGAGGTAAGCCGTCTCCGTGCATTTTGCAAAAGAAGGAAATCTGATGTTTTCGTATGGTTTATTGTACAATGGAATGTGGTTTTTGCTTTAAAAGTAAATTTGAAGGTAAGGCGGACCATTAAAAAGATTCCAATTGCATCTTTATGGAAATATGTCAGATAATATTTAACCGAAATTTAATACCACAAATATGTATGTTTATCAAACAAGCGTAAGCAATTAACAGTTATAAAAATGACGTGATTGTTTATTGAATAATCAACGTTTATGCGTGCCATTGCAATTTTACTCAGTTTCATAATTGCAAAAACGTGGTAATTAAGAGTTGTTGTTAAATAAATATTTTGTGGAGATTTGACCAATTTGTTTCCTACCACCGCACCGGGTGGTATGAAGTAGCGGGAAAACACTCACCCATTGAAAAACCACAGAAGAATCGACACCTCAAGTAGTTTTTAAATAATTTATTCTCTATTCTTTCTGTTTGTAACGACTATGGCACATTTACAAAGTAATCTGTAGTTTCCCAATGTACATTGACCACAGCTGACTGTTTTGAGATAATCATGTTTATTTCATATTCACGTAAGTCTCTTGTAATATTATTTTTAAAATAGTTTTGTTCATTCAACGTCATTTGCTTTTCAGCACAGTACATTATTAGGAATATAATTTGAATATGATTTGGTTCTAACCTACTATTCCACCATGCTTCGTTTTGTTACAATTGATCTATCAGCTGTATTCCATTAAGCACTATTTAATTTCATCTTCTACTAAAAGTGCAGGAGCGTGTAATTGATGTAGTAACCGTTGCAGGCTCTTACTCCTACCCATCTCCCGACGGCACCATCATCACCGTGACCTACATCGCTGACGAGAACGGGTTCCAGGCCCAGGGAGACCACCTCCCCACCCCTCCCCCAATCCCGGAGGCCATCCTCCTCTCTCTTCAGCAGAACGCCGCTGAAGAAGCCGCGCAAGGTATTCATCATATTTACTAACTTATTAATTACAGATACGAAATACCAAACATCAATAATTTATTGATTTTTCATATACGAAGCGATGTTCGACACTTATTTACAATCAACAAAAGGATTTAAATATTACATTAAATGTATTTATTAATTCAAAGAGATCAAGAAACAAATGCTCCAAAATAATTATCCTAAAAGTATATGTTTTAACTACCTATTTTAATTAGACTGTACAATTTTGTATAGTTTGCAGTGTGTCAAAAGTCCAACCACATAAAAGAAAAATAACTGATAGCATGCATTGTAAATTTAATCTATTTTTCGTATAAATATATTGACCACGTTCTGATGATACGCGCTTACATAAAATATAAAGCTTCCACTTTTTTTAAACTGATAATATGATTTTTTTATTTTTTTAGCCGGTGGTAACAATGGATATCCCTCAGGAGGACCCGGCGGCTACCCATCCGGCGGTCCTAGCAACCAGTACGTACCCCCCTCTAGGCCCGGAAACGGAAATGGCGGAAACGGAAATAACGGATACAGATATTAATTCACCACTGCATTCCACAAAACCAATCCACCACAACTTGACTGACAGACAATGGCGATAAGAAACGGAATTAAGATAATTATTGGATCTATTTATTTATCATGTAAGATCATATTGTAAAAAAATTGCTTTAAGGTGTGAATGCACTCGTCTGAATTAATGGAAATATCTCAAATAGTTTTAAAATCAACTTCATGTTTATTACATTTTCATCTTTGGGAATCTTTCACGTTTTATTCTCGGTTTGGGGTCTTTTTTAAGCACAACTCAATAAATTAAAACTATAGATGATATTTCACACTTTAATTCAGTATCGAGTGGTTTGTAATTATTGTAAAGTGACTCGGCTTCGTCCAACGGCTTGTGAATTTTCAATTATTTAATAATATATGCATGTATTTATAAGGTCAGATCATTAGTTAAAGTTTATTTGAATTGTATCACACAATCAATTCGATAATCTCTTTTATACCACCGTGTAGTGTTTCACCATCGTGAAATCTTCAATGTGACTAAGCGCCAGTGAAACAGTATTTATATATAAAACTTTTATTGTACTTAATCCCTTTCTCTGTGAACTTTGTGTTATTGTGAAAATAATGTCGTAAATTCAAACTCGAAATTTCTCCGTAACGGCATTTCTTCGAAAAACTGTCATCCAACATCTTGCATTAAAGGATTATCGTGTGTAAATGATTATTACTCTTAATCACGAGTGAATGTATAAAGCATGTCTATTTATGAAAATAAACTACCAACTAAAATATACATGTATTGATTTTGATTTGAAAAAACCAAGCATATTCCTACCTATCAATAATATTATCGATTTCTTCATAGAAACACTTCAATATTTAGACCGGTCAGTGGTAGAATTGAACAATGCGTCCGATTCCCATTCATCTGCTACTCCTCCATCATTACAAAAATAATATTTTTCGCTTATAATGGTCGTAGTAGAAGTTTTTTTTAATATTGTCAGATTATCGTAGTCTGGGGTAAAGATATTAAAAAAATCTTTAAAAAAGAAAAAACATTTTTTTTACAACTTTTTACAATTACCTAACAATTTAAGTTAATTTCTCATTTCTCACCGCGTAATGGTATTTTGCAAGGGAATCAAGATATTGAAAAAAAATCTTATTACTAGAGTGGTGGACGCATGGAGAGCATTTTGCCGCCCAAATGAAAATAACTTTTTTTTTACGCAATACTTAAAAGGCTTAGAGAAAAAAAGTGGATATATAGAAAACAAAACATAAACCATTAGAAACTATTTCTTTTATAATTACTTTTATGTCACGCAAAAAAAGTCTTCAAGCAAATTCTCTTTTTTTTGGGGAACTAAAAAAATATTTAGAAAAATAACCTCCCTTTTCATTAGAAGCGTATACTTGACAGACCTGACACACGTTAATACAATGTTCGTTGCACAGTAATTTGGCAAACACAGTGCACCCCTTTTGATATAAATAGTGTACACAGAAAATTACTAATTATATTATTTTCATTTGGTAAGTGCTGTTTTTGAGAAAAATCTCTTCACCGGTTCTTTACTATTAATTGATTTGCCCCTGAGGTGATTATTCACAAAAACGGCGCTATACAAATCATCTAATTATTATTATTATTACAAATATATTTAAATGCGCGCACATATGTCTTCACAAAAAAATATGTATTTGATTATATATTACCTACGTGAGTGGGAGCGCAATGGGAAATTTGGCAACACAACATCCTCCTATGTTGGTTGACACGAGAAATTATGAACGTTTTTCAAAAACCGGGCGGCAAAATGCTCATAGCACGCCCACTTCAGGGTTAAAATCGAAAACGTAAGAAAAACACGTGTTTGAAAGTAACATCAAATGTTCTCAAGAATTCCGTCAACTTTTTTATAAAATCAAATAATTATATGATTTAATAACTATTTTATTTAACTTTAAAAAAATATTTATGGAGTTATTAGAGGTTAAAAAAATTAACTCAAAAATACCAATAACGTTCGTTATGTCATAACATTTCAAATAATTACTTTATACCAAAACAAGGAGCAACATAAAAAAATGAAAAGAAAACAAGAACTATGGACTTTCATCACGTGTCGTATAAATCGCATATCAACCTTTTTTGAAAAGGAATCAAAAAGATTTTATCAATCTGCCAAACGGGAGTCACTGCATTGGTAATTTCACAATATTTCAAACTTGAGTCTTCAAAATTTCACCATACCAGACCAGATGGTTGCAATCTATGCACAAAAATAAAATCTAAAAATACTCCTTTGATCGTCAAAGAAACTAAAGTTTTGTCATCATAAATAACACGTTGCGTAGACATTAAGAATGAAAAATATTATCCATTGCAACACGCGAGGCGCACCTTTCCTTGAAGTACAATAATTTCGCATTTGATTTTTGGGTCTAATGGGGACAATTCGGGGATTTATCGAAAGAAGATGTTGTAAAAGGTTCCAACAAGAATTAGTAATCGCTCAAATGTTGGTCAACGGTCTCAATGACAGCGCGCACACGAAGCGTGATGCAAGCCTGAAGCCTCATGGCCTGAAGGCTGCTAAATCTACATACCGAACAGCAGGGGCGTCGCACCCATATGCGCGATGTGTGCGGCGCCCACGGGTGACCTATCCTCGGGGCGGCCGTCGGAATGATGGTCTAAAAAGAAAGCTATCCAAATCCATAATCAAGCTATCAGGCAACCATCAAATCGGTCTAAACTAACTTGGTTCCAACTGAAATCTCTCGTAATTGAGACTGTACGTTTACTAACTTCATATATTTTCTTCAAAATCTTTTAGTTTTTTACAAACCTTAGTTCAATCATTTCAAAGTAGCCCAATAGCTATAAATTTAATCGTACGAGTATATTGATGATTAAAGTATTTTAGAAAACCTCAACAATCCGGAAGACTTTAAATATTAATATTAACATATTTGGTATTTTTTTCGGATTTTTCCGAAAAACGCATAATTAAAAAAAAAGGAAAATAGTTTCAGGTTCATAAAAAAAATATATGTGCATACGCTGAGGTCCAAAAAAGTGCACGTCATTTTTTACATTCTTTATATAAACCTTGTAAAAAATATTGTAGAAGAATTGACGCCATTTTTAATGTTAGTATGAAATGACATTTGTCAAAAGAGCCTAAAATGCATATTAAAAATACAGGTCTTTAGGTTCTAACTTTGGGTTTTTTTAAAAGAAAAAAACCCAAACTACGAACCTAGAACCTATTCTTTTATTTGTGCATATACAAATATTTTTTATTTATTTTTATGAATCTGAAAGTATTTTGCTTTTTTTTTTTAAATTATGAGTTTATCAACTGAGTCCCAATAGGTAAAAAATACCATATTTAAATTTATATATTTTTTCTTAAATTTAATTATGAAAACAAAAACATTAGCCACTCACCTCACTAGTTGAGATGAGCGGCTTTACAATTTAATAATATGTGTATTTTGACAAATTTTTAAAATTTTCATTACGTTTATTTGTATTCTCGGCTTACTTCTTTGATGCTCTGGACTGCCGAGATAAACTAATTTTAATTTATGGATGATTTCTATATCCCGGTTCCACGTTATTATGACACGACAACTGTTATTGACGATTATATCAAAATAAGCTTCCGTTCAATAAGGACCGTAGAAAATAATATGCCTAGTCGCGTTAATTAATCATTGTGAAATACGTAAAACTAATTTGAAGATATTGTTGCAATCTTCAAATTCTACACTTATTTTTTATACATTCGTTTTATGCCCACGACAATCGAAGTCACTGCTGTAAAAACGTTACGTGTTACGTGTCAATGGATATTGATGTTTTGGTGGAAGAACGTTGTTTGTCTTTCACCACCTAAATGCGTGTAAAACAGTTCGTAAGCGGATATAATTATCGATATACATATACACTATGTAGTTTTATAAAATAATGTTGACAGAGGCAGCATTTTCTGTTGTCTCATGTGGGCCAAAATGTCTGTTCACATCTATCGGCACCGCGCAGTGCAGTCACGTGCAGTGGCAGGCACGGCACAGTAGGGAGTTTTTACATTACACCGTACGTAAATGTGTTCGCAGATAATGTAAGCAATTAATTTTGCCATTCCTGCTACTTTAATTATCAGAACTGTGCCCTGCTGGTAGATGTGAATCGAACTTTATTGCTCTTTCGGCCCTTCAATAATTCTCGATGCTGGTGACCTCCGGTCCCGTGGACAATATTCACTTGCGCGTGTGCGGGTGCGTGGGACAACACATCAATCGCGTTATCTTTGCAATAGAATGGCCTGAAAGGTTTATCGTTTAATTGAATGTCACTGTCGTGTATCTGATGCGAAAAGGTTAAAAACAATAGTCATGAATCAAGGATCTAAGCCTTGTTTTATGGCGATTGTATGCACGCAATTATCCTCGCTGCGTATCCACACAAACAAGAATGTTTATTCAAACTCAAAGCTATATCATTCTCTCCTTGTAGACATACGAGTACAACGATTGCTTTTTATGGTTCCACTTTATAGAGACACAAAGCACGTATAATAAATAATCGTTCGTAAAAAGCAATTAAATTATGACTTGTCGTAATTAGATTAACGGGAACTTATACTTTGTTCTAATGCTTTTTTTTGCATTATTCATTCACCATTTCTCGGTAATCACGTTAACAATAAAAAAACAAGAAAATAATTGTTTACATCGATGGTTTAACTTTCTTTGTGGAATGATGGATTTACGAAATCAGGTATGTTTAATCCGCAGCAATGTTTCAAGGCAGCGATGGAAAAATGAGAAATGACAAAACACACATCTTAGTGGGAAAATACATTAAAGATTGTACTTAATTTTATTTATAATGTACACAAATATAGAGGGTTAACATAAAAAAAAAATAAAGAATATTAAATACCATCTGTTCAATAACGCTGTACAACAGAATGCAAAAAAAATGTAATTTCAAGCAACAACAAAGAGAGAAAACATTTTTTCGATCAAGTAAAGTTAAGTGAAAATAAGAGATCCGAGAAATTTTGTAAAGTTATGGGACCTTTCGCCAAATATGTCCAGAATGTTAAAATGTAATACAACGTGAGATCCTTTGACTTGAAGCTTTCGGCGTGGTTGTTTTCTCGCACTACCCAGTGGACCCAAGTGGACTTTGTGGGTGTCAGGTGTCAATTGGCAACCCTTAGAGACTAAAGAATAGAACACCGTTTCAGTAACTAAAAACTTAGTAACCATCACTCCGTTTCCCGGCAGAGGATAGACCGCCACACAACTCTGTGTCGGTACGCACCCCTCGCTTCATTTATATTTATATACCAGCTCATCATACGAATCTTCCTATTAATGAAAGGCCAACTTGATACGGTGTTATAAATGTAAGTACCTTTTGTATTTAATTGTTTTAATATGAATATATGTCTGGAGCCAGTGAGACTATGCCATCCCCAATCGGGGAATGTTGTGAGGCTGAAGGTATTGCGGAGGGGAAGGAGAAGGGGAAGAGGAAGGTGGGGAAATACTTGGCTATTCAGATCTGGTCAGCAAACACGGTTAAAAGCCATTTCAAGCAACCTTTCAATTCTGAATGGTGGTCTTTCACCAGGGCGATACTGAGAGTATCTTCCACTCTGGAACGTGCGCAAATATACTATATATTATTTTTAAATGAATTAATTGCGAAACAACACAAATTCATTAAATAAAATTGAATTGCGCACGCGGGGATTTGAACCCGCGATCTTCGTATTCGTAGTCGAGAGCCTTACCCCTCGACCATGAAGGCCGTCAAAATAAAGAATTAGTACCTCACGTAATAAATAATTTTAATTATTTTCTAACTTAATCGGTTTTACCGGTAGTAAATAATTTTAAATCAAGTCCAAATTAGAATTGGGTGAGAGTAAATAAAATCATATAAGCAGGTCGTCGCAATGTGGCCTCACCACTGTTTGAATATGGCCTTGAACGCCGAAACAGCTGTCACAATAATAAAAACTAAATTATTTGCAGAACTTAATAATAACATTATTAAATTAGATTTACATTAAATTTCCAAGAGCATCAATTGGAGTTCTACGAATTAAATATAAAAACAACGAATAATTAATTATTGATATTGTCTTGTTTACAATAGGAGATCCACCGTAACATACAATATGTTTATCTAATAAATATGTTTGTACATTCATACGAAAAATGGGGTTTTCCTCATATTTGTTGATCTTTCTTACGTCCTGCATTAAATCTATCACTGAAGAAGCTATTGTAACGATAACCTTTCCTTCCTTTTTTGTTAAAAGTAAAACTACTAAAATCGTGTGAATTTCTTAATGGCATGAGATATATAAATCCCGAAGAACTGACAGATAATGAAAAAAAACTGTTAAAAAACATTATTTCAGAAGATCAGCATCTTAAAAATGAAATGACAAAATCTAATTTACGACCCATATGTGACCCACACTCGAAGTAAGTTATGGTGATACCCACCTAGTAAAATATATTTTATTCCGGGCACTTGTACCACTTCTGTAGTATAAAATACAAAAATGAATGTAAAAACTGTTTTGTTCATAAACAAACAATGTATAACAATTAATTTATATTAACAATATCCAACCCAGTTTACGCTGCGAGGGGAATCAAATCCGCAATCTGCACATAAAGTCATATGCGTAGAACATTACACTACAGTCGCCGAATCGGGCTAATAAAAATTGGGTACAAACTGAGGGCTGAATTGAGCATTTTACCTACGACCAATAAACAGTAAATTGTAAATGAGGTGATATTTTATGACTTAAAAATGAATTCATCTGTGATCGCCCGTGAATTGAGAACTGCACGCTCGTAGCGGGATTATAATTACATATGTGTTATTAATTATTTATCGTTAGGAATCATGATGGATGATTCGTATTACAAACATTTACCGCATGTGACCGCTAAACGAGTAGGCATCAGTGAAAACTGCTTATTTCATTAACTCGCACGTTCTTAGCTATACAGAAAAAAAAAATGTTTGCGTTTCATGAAATTTACAATTAAAGTTTCATAGGAAGCGATCGTTTTGTGGATATACATAATTGTTTTAATTTTAAAATTGTAAATTGAATAAAAATACGTTTTTATTAAATTTACAATGGTCTGTAGGTCAACGCCGTCAGTTTTATCATGCGATAGTAGCGTGCATTGCTCCTTGACCAAAGGTAGGCTGTAGTTTTTCAGGTTTTGATAAACACCATTCATCTTGAAAACCCGAACGTCTTAGATTTACAAGGTTTATTACAGGTAAAAAATATTAAAACTCTAATGTACGTAGAAAAAAATATAATCACAATGCACTTAGACTTTCTTATAATTTTTCTGATAAATTTTACTCGCCAGCGGGATACCATGTTAAAACGTCGGTTCTTGTCCGATCACCGAAGTTAAGCAATATCGGGCGCGGTCAATATTTGGATGGGCCACCCAGCTTTGGGAACGCCGCGTGCCGTTGGCCTTTTTTACCCTCCATTCTGCATGAATAAAGGTGACATAGGCACCTAGGGACATAATAGAAATACGGAAAACAACAAAAACTAAATCAATCGTCTTCATTACAAACCTTAACTCATAATTCATTTGATGGAAAGTAATTTTAAATTATTATTATAAAAGATAATTCATAATTGCGTATTATATTATGTACCTATAATAATCACGTATTTTCATTATTGACATTATTCCTATAATTTCTTCAAACGATTGGTTTTCACTTTGTGGCGTCATTATTAAAAAATTAATTAAATAATATACTTTATATTCACCACTTTATTAATATACACATATCAACATGTTTCGAAAGCGATGCATCAGGAGTAATACTATAAATGATAATGTCAAGCATAGACAAATGATAAAAATTAGAACACAATAGATAAATTATAGACATAAACAAAAATTGATTGAAGTAGGTAAGTAATTAATCAAAAATGTAAATAAAAAATTATTATAAAACATTGAATAAAAAATTCAAAAGAAATTAAAAAAATATGTATTATTAATATTAATATGAAAATATATTCAATTGATAACTATTTAAAAAAAAAGATTATTTATTAAATTTAATTCACTATCGACGCTTTTTCTGATTTCTATAATTTAAAATTTTTAATTCTTAATTTGTAACGATTGCAACTATTTTTACAAAGGAAAGACTTCTAGAAATTTCTGAAACACGTTAGGTGTTTAAATAACAACTGTTCTGAATTTAAAAATCATATTTTGGAAACCAATCATTCATTTGATATAAATAAAGGTTTATAAAATTTACATATAAATACAACCAGTTTACAATTAGACAAATTAAACATATTTGAAATCAGATAAAGCGTTAATAGTGAATTAAATTTAATAAATAATTAAATATTTTCTTTTAAAATAGCTATCGCTTGAATTTATGTTCATATTAATATTAGTGATAAAAATATATATTTTTTTATTTTTAAGTTTCTAATATAAATTTGTTATTGGTGAATACAAAGTATATTATTTAATTCATTTATTAATATTATTTCGTTTCAAAGGATCGCCACTAATTGAAAAATGGGAGGATTTGGTTTGAAATGTTTCCAGTCAGTCACCATTGGTAAAAAACGGTCTTTTTATGAAAAAAGTATAAAAACAGAGTTGCAAATAATGTTTACAAGGTAATTTCAGTATGAAACCTTTTTTGGTGAAAAAATTACTTGCAGTAATACTCTATTCAATCCAGCCTTTGGAAACGAAAACAGTCGAAAATTGTCGAATATTAGCTGATGTAGGGTTCATTTTTGAGTTACTTGCGCAATGTATCCCATGAGATAAAGTTGCAAAAATACTATGTCGGAAGATAGTTTTTTTTAACATGAATAGATCTGAAGAGATGACAATAATTGTTCAAATGGAAAAATTGTGTTATCATGAAACGATTATTAATAAATTTTTTTAATTTATGAAAAATGGAAAAATTTCGTTTTAGTCAGTTTTGTTTTGATAAATTTTTTGTTTGTTTTCTCAGGGTAGGCACAGTTTTTCAGCATCTATGGACTGCATGCCACTGTACGGTAGGTATGGAGCTATACATTATTTTAATAATGCATTCAATAGTTATTTATACAGGGTATTCAGAGACGTACCAGACTTACTTTAACAAATTATTCCCGACCTTATTTTGAGTAAAAAATAATAAATAAATTTTGGTCTTGTTTGTTTATTTTGTTTTAATTCGTCATAAAACGGAATAAATCAGTAAGTATGCATTTGACAGTTGGGGTCATGGTGGGGGCTTGGGCGATTACTCGGCTAAATGGACAGTGAAGGCATGTGAAATTCACTCCAAATAAGGTCCAGGAATCACTGGTTAAAATAAGTCAGGTACGTCTATTAACACTCCGTATACATTTTTGAAAATGTAATTTAATCAGAATGAACACATTTTTTCTAAAGAGATGTGCTGAGGAAGTCTATGTGGATCAAGAATGGTTGATTCCAAAACTTTATGTGTGCGTATGTTCGAATGACACAAGAAAACATGTTAGCGGCGCATTCATTCTCGGTGAATAGATTTATCGCATGTTTGTGATCGGACATGGTCGACCTCGTGTCCACAGGCCGATTTGGGAATATATTGCTGACGTCGCGACCAATGATTCAATGCCTTAAGCGAGAATTTTCCATAGTAACGTTTGTTTTATTTACACTAAAGCTAATCGCCAATATTAGACTCTACCTGTAAAAACGTATGTAAATTAGTACATACCATCTTAATAACGCCTGCTATGTTCACTTTGAGCTTACACAGTTAACTTGTGTTCTTGTCCAGACAAGGGGACTTGCTCACTGAAAACAGTGCGTTGCATGCTTTTACACATTTATCTATAAGAAATAATTATTATACAGGAGAATGTACAAGTTCACGTATTAATAATCGTGAGCTTGAGAAAGGAAATCGCTGATTTAGAACGTGGCATAAAGTTAACGGTCCGATTTGTATCGGCTACAGTTTTCAAAGAAACAAATTATTGTAGTTTATTTTGGATAGATGAACGTATTATACATTTATCACTTTCAGTCTGTATTAAAACTGGCAATGGTATTTGATGTTTGATGTTTGATTACACGATAAAAAAATTAGATATGGTGATAATAATTATTGCAAGCGTTATTTATAATTTTTTGATGTACTTTTTTTTAAACTTTAGAAGATATAGTAAAATGACAAATCACACATTGGGTACAAAAGTAGAACATTTTATTAATTCATTACAAATTCTAAATTTAGATTTTAAAATATAGAGAAAAAAGTCGGTCGAGATTAAACACAAAAATCGGATTGGAAAACGAAAACCGCCAACTTTTGTTCGGTCTATATAAGACGAAAAACACTCTGAAATCTAAAAAACTAACTAACTAACCATCACGTCGTTTCCACGCAGGGGTAGGCAGAGAGGACGGACAGTCAAACAACTCGATCTTGGCATACACGTCTTGCTTCATTCACATTCATACATCGTCTCATACATTTACTTAAATATTTGATTCATACCATGTCTTTCTCGGGCGTCCCCTGCTTCTTCTTCCATTCACATTCGCGTCATATATTCTCCTTACACTCCTTTCTTCGTTCATTCGCTCTATATGCCCAAACCATCATAGCGTTCCTTTCTTAATATTACTCACGACGCTTACATAAGCCTTGCATTCTTTACGAATCTCAGTATTTTCACACGATCATACATGGTTTTACCACACATTCGTCTCAGAGATCTAATTTCTACGGCATTCAGTTTACTTTCATCCTTCCTCTGTCAAATCAATGCCTCACTGCCATATATCAGTGTTGGTATCAGCACTTCATTGTGGACTGGTGGCTTCGCTTCTTTGGACAACTTTTTGTTTGCGCCAACCGCGTTCAGTCCTCCATTAATGGAGCTTCCTGCATTCACCCTTCTTTCAATATCCATATCAGTCTTTCCGTTTCTCGTAAACATACTTCCCAAATTTATAAACTCATCGACCGAAATCTATATATTTAAAAAATATACGTACGAAAGGGTTAAATGTGTCCCTTCGGCATGTCTACACAAACCAGGTATTATAATGTTCAGGAAATGGTTAAAACTAAAGTTTTTCATTTTGTTCAATAGTGCTATGATTAAAAAATATAAAAATAATAACGTTATTAATAGGTTTTTGCAATATTTTCATTTAATTTTATTTTTGTGACAACTGTTTTGGCGCACAAATCCATTATCAAACTGGTAAAAATTAAATGGAGTTTAACCTAAAAATTAAACATACTAAGACATTATTTCAGATTTTCACCGCCAAAAATATTTTCTTCAATTTTTGGGAATCTACAGAATGTGAGTGTCCAAACATATCGTCTTTAAACACATACACAAATGTTGTAAAAAATTTTAATAAAAACCAAATATATCAACCTTTTCCTACTATGATTGTATATTTTTCCCATTTTCTTTTTCTTATTTAACTTAAAATTTGAATTTAACTTTGCTTCAATTTCCAAGGCTCTTGAAAAACATAATAATTTTAATGTGTACCACTTTTCTCAGATAAATACATTAAATTTATAAATGGAACTTTTAACATTTTTTTAGAAAATATTTTTTCACCTATCGTAATATGCTGGTGGGGCTGCATTTACCTTTACTAAATATATGGAATCAACAAGTCTATATCTTTAAATTATTTGCTACCTAAATAAAAAAAAATTGAGTCTTTTAAAAAGCAATAACAATTTACTGAATATATTTATCCAATTTTTTATTACGTATCGTTCTTATGGTAATTTAATGCCGAGAAGGGCTGATAATCTGACATCACGGCTAAATACAACGCATCTTACACCGCACAATCATGTAGCTGTCTACAACCTTGAAATAAAATATTTTTCTCGTGTAAAGAACGGGTAGTGAGCATTATATCAGCCAAGTACAGAGGCAAATCGGAGAATTTTAAAATTCGGCCTACTGGAAATGTGAAAAAAATAGACCCATTCATAACGGTTTTTTTCACTCGTTTCCATCAAATTCTTTTACATCACCATGACCGTTTACGTTGCTCTGATAAATGATGAAAATTATTTTTGGAATTGTCCAAGCGAGCCAGCTCATTGTCTTTTATGTTTAACAGTTTAGCCTCCATCATGCGAAACCTGGTTGTTAATATTGTAAATTATCATAAATTTTATTACCCCTTTGAAAATTGTTCAGTAAATTTAAATAAATCTATGTTTTTTAAATGCCTTTATTTTTTTGTAACTTATTATCTTTGTTCTAAAGATTTTTTTTTAAATACAGCGCATTAGTTAAATGTTGTACCTCATATTATGTAGACATGTTTTTTTTAATCCATTATTCATTATTTGTTTAATATCGTAGGTGAGACTTTAACACTGAGTTATACAATAATAAAAATAGTCGTACCTGGCGGTATATGATAGTGCCCTTACCTGGCGGTATATGATAGTGCCCTTACCTGGCGGTATATGATAGTGCCCTTACCTGGCGGTATATGATAGTGCCCTTACCTGGCGGTATATGATAGTGCCCTTACCTGGTGGTATATGATAGTGCCCTTACCTGGCGGTATATGATAGTACCCTTACCTGGCGGTATATGATAGTGCCCTTACCTGGCGGTATATGATAGTGCCCTTACCTGGCGGTATATGATAGTGCCCTTACCTGGCGGTATATGATAGTGCCCTTACCTGGCGGTATATGATAGTGCCCTTACCTGGCGGTATATGATAGTGCCCTTACGAACGATTCTCTTTCATACCCGAGTGCGTCTTAAAATGTCTGTACCCATATTTGAAAGTGCATAAAATTGGCGATCCATAAAAAGCTACATGTGTATATAATTGGTACTCTGCTTGGAAGAAGCTTCACGCATTATTATACGGAAAATACGAATAAATTGATATCAACAGTACTCAACTGTCAAGGTTTCCGCACAATTTTATAGTTATATCTTGTATTTTTTCAAGGAGTTTAAATCGAATCGGATCGAATGGTGTTCCTTCACTTAACGTTTTATATCTTATAAATATATATATAAATATGGAAAATTCCTTCATTTTTTACCATGGCACCCCAGAGTGAATAATTCGCAAATAACTCGAGAAGTGTGAGACTTTTACTAACCACGATATTCCATTTTCAGAACGACCTTGGGATGCCCCATACAAAGTTTAAAGGTTATTCACTACTACCGGAAAGCCATATTAATACACAACTAAGTAGTACGTTTAAACTTCCTAAGTTTAGTCGCGGTTTTCCATGCAAACGTGGGTTACCGATTAGCGTAAGTTACGCTAGGCAACGTTGGTAATAGCGAGTCAAAGGACACCTCAACTGCGGCACACAACTGGTAACAGCGGTCTTTCGAGTGGATAATAAAATACATTGGACGTTTTAATAAATTTTAACATTAAACTTATATTATGAACCTACGACAATTTTAGTGGAATGTACCAACGTAATAAAATATTCACTTTACTGATGTCACTCAGCAGTCCGCCTTTCTTTGCACTTCCGAGGTCGAATCTTTTAAAGCTCTAGGCATAAAAAAATAATTGTAATAAGACATTATGCGAAAAAATGTTGATGATTTGCATAAAATACACGTAACATTATGCGTAATGTAAATGGTTTCCGTGTTTAAGATGGTGTTTTACATCACTAAATGACAAATAAAAAAAAACCTCTCGTATAATTGGTCAAATCCAATAACTAACGATTATTCCATTAGTTGTTGTGAGTGATACAACTTATTTAAGTGTTTTTTCAGGATATAATTTTAATCTGTCTCGATATAGTATTGCATATCGAATAATCAAAGCATAATTTGTTTAAAAATAACATTGCATATTTTGTCTCAAATGTATCGACTGAATAATAAAATTGAGTGTGTTAATGTTGATATTTTAGACAATTAATTATTTTAAATTAAATGAAATCATTTATTTTTTAAATTTAGATTTAACTTATTATTAAATATATACTAACTTAAAACTTATATATACTAACAAAATTATAGGAAAACATTTCGAATATATTAGGTGTCGAAGTGGAGGTGGGGGCATAATTAGGGATTACTAACGGGTGGAGGAAGGAGATGGATATTGACTGAGTGATAAAAGGGAGCATGAGCTGTAAGATAGATTTTTTTTATTTGTTATTAATAGATCAATTATTATTAACGGTCAGCACCCAAAAATACAGTTTGTAGGTTGCCAACCCTAGAAATACTACAAATGATTTTTCTGTAAATTATATTCGGGTAATTAGTAAAAATAATAAGGTTTCAAAAGACGATAATCCCCATAGTGTAATCCTTTAAATTCTATATGAAATACTACTGGAATTTTAGGTACAACGTTCGAACTCGTTTTCAAACAGCATTTGTTTACAGATTTATTGGGATATATTTTATAGAATTTAAATCACAGTTTGAGAATTTGTGTCTTTTGAAACCTTGTAGATATTCCTAACAACCCGTATATAATTTACAGATAAATATTTTGTGCCATTGCTTTAGTTAACAACCTCCAAAGTAACGTTATAGGCCATTTTTGAGAGCTAAACAATCTGAGCGTTTTTCTTTACTATTAGTAATTTTATCCCAGTATTTTTATCTAAGCTTTGATAATAATAATATAATTAGCTAATTCAGAAAAATGTTGAAATTATGGCCGGTTTTTTCTATATAAAATGAGGAGCAGTCGTTACAATTTTTTTTACATGTACCGAAGTAAATTAATTAACGGTATTTATCTTTAGCGCTCCTCAAAAAAATTCCAGTATTATATATTTTATAAAAAGTATGTTTAATATTAAAAGGGAGATTTTTAGAGCAGAATTTATACAGTTTTAGAAAAAATGTCCAGGTATTGCTAAAAAATATATAACAATGATTGGGATAATTATTCGATTATTATGTTGCGTCTCTTTTTGCGTCTCTTTTTGCGTCTCTTTTTGCGTATCTTTTTGCGTCTCTTTTTGCGTCTGTTGTTTCTTGCTTCTATTTGTATTGTGTATAATTTGAGCGAGTGTTTGCAAATTCTGTTAAATTATTGTTCACACCTAAATGAGGAGAACGTCTTTAAAATCCCAGTAAAAGTCTGATAATAATAAAAATTGGATGATTTTTTTAGTGCCCTTTTTGTGAAAAGTCACCTCAAGGGCGCTATATAATTTTTAAATAAAAAAACCTTTTTAATATTTTTTAATTATACTGATTAAAGTGCGGTTTTGCATAACTATGTAGCAAAACTTAAAATAATAGCAAAAAGATTTAATTTGATTTAATTAAAATAAAACAAAGATTTTACTAACCACAAAATGCAAAGAAAGATGTTGGTATCCTTCATAATATTTTTTAATTAATCTAATTTAAAGACAAATATCGTTGCGAAGAAAAATAATGCAGGGAAGGGGGAAAATAAGGAAATGAGTGACTGAGAACTAGTTACAAGAAACATTTGATTACTAAACATATCTAATAATCCCTCCAAAAACGATTTGTTTCGGAACCGTGCTCACTCATCACACACTTTTCGCTACACTGATGTATCAGAGTAGGTATACAATATCACCGAAATTGATACATTATTTTGTTTATGTGAAAAGAGGATACGAATTTTTATTTGCATTAAAATTAATAGGAAATATTCATTTTAATTCGTGCCACTAAGTAAACACCAATCATTTGAAGAAATTATAGGAAATATATTGTTTCATCCACTATTTAATACATAAATCTCAATATGTTTCGGAAGTGAAGCTTCCCTTATAAGGATACACAGTATACTGAGAAATAATAACAAGAATATAGCAAAAAATTAACATAGAAAAATAATAACATAACTAATAACGTAAATAAACTAATTAACAATAAGTGATGAAAGTAGGTAAGTAATTAATTAAAAGTGTAAATATAATACAAAAAAACGAATCAAATGAAGAAGTTTTATTTGCAATTCGTCAGTATTTGAACCCTCAACCTTTAGGACAAAGTAAGAGTCAAACCTCTCGCTGCTTTGCCACAGAGATCGGTATTTATTTTGTTAGTAATGCAGAAAGGTTTTCTTTAGCGTCATTTACTTAATATTAATGGCTTGTATTTCTGAATAAATTTCGTACTTATTTGTGAGATAAATTGTTAGTGCACGAGATCACTTTACAAGAGAAGATTCGATTCCCTTCACGAGTGATTTGAAAACGAAGGAGCATTTAACATTTGATGACAGTTGTATACCTCACACCTATCTATGCTCGTACGTGTATCACACCAAATAATACACTAGATATATATATCATTGCTAATAGCTACATTTATTGAGTTTTCATTATGTCATCGATGTCATGGTCGCAGTAATAACTTGTTATATTGCCTCCCTATTACTTGTAATTTATTAACAATCTGAATGTCACAGTCATTTGATTCTTTGATTGCCACTCGACAGTAAATTTACGCGATCTTTTTCTCGAAATCACGATATATATTTATTCATGACAATATTTTCGTGGAGGTACTGCTAATCATCAAAACTAATCTTTGGACTGATTCGGAACGATTCCGAGGACAGTGAATCACTTATGTATAATCTAAGTATTATTACTGTAAGGGGACCCATAATTATCGCATTATTTACAATCTACTTTCACACAGAAATATTCTAATAACAATATCGACTAATTCTACTAACTCTCACCGTAATTATTAATGTGTGTGTAGTGTCGAGATAACGAAAGTGATAATATACTCGTATTAGTGACGCATAAGGATGTGTAATTTTCCTGGAATTTGAGTTAAACTGACCTAAATGACATGTTTTCTTTTGAGTAAAATTTTTCAAAGGTTTAACGCATTCCTTACTATGATACCCCTTATTTCATACAAATGGATGGAGCCTGTAGTCAAAATAATAGTATCTACCCGTCGGGAATTATTTCATTAAAGCTATTCAAACCCGCCCACATCCTTCCGCTATCCAGGTGGGTTTATGGTAAGTACCGCCCCGGAAACCATTAATTGGATAGCAAACAACTCTCTCATAGATCTATCTACTCAAGAGGTTCACTAAGTTTGGTGATTTAGGAGGGGTGCTGATGTTCATCGTGTGAGGTTTTAATTTGGAAAGCGGGTATGATAACCGCCGCCCCGGGAACCATTTATTAAACAACCAATACCTCTGTCATAGGTCACTTCGAGTGGTTCGCTACTTTGAGTGACTTTTCAGCGGTTCCCGGGTTTATGAGGTAATGTTTGTCTAGGTCTTGGTAGGGAATGCGTCTGCTCACCAACTCTCGACCCATCGCCTTGCTCCACAGTGGTAGGGATGGATTAATACGTTCGTCATTCCTAGACACATTGACTCCTAGTTTCCTACCCACCCCTCATACTTTTTTCCTTCCTAGAACTTCCTCTCCTTCCTTTCCTTAAAAATATTCTCAGCACAGCATTCCAAAATATGACGTAGGCCGCGAGGGAAACAAAAATTCACCAGGGCCTTCTGTGTGAAGTTAGCGTAAAAAAAATCCGCCTAGTCGGGACACAGAATTTGCTGGAGTTAGATCTATTCATTTGCTGGTCTGTAGGCATGATTGTAAATAGCAATAATCTGTCAAAGAGGACTGTATTAAAATCAATGACAGCTATGCTTGACCTGTGCACGACACTTGTCAAAGTAAATGATTAAGTGTGTGTATATGTGTGTGAACTTATCATGACCCCTGTTTCTCAACACGTAATACTGTGTGCAATCCCGACTTGACCCGCGTATAAAAAATTACAACATTTATCACCCAGCAATTAAACTAAGCCTTACGTCAACACTAATCTGACAAGTTTTAAGGTTGCCACCATCCATTCAATACCTCCCGATGCGGTGTGAGAATTATTTTAAGAAATGAATATGGCGCTAATAACCACGTTAAAGTAGAACGCCGTATTTTTTGGACCCTCAATTATACCTTCTCTGTACTCGCAGTTCGTTTGCCCTTCAAAAACCTGAGAGAGTTTAAATTTAAAAAACAATATTGCGCAGCGTAATTATTATCGGTGAACTTTAATAGTAGTCCTGGGAGTCTGTAATATGACAAATATCTCTTGGTGCATGAACTGGTAGAACATTAGCGCCGTTGAATTTTGATGAGTAAACGGGGCTATAGAAAAATTAACCATTTTTATTATTCGTATATAGTCTTTACCACCATAGTCCCTTTTTGTGTTCATGATCTGTTAATCTTAGACATTAATATAATTTCTTCAATACATGTGTAATAATTTTGTGGCGTCATTATCAATATAATTATTTCTTCACTTTCTAGAGTCATATTTATTAAAGTAATAATAATTACTTTCTTTAAAATCTAACTAACTAACTAACTAACCATCACGCCGTTTCTCCGCAGGGGTAGGCAGAGAGGACGGACCGCCAAACAACTCGATCTTGGCATACACTTCTTGCTTCATTCACTTTCATACAATGTCTCATACATTCTCTTCTGTTATTCCGACTTCTGACATGGCCCGACTCAAGTATTTGATTCACTTGATCGTGCCACGTCTTTCTTGAACGTCCCCGGCTTCTTACATTCACATTCGCGTCATATATTCTCCTCACACTCCTTTCTTCATTCATTCGCTCTACATGCCCAAACCATCTTAGCGTCCCTTTCTTAATCTTGCTCACTACGCTTACATCAGCCTTGCATTCTTTACGAATCTCAACATTTTTCACACGATCATATATGGTTTTAACACACATTCGTCTCAGAGATCTCATTTCTACAGCATTCAGTCTACTTCCATCCTTCCTCTGCCAGTTCCATGCCTCACTGCCATACATCAGAGTTGGTATCAGCACTCCATTGTGGACTGCTAGCTTCGCTTCTTTGGACAACTTTTTTGTTTGCGCCAACCGCGTTCAGTCCTCCGTTAATGGAGTTTCCTGCATTCACCCTTCTTTCAATATCCCTATCAGTCTTTCCATCTCTCATAAACATACTTCCCAAATACACAAACTCATCGACCTGCTCCAAGTATTCATCATTCACAACTATATTGCATACTGTTTTCGTACTCTCTCTTTCAAACACCATGACTTTGGACTTATTTACATTCATCATTAGCTCATTTATCATACATACTTCGTTCATCCTAGATACGAGGGACTGTAGATCTTCTATACTATTAGCAATCAGCACCGCATCATCAGCATACAACAGGCAACAAACTTGCAGACTACTCATTTTTGCGCCCAAGCCCACCTCTTTCAATTCTTACATACAATTATCCATGTATAGATTGAATAACCACGGTGACATTACGCAGCCTTGCTTAACACCTTTGTGATGTCAAACCACCCCGTAAAATCACGTTTGCTCCTAACACATGCAACGCTTCCCTCGTACAGAGATGCGATTGCCTGTATAAGATTTGTATTCACTCCATACTTGGACAACACCTTCCATAACTTTTTTCTGTCAACTTGGTCGTATGCTTTTTGTAGATCTACAAAAGCACAGAAAAGTTTCTGGTTTTTTGCCAGAAACTTCTTCAGCAATTTTTCAGCTATCTTATTATAATATTAAAAACCGCCTAACTCCTAGTTCTAATGTAAATGAGATACAGATATATTTAAAACAACAACAAATTTTTTTTTATTGCAAACATCGTGAAAGCTCTAAAGAGCTACCCCCAGTTAATTTGTGTCCAACCCTTAAAACTCGCGTGGTAAGAAATTAAAACACAAGGAGCATTATCACAATACAACACAATACATTAGCGCAATCAGAATGAACCTCTCTTTGGTGGACATAGTGCGTCCGTAATGTATTAAAAATACAACATGACGTATTAAATTTCCCTGTATAAATGCTAATTAGGCAATGAAAAGGAAAAACATCTCTAAAATCAAATTATGCTGCTAAGTAATTTTGACTACCTCATTTAACCAATAAATTTGATACCACGGTCAACCGCTTTAATAGTGATGGTTATGTTTCCATAAAAACTAAATAAAATTTCATGTTAAAAGGTGTTCTAACCAACTAGAACACACCTTGTCGCAAGGCACTTAATGCGTTACTTGGAAAATGTAATTATGCTTATTTTTTGTAATTTACCTCATGTTCTTCTATGATAGTCGTATAATTTGTAATGTCAAAATCACCTAATATTACGTAATGGGATGATGAACGAGACTTATTCGATGGAAGCTTATTGCGCAGACTTGAATCACGCGTGCATTATAGGTTTACTTAAAAAAAAATAATAATAATAATTTTAATTTTACAAAAATACAATTCAAAAAGTCCCGATAAACTACTTTTTTGTAGTTTGTCTAACGGTTGTATATTTATTTATTATAGTGTATGCGCCCTTTGGGGGGCTTTTACTGGTACATATTTTTTTATTATTATAGTGACACATACGTAAAACATATTACAGCAGGTACATCAATAGTATAGATCGTATTCGCAAAATTCAACAACAGAATGTTTAAAATATATCACAAAAAAATTCAGCAATAACATCGTCTATGCATAGTTAATAAGCATATATACAAAACACACAACACGCTCACTCGTATTTCTGAACTTCTTATGAATTATCGTTACCAAGGAAAAAATGGGTTGGAAATACTTTTTATGATAAAGGCGTGTTTGTTCGTTTTTTTGTAATTTTTTTTCACAGGAAAAAAACACTATGGTTAGACTAGATTAATTTTTTTTTATTGTTTAGTATCACTTCAGTTATATGTAATGTTACGGTTATCGACTAGTTTCAGTTATATTATTCGGTAATAAATACATACATAAATGGAGGACTAAACGCGGTTGGCGCTAACAAAAATTGTGAATACCGGCATCGGAGGGTGACGTTTAACGGGGACCGTTAAAATGTTGAAAATTGAATAGAGTTCTGATCATCGATTTGATGAACATCAAATGTGATGATATTTGAAACAGGGGAATAACCTAAATTATTTGTCGTTCTCAACAACGACGTCCCTATAAAATATGACAAGAAAAAATATAAATTATATTTGACTTTTTTTAACATATTATATAGTTTATACATTCCGGAGCCTGGGGTGCAGCTAGTTTTCTACAGTTATAAGGAATATAGGAATTACATGAACTTAAAGTTACATTAAATCTCTACACTTAAAATAAAATCAGCAACCATTCGCCACAGAACTTCTTGAAGTACTCCAGCGATGTCCACCTTCGAATGAATGGTGATATTTCATTTCAAAGTTTGTTTGAGGAATAGCTATAACTACACCCTCAAATACAGTGGTTCTATGTCGGGGGAGTATAAGTAAATACTAAAGCCTTGGCTTTGGCGTGTATTATATGCATGAGAATCATAGGACCACAAACATATAGGTAGAAACCTCCGAATACATCAAATTGTACATTTGATGTAACTTCCTTCTGTTCAACATACTTAGTATCCCATGCAGAAAGGCGAGATATGTTCGCGTCTCTGGACATTATAGCAATATCGGACACACGCGTTTGGTCTCAATCACACGGAGCGATTTCGACGCTGCTGTTTAAATTGTATTGGCGTCGAAATCGCTTCTTGTGATTATTCGCTGCATGTACAAGCGAATTCTAGTACTACCAGCAGCTAGAAGAAGTGGCGATCACCCGCCGCGGCAACATAGCAGCGTTGAAATCGCTCCACGTGATCGAGGCTTTTAGTGAAGTATCCGCTAGTTCGTCTAGATGATCCTACATAATACTTACTATGAACTTTAAACTACAGCAATATTTTTTGGCGTTACAATCTGGTCTTTATATTACAAGTACACTCCATCAATGATATTAGTCGTTAACGTCGCTGGAGTGACTTATCCATGGACTAAAAATATAATAATTTATCCATCAATCATTGAGATTCGCAAATTTATTTTACCATGATTGCACTGATGTAATAAACAGCTATAAAGCAACTCAATTTGATATAATCAAAAGCTTAGATATAACTAGAGCGGTTTAACCCATCAATTTTTTAGGGGATGACCGTCGTGGCATGGTGGGTAAAGCCGCATTCGTTAATTTTTTTTTTTTAAATAATTTCTAATAAAGGTCTTACCTGTGCAACGCGTGTGTCAAATAAGAAGCAATATTTAAGAATCATCATCGTGAATCATTATAAAAATACAATAAAACAATGTTTAAAATAACATGTAAATACCTACAGCACTAAAGGTGATTTTTCACAAAAACGGCTCTAAACAAATTTCCAAAACATTTTTTAATTTTAATTATTATTAACGCCTGGGCTATTACACATTTTAACATTTTACATGAGTTTGTGTATAGAAAGAAAAAAAAGGTTATAAGTTTACAAAAATAGAAAATGAAACATAGTAGGTATATAAGTGTAACATATTTATGATACGTATGTATGCATAATAATGTATAAATGCATGCCATAGAGAGGTTATAATGGTAAAATGTTTTAAGTTGCAAAAAAGATTAAAAAAAAAGTAGTAATAGTCTGATGTACACGACACATAATAAACAAGTGCAAAATATAATATAATATGGTTGCATGACATAGTGAATAAAAAACAAGGTGGTTTTTATATTTCGGATGACGTAAAAATGCATATAATCTGAAATAGCATAATACTTAATAGAGTGAATGCTACGAAGAAAAAAAAAAAGAAGAACATGTTTTTGATTGTAGATAAGTAAAAAGATAATTACAAAAAGGGAATTAATTATACAATAGCTCCTATGCGATACTCTTATAATCGTTGCAACGTAAAAATATCATTCAGGTATCTTTTAAACGTGGGTAAACTTACATAAAATATATCCATAGCAGAGGTGAATTTGTAATTTGTAATTTATTTTTATTATTCAATGACGTGCAGTTCATAAATACTGATAAGTTGTGCCTAGCTTAAAGAAACGAACCATGAAAAGAAATTTATAGAATTTTTTCATACTTATTTTCATAGTTGAACGAGAATAGCTGAATATAAAGAGCGTTTCATATAAAGTAGTTTCTCTGTGACATCTTTCAAATTTTTGTAATCTCTATACATAAAAATGAATGTCAATGGCACAGTTTGTTCTTATTAGTGCCAGGGAGGTTTAGAGAGTAGTATGAATGAAATCCAAAATGTAAAACTGTCGCTATAACGTTTTAAAATTAGTATGAAAAACATTGAACTGCCATGTTGTATTGATGTTAGCCCATAGATATACCACTCTGGTTAGCCACAGATTAAATATTCAAAAGAAGATTTTTTTGGGTAGAATATTTTCAATATGGAAAACACGAGTAGGTACCTACTTTAAGAACTTTATTATTTAGATATTTTTTGAAAAAAAAAAATGTTTGGAATGAAACAAATTTTTCAAATGAAGGTTTGTTTGTTTCTTTCTTTAGAGATAGTGATAGTCATTACAAGGTATTACTTTCGCTATCAAATCAATCATGGCTGCCAAACGCCAAACAAGAATTCACAACTTCATAACATTGTAACAACAAAAAGGAGCAAGACAGCTAGTATAGTGTAAAAACTCTATGGCAGAACTAACTACGACAACCCAAAAACAAATTAACCTGCTTTGAATTTTCTAAATGAAGAATATCTACGCGTGTCCCAATGGAGGTAAAATGATCACGTTACAAATAATGTTAACTTTATCTTAATGTCTATTTTATAGTTAATATTTATCTATGATGTATGCCATCCATCCTGCTAATTAGGCACATAAAAGAAAAAACTGATTATTATACGTTATTCACTCAATTGCCAAATGCCTGTAATGAAATAAATGATTTAAATACAGGTAATTTCATCACGTCGTTATAGGTGTTAATTAGTAAACAAATCTTGAACTGAGACAACAGCTGTCTAATCATAGTATCTTCACCGAAAGGTAAAGTAAATACATAAGCGGACTATCTGAGTTTTAACGGTTTTAAGCTAACTGAACACTAACTAACTAATCATCACAGCATATGTCGGCAGGGGTAGGAAGAGAGATAGACACTCCTTGCATCATTCACATTGATATATTATCTCATACATACTATTCCGTTATTCTGACTTTTGACATGACCCGACTTAAATATTTGATTAATTTGATCGTGCCATGTTTTCCTCGGGCGTCCCTAACTTCTTCTAAAATAAACTTCCGCGTCATATATTTTCCTCGTACTCCTTTCTTTGTTCATCCACTCTACATTTCTGAACCATCTTATTATTACCATTAGGTGCGATTACATCAATCAGCCTTGGATTCTTTCTGGTTCTCCTCATTTTTAACAGGATCATACAAAGTTTTACGGACATACGCCTCAGAGATCTCATTTCTTCAGCATTCAGTCTTCTTTTTCCAGTTCTATACCTCACTTCCATGCATCAGAGTTGGTACTGGCTAGCAGAATTGTGGACTGCTAGCTTAATTTCTTAGAACAAATTATTATAATTTTTTTTTTTTTATTAATTTTAAAAAAAGAACAATTTTAATATTTAATTTATTATTGAACATTTGAAAAAGTGAGTGAATAGTTTGACTTTTCTCCATATTTTTAAAAGGGTGACATTGTTTTCAATTCAAATTTTTCACCAAGAAATTCCGTACAAAAAGAAATGCAAATTTATGGCCGTGTTCGGGAGTGTTTGCTGCTTCGTAAAAACATGCAGATGTTTGTTTCGTAGTTAAGATAACTCATTGCTCATTATTATACCTACCAACATATTAACTGTTTTCAAAGTTTCCCTTTCTTGGGTTTTATCATCTTTTGTTTGTTTCGTAGTTAAGATAACTCATTGCTCATTGTTATACCTACCAACATATTAACTGTTTTCAAAGTTTCCTTTTCTTGGGTTTTATCATCTTTTGTTTGTTTCGTAGTTAAGATAACTCATTGCTCATTATTATACCTACCAACATATTAACTGTTTTCAAAGTTTCCTTTTCTTGGGTTTTATCATCTTTTGTTTGTTTCGTAGTTAAGATAACTCATTGCTCATTATTATACCTACCAACATATTAACTGTTTTCAAAGTTTCCCTTTCTTGGGTTTTATCATCTTTTGTGTGTTTCGTAGTTAAGATAACTCATTGCTCATTATTATACCTACCAACATATTAACTGTTTTCAAAGTTTCCTTTTCTTAGGTTTTATCATCTTTTGTTTGTTGTTAAAATTAAAAAAAAAAAAATGTTTTAATTGTTTATTTTTTTTTAAAGAAGACAAAAATTCCCTGTTAACGAATAATAATAATAATAACATAGTATTTATATAGCGCAGTTTTATGTTATTTCACTTCAAGTGCGAATAAATTGACAATTTCAACAAATCACGATTACCATCACATTAAGCGGAAGATGTTGCTTGTGACGTGGTGGAGGACTTTTCCAGCCGAGGAATTGAACTCACAACGCATGGGTGGGACCCAGACGAGACGCAAAGCAGTCTTTCCCAAAGTGTGCGCCGAGGCGCCCTGCTGAGCTGCGGCTTCCTCCCAGGGGCATCGCGAAATATTGCTTTTTTAAATAATATTATTTCAATTCGCTTAGTTTCATTTAAGCAGTATAATTCTACGATTTCAGAAAATGTGCGGCGATCAACAGGCTCATCCATCTTACTAAAGAATGTAATCAATATCAGTTTTATCAGCTCATTTTCATTGAGCACTTATTAGTGATATTAACGTTTTTCTGATCTAAAGTGTGTTTTCTTTATTTTACCACGCAAACAAACTTATTGGCTGTCGCTATTTCGTTAAATGCACTTTTAAGAATTGGCACAGGGAGCTTGAATTAGAAAGGGCGTCGCGAATTGAAAAAGTTTGGGAACCACTTTCCCAAAGCAAATCGGACTTAATAAAGAAAATCACAAAACTGCTCCACACAAACGTAATATTATTGACTATTTATTTAGATACTACGAAGCAATTGCACGTTTTATGGTAATAATAAAAAACCATCACGCTAGGGGATTAATTATAGAATATAAGTGTCGAGAGTGTCAGGGTCACATGGGCCGCCCGGAGACGCCGCTCGGAGAAAGGGAAAATGGAAAAATGGCGAAACTCCGACCGGCGTTGTAGGCAATATTGATTTTTGTACAAAGAATTTTCGAAACAAAGTGCGTATACTATACTTACATTTGGCTGTGTGAGTTCTCTGTTGAGACGGAGGCTGTGAGCGTTGGTTAACCTTTGTGTTTGATGCGATGATGTACGGTCACCTCGATATACTGACTACACTACCATGCCAGGCAGGTTGGTAGGTACTAGGATGGTTGGTAGGTAGGGACGGGCTGGCTGAACGCAGGAGCCCGGTCCATGCGGGATGTGGAGATAGGAGGAGAGGTGGGTACATCCGCGCAGCTGCCCACCGCAACGTTAAATCTGTATAAATACTGAGGATGACACCGGACGGGGTATCATAAGCTCTCCATTGTGCTTCCAGTGCAAACGTACAGTGCTAACCAATCAAACTTAAAATGAAATTCCTAGTAAGTTCATTCAATTATAATCGTGGAGCCCTTTAAGGGACACCAAACAGCGCCCGGTTAAAAGTGTTTTCTTAAATAATAATTTTATTAAATAATTCAAATTATGTTAGTGTTTAAAGAAGCAAGTTCCACGAGGATTAAAAAAATCTGATACTTCGAACACGGTTCAAAATAGTCATACGTTTAGTGAAAATTGTTCAATTTCGCTGTTTGATCCTTCAAACAAATTGTGGTAATAATCTAAGGATTAAAAAAACCCTCCAGTTAACATTTTTGTTTGTAAAATTGAAGAAACTTTAAAATATACTGCTCTTATTTGGTTGAATATAATCACACATCCTTTTATATTGTTTTCACACTGGACAAATATTTTTACACCCTTTTACGAGTATGCTTATTCAAGTTGTTTTGTTTTACTATGGTTTATTTATCTCAATATAAATTGGTAATGATTTTTTTTCCAGGTGTTGTGCTTCGTCCTCTTGGCTCTGGCCTACGCCGCCCCCCAGGGACCCACCACCGAACCCATCCCCATCCTCAAGCAGGAGCAGGAAATCAACCCCGATGGATCTTACAAGTGGAGGTAAGCAACCGCTCGCAATATACAGCCTACATAATATCAACCCTTATGTCGTTTTCCTCGATTTTATGAGGAAAAAACCGGTTTCACGTTTAAACTATTAGAGTGCTACCTGTTTTATGAATAAGATACATTTTCGGGTTTTCACGACCAAACGTATTTTTTTTATTCGTTTTTGAGATATTGCGCCGTGTTGCGCTTTCTTCTTATTTAGCCAACGTTTCAGACACCCTTACAGTCGCCATCATCAGGGTAGATGTTTAATTAATGTTCAAATAAATTAATGAAAATATTCATTCGCTTTACGAAAAATATCACGAGAAGAAAAAAAACGTTTGTTAAAAAAAATTGTAATATATCTGCAAAAATATTTTTTTGTTGTGTAAAGGCTTTCAAATTTAATTATCAACATCACAATATCTGGACCTAATAGCGTCCAAGTCATTTGAATAAATTATAAAGTGAATAAAAATGGTGCCCGCGAGAATCGAATCATGCGCAGATCACTATACCGCTTCTTAGACTAGTTGTTGGTGAGTAGCAATGAAATTAAAACCTACCTATCGTACATTTATATTGCCTCTATCGAAACTCTTGGGTAATTTTTAATTTTTCTATAAAGAATCTGTTTAATTTGTAACAATAATATCAGAATACTCGATTGTACCTAGATTGCGTGCAGTTGGTAATGCTTTTGCAGAAGTAGTAGATGTGTTCAACTGCATGAAATATAGATACAATAAGGCTATAATGCCATACATCTTCAATCAATACTAATGTAAACATTTTATACTACAGCACTCACTGATTCTGTCTGTATAAACTAACCATTTATTTACTCCATGTTTACTTCTGCATCACTATTGTATGCATTATCATAAAATATGAAAAAGCCCCCATGGGCGTACGTAATAAATTAATAAATAAATTCAAGACATAAATATATATTTAAAAAAATATATATACTAATTCATTCAATTAAAAGAATTAAAAAAAAAAAACTTGAACAATTGCAAGATATTATAATACGTGGCCTGTTTTTCCGTACCTATCCCTCTTCGTGATATTCCCTGCACTGCACATTTTTAAGAAACCGCAATTGGCTAAAGTCGATAAAATCAGAATATACGCATATACTAATGAACGTGAATCTTACTTTATACTCGTAAGTGACCTTTCTTATTGCGTGATATGCAAAACATCAAGAAGTTGCGTAAATCACATGAAAGAGTGATGTTCGTTTAAAAATCATACACAAAGAACGCATTAAAAATATTGCTGATGAAATAATGAACATTGTTAATGTGTAAAAAAATGAACATAGTCCGATTCATTAATTAAAAGTCACTTTGCGTTAGATTCAATGTCTGGTGGATATAAATGTGTTCATTAAATAGCATCTCTAAATCTTATAACCCAAGAAGACAGGAGTAATCGATTGTTAATTAGTGTTCTTATTGAAATATCACGACATTATGGAGACGGCTATTAAATTACCGGTGAGGAAAATACTCCGTCCTCCATTAAAAGTTATTAGCACATTAGGTCCCATAGTTAAACTACTGTTTACATCAATTAACTACTCAAGGTTTATGATTCACATATTTGATTAAAAATATTTTCAAGGATAGTGTATAATTTGGATGTATTATCTAATACCTATATGCATTGTATACCTATATGCTATATGCATTGTTGTAATATAATTCGGTGTACCTCGAATAATATAAAAAAATTATGTGATACCGCACAAGAATTCCAACTGACAGTTTCCAATTGAACTATAGTTCTATTCCAAAGTGTATGTTAATTTTATTAGTTTATAAAAATGTGAGAAGAAGATCAAGGATTTGGGAAGTAACTGGCTATTCAAATTTAGTCAGTAAACATAACAAAAGTCATTTCTAACAATTTTGATAAGTGAAAAAATTCAGACAAGGGTCTGAACGGAAACATCGACCTTAGTGCCATAACCATTTAAAACACCTTAAGGTTCATTTTAGCTCAAATCGGCGTGTCAAAACCTTGGCACACCAAAAACGTCCATAAACATATCCACTTTCAAAGAAAGTAAGGCTCAGATTGGCTTCATTCAAATTCAACACCTGACTGAAGTTAGCTGCGGACCTCGCAATCTTGAAAAAATCTCCGGAAACTCTTTCTGACAATATACAAAATTTTGCAAATATACCAACGATTATGATTTTTAATTCCAAGCGTGAAATCAGTATCAATCAGATTGTCATTTTCCAAGCGTACGCAAGAGTTTGATCCTATGGCCTCTGGGTTCTGAGCTAAAGAGCTTACCAATCAGCCATGTAGGTTGTCTGTTTAAACACATAAGTATAGAGAAATATAGCACAAAATAATCCGTTCTTCGTTCTTCGGATAGATTTCTGAGCAATGAAAAAATATTTTTTGTAACTTTATACGCTCGCTTCTCATGAACCAAAACACTTCCGATCAATATTAGTCACCGTTTACATCTTTTCGAACGGGTTTTGTAGATTTTTGTCACGGGTATACAAATGGACATGACCATCCTCAACACAAATGGACAAGATCAAAGTTCTTTTCGTTACAACAAAGCCTTAGCTCTATCAGATTTCGGTTTTCAGTAAATGTAAGACGTTCTTTTCTACCCGCATCTTATGCGGGCGATACCGTATGATACAAACGCATGCATTATAAGTAAATACAAAAGTGCAATAGACTCTGTATGCCAACCGAGTTACGTTACGACATTACGTTGCCTAGAATGCATTACGTCGACAAAGTTCATTCGCACCTCCGAGTTGGGTATTTATAATATTTGTACATATTTGCCTAAAAGACAAAGTAGCCTATCTGTCAGCGGCAGTGTGAGTCGGTATTATATACGTGGGAGCAAAGTTTACCATAGTCATTCACAATGCTGTCTCAGATATACGACAGGAAAGAAAAAACAATTCTTTTAGAAATATTCCATTAATATTATTACATTGATACCAGTGCATTCTTTATATTATTATAAAAATCTGGCAGATTGCGTATTCTTTTCAATTTAATTTTAATGAAAACTATATATTATTCTCGCCATCATTATTGTTCTATACCAATTTGTAACAACTTGTGCTACCAATCTAGGTATGAGGAATATGAAAATCACGGCATAATGTTAGTGGATACGATCAGATTAAAGTTGAACCTTTTCAATAACGTAATACAATGTCGACAATGTTTAACAATGTTTGGGACACCAAATGCCAAGTTCCCGCATTTGCCATAACACGAGGCAGTAAAAATGTATGGCGAGATCGATTGCATTACGGTTGTAAACAGCTGCCGAGGATCATTGTGCTCTTTATGAAAAGACTCGCTGTCCATTCATTAAATTGTAATGTGTCTGTCAAGACAGACGTAGTGAAATTTCACTGACACCATCAAATAATGACAGACAATGTGAGTTTACTTATTTATTCCCAGTGTGGCCAACTGCCTAAGTCGTGAGGCCTTAGATACAGATCTCGTTACATAAGAGGCTTCTCTTTGTTTCCGGTTTGCTACACGTTGTGCGAACTTTGAATGCAAACATATTAATAACAGCGATGCACCTATCGTCGTGGTATTACCTAAGCTAATTTCGACAGAGAGTTTAAAATCACGAGTAAAAAGCCGGGTGGCCTTTGGAACTACCACGTTACGCTATAAATTTTCTAATTTTTTTTTGTTATTTTTTTTTTTTTTTCGATAATTTTTATAGATTTTTTGTTGTAATTAATATGAAGTATCATATATAATCTTGTCATTGAATGGAAAGGGAGACTTTAAGTACCTACTAATTTTGAACAGCCGCGATGGAAATACTTATATGTAGCTGAATTATTTTCACGGTGTACCAGTGTAAGCTATTTTCCATTCCTACTATGCTTTGTTTTTTGGAAATCAGTTGGTTTGTATATGTACATGAGGATTGAGAAAGTAACATCCTTACAAGCGTTTTCTTAGATTCACGACGTCGTATTCACGATAAGTTAAAATACCTCAAAAGTAGTTTGAAGTCTTGGTTAATTCTTTCAAAGTTTATCAATAGACTCATTAAAAAAATCTTTTTAACAGTAATGGATAATATCGCAACTATCTTCGAAATTTTTTAAAGCAATTCAGGTCACATGTTGCAATTAAAAAATAATGATCGTTTTTCGGGTGTATAGGATTGTTTCGCTTCTAAATACGACGATGGTTACGCAATAATGGTTTCATTCTTCATACATTTCCCTGGGAGAGATTGTTCAAGGATTCCATGAAATTATAATTCTTAATGTATTAAACCAATTAATTCATACAAATAAGCGCAGAAACCACACATGGCCATTTTTGTTAGAAAAGTCTTTCGTGGATTGGATTTACATTTGCTATGTTATTAACGTAAATTGAATCCCAATTGTCTCTCCTCTCTCCTTTACCCGTTTATGGATTTTGTTGAAAAATAAATAAAAATTGTTTTTCCTTTCAATTTAAGCTATGAAACCGGAAACGGAATTGCCGCTGAGGAAGAAGGTCATCTGAAGAATGCTGGAGATCCAGAGAAGGAAGCCATGTCCGCCGTAGGACAATACTCATACACAGACCCGGAAGGAAACGTGAGTTTAATGAATTCCACATTATTGAAGAATGTTAAAAGATTCCTCTACTCATCTTTGCAATTACGATATTTTAGTCTACATAATATCGCCCAATCCCTAAAACCATTTATTATAATTTTATTAAAAGGCTTACTTAACAACCGAATATCGGAATGCCATAATTAGATGGCATAATAAGCCCACTAACAACAGCCGCGAAAATACTTGGCATAAAAAGGCACGATTATGGACACGCTCGAACCTTACGCAAATTATATGTTTGCCCTCGTAAACACTATTGATAGGATAATATGCTTGTAGATAGGTATCATAAAAAAAACAATATAATACTACTTATGATTACTGATAAAAAAATAGACAAATTTCTCTTGTCAGTCGATACACGACCATTGTATTTCATAACCAAAAATAATATTCTGACCTAAAATACCTTGACTTTAAGTGGCTCACATGTTATTAAATTATAAGTATTATACCTTGAAATGATTGCACGACCGCGGTTAAAGATCAAACTTAACTCAATTGAACCTACCTTTTAATGAAAAACAACACCTGCTTTCTTATCGAATCATTGTTGATGACAGGTGTTTAGGCAATTGATTGTTGTAAAAATATATTACGGATTTTTAATTGATATGTTATACAGCACATAAACATGGCACGTAGGTACCTTTAATAGTCAGTGATACAACATTCAAAATATGTTTTCCTTTTAGCAATGTCTTTAGTTTATCAAAACGACAATAGGTGGTACAGTTATCTAATGTTATTATTTTTTTATTCCAGCTCATCAAGGTCACCTACGTCGCTGACGAGAATGGATTCCAGCCCCAGGGAGATCACCTCCCCACCCCTCCTCCAATCCCAATTGCCATCCAGAGGGCTCTCGCCTACCTGGCTACAGCCCCTCCTCAGCCAGAAGACCAGCAATAAGTTCCCAATACCCAACTCACCCTCTCAGATAGCTCCCCGACCCTAACGGAAATAATCATTGTATCGTTGTCTTAAACTAATTACAATGAAAGAGTTTTGTAATTGTATATATAATACTCGATCAGGTTTACTTCCGCTCTTGGATTACGATTTCCTCATACGGGCTTCTCGTCATTTATGATACGTTTTAATTCGTTAATTGAGGATAATTGCCACCAACGTTTTTCTGAGACGATCTCGTAACTATTATATGCTCCCGAGGAAGAGACGTGAGATCACCTCATATTGAGAGAACACCTCTTGTGACTTGTCTACAGTTTTATCGTTTTCAACATCATCCATCCGTCCGTGAAAAATAAACTGAATTCAGATAATGTTAACACATTCATGAAAATTTTCTGCATCGGTAGAAATGTAATACAAAGCATTGTTATTGATGCAATCGAATATTATTTACTTACGAAGTTTTTTTAAAATTTGTTTCCCATGTGGAGGCTTTTGAGACATAAAGTTATCCTTGCTCCGAATCGGTGTGAATAATGTGTTTTATTGTTCAGACTCCTCGAACGTTGAAGGTAGATGCTAAAGTTGCAACAGAAAGCCTTTCGTATAAAGTGTATTTACTATTGAAAATCTTTAGAGTTTACGCAGATCGCAATAAATTAGTTCACTTAAATCTTGAACTGTGAACCTAGAATGTATGTATATATTATAGTAAATAATGTAAAGCGTTTTTTTACTAAAAAATATTTTATGATATGTATATATATGATATGATTTTGATTCTTAAAATACTCTTTCTTTAATAGTCGTCATAACGATCAGTTGATGTTGTGTCATTTATAAAAGTGCAGAACTGATTATTGTTTTTCTAATTTGTACTTTTTAGTTCTTGTATCATACATTATGTGAATATTTTTTGTACATTGTATTATTTTGTATATTTTTATGATTGTTTATTAGACTCATATTATAATTTGCAACCAAACAACTAAAAAAATGTTTGAAAGATGTAAAACATAAAAAATAAATAAATGATAATTAAAATAATCCCCTCGTTTTATTTAATAATTTTATTTTTTAATTACAAACGATGTTGTGAACAACTTTATGTTTTGAGGTTTACTGAATCAATACAAAACACATACTTCACAGCAAAATGAATTTCTTTTTTCTTTTCGCAAAAGTTACAAAAAAATGCAAATGAGTAAGATTAAGAAAGGGACGCTTAGATGGTTTGGGCATGTGGAGCGAATGAACGAAGAAAGGAGTGTAAGAAGGATATATGACGCAAATGTGAATGGAAGAAGAAGCCGGGGACGCCCGAGGAAGACATGGCACGATCAAGTGAATCAAATACTTGAGTCGGGCCATGTCAGTCGGAATAATAGAAGAGAATATATGAGACGATGTATGAATGTGAATGAAGCAAGAAGTGTATGCCAAGATCGAGTTGTTTGGCGGTCCGTCCTCTCTGCCTACCCCTGCGGGGAAACGGTGTGATGGTTAGTTAGTTACTTACAAAGACATATAAAGTTTCTTTTAACGCTAATATTCGGTATTTAAAATAAATCGATTTAAAGTCCTAAAACATTTCTAATCCAAAGACATTTATGAGACATTTTCATAAGTAAGTTTTTTAGCTAATTCAATCATCAAAAATAGTTAAGCTGAATAAAATAGAACTATGTTACAACACAAAACAAAAAACAACATTAAAAAAACGCCTTCCTCGGGATTAAAGGACACATGACGCGCCCGTTATGCCGCTGTCCGTTATGCCGTTATCCCGCCATTTTTGATATCGTCTCAAAGGTTTCCTTTACTAGAAGAATGAATACGAAAATAAATAATATTTTACTATATATTTAGCAAAACTATTGATTTAAAAAAAAAATAAGGAAGCTATTACCACAAAATGAATGGGTCAAACCGTATAAATAAGAATAACTTGAATTGGAAAGAGAGTAGTTGGTAACCGATACCAGAATTAAATTCGATTCGTCCAAGAGATTTCCGAGCGTTTTACCACCCACCGGTACATCGAGAAATTCTGGAATTGCAATGAAGGCATTTTGTTCGCACAGTTAATAATTATGAAAACGGTATCTAACCCTGTGAGAGCTTAAACATTTGAATGACAAAATCAATGAGATTTTGTTTTGTTTATTAACTCCAGGATATGCTTATTCTGAGGCGGTAATGAACTTGGATAATGTTGTTCCTTCCCGAATTTCCTCATTTAACAATCTGGTGCCTTGTACTCTTGGATATTTTTACTCCTTTATGGACCAATTAATACGTACCATCCAAAGCTTCTAGATTGAATTGACTATAGACCAGTGCAATTTTTTGAATTATGTATTAAAGAAGGCTTGATTTTACTTCAGCTTGAAAATATTTCATATTTGTAAAAAGCATTAACTTTGTGGCTCGCCATAATTTACAATAAAAAACACAACAAATTTATGTGTTTTTTATTGTTGAAAATATTTTTTAGAATTACAAAATATTTAAAAATGTATTAAGAGGAACGGCTGCACGGCCTGCTTCATACAAAACTTAATTTTGTTTTTATATTTTTATGGCATTTACTTCACAATTTAAAATAAAAATAAATAAAATACTTTTCATCCGTACTACATATTTACTAAACCTTCAATTAAAAAATATAACATTCAGTTTGGGTGGGTATTTTGGCTTCAAATCCAAAATTATGTTATGTATGAAACAGGCAGCACAGCCGTTCCTCTTAAGATAAGCCTAAACATGCGAAAGTATTTATGGAAAGCCACATTCTGAAAAATAAATAAATATTTACCTAAATAAACACATTCGTATATCATGAAATCAGTATTTATTAAATAATGGTAATGAATTAATTTTATCATATCATTTTAAAATGATGCAACGAGATATAAACGTTAGGTAATATTATCTCCGTATTATCACCATTGCGAATGCTAATCAATGGTTTTATTAAATGTGAAGGTTGCGTGAATGAAAACGGTACACAACAAAAACACGAAAATATTTTCCGTGACTGAAAGAAGAAGACTTCGCCTTACTACTCTATAATGCAAATATGGTCAATGCAGTGTACTCGTATGTCATAACCGAAGTAAATATTCATAAAATAAAATTTAAAATATCACCGTTAGTGAACAATGAACAACTCATTTTTATCAAACTTAAATGCCAGTGTTTCATTTTATAACTCATTTTCATAGTAAAAGTACCTGAAATAAGTTATCGATGTTTGTAAAAACAAAAACAAAAAGTTCACTAGTGGCGCCAAGGGAATTAGGATCAGATGACGTCACATAGTTGTTAATCTCTCCACAATGGCGTCCCGGTCGGTATACGATAATATCAGAGCCAAATTGGAGCTTTATAAAACAAAAACAAATTCAAAACCGATGTATTAGTTGTACGAATAACAAAACACAATATGACCTATGTTCTTACGAAATGAGGAGACTTAATAAATTGTGTAGCGTCCTTTTTCTCTTCCCCTACCCTTTCAGACCCGAATTAAAACTGACAGTCGTAGAACATATTTGATGATTGATAGCAATTAATGGAGTTATTTGAAATTTCCTTTTTTTCAAAACGTTGGACTTGAAAGTTATTGCAACTTTCATTTAAAAGAACATTATGTCTCAGAGGGCGTGTTTTAACCACGAAAATCACCTTCGAAAATATAAAAATGTCTGAACGCCTGAACGAATACGTAAAATCCAATTTTAGAAAATGCGCGCGGTCAGGAATTTGGAAAACGAAAACCACCAAATTGTATGTACAATATAGTGATACAGGCCATAAGTGGCCTAAAAGGCCGTAAGATTTATGCTAATCCATAATACGGTACCCGAGGTCTGTCTACCTGAGGGTAATTTACAAACGCCCGGCTTTAAATCCCGGGAATTTTGCAGTCGCCAGAAGAAGGCAGTTAAGGGGATTAACAGCGAACTAATTAAAATACACCGAGCCACAGTTCGGAGTTCACGAAGGAACCCGAAGAACACTTTGGCCGAAGCAAAATCAGTAGTGGACAGAGACGAGTCAGTAGAGACCGTCCGACTAGTGGTCGTAGTCGAGACTCCCGTCTCCTACAAAGCAAGCAGGCCACTTGCATCCCCAGCCTGAGACGCTGCGGGAAAACTCGGCAGGAACCGCCCAACCCCAACGCCCACCGTTCGAGTGCAGTCGAGTGCCCTTCGCCTCCTGCCTTCCAGCGCCGTGATCCCATCAAGGAACATATCCACCACCGTAGGAATCACCACCGGACAGCAGTCGAGCTCCTCTGGCATCCTGCTGATCATCCTCTTGAACCATCTGAAACCGGTCGTCAAGCGAAAACCGAAACGCGTGTCCGTCCGGCACCAAAACCTCCCCCTACCGGAAGTACCACCTGCTCTCTGAGGCTTCCAACACCAACATCGAGACGACTGGTAATCTCCCCACTGGACCGTGTGCAGATTACCCGTATAAACAGTTCTTGTAATTAAGTGACACCCACAATACCTACCAGTTAAGAATGTATTGTACATTGTGAATTAATAAAATACTTGACACTCAACGAAGTTACCTATTTCTACTGAACCCCAATGACCCCATCATGTCAATAGTATTATTTATTTTTCACAGTCTCCATACAGCATTTGTGTACCTAACTAACTAACTAACTAACTAACTAACCATCACGCCGTTTCCCCGCAGGGGTAGGCAGAGAGGACGGACAGCCAACGGCTGACGGCCTCCATGGTCGAGGGGTAAGGCTCTCGACTACGAATCCGAAGGTCGCGGGTTCAAATCCCGGCGTGCGCAAGTAATTTTTATTTAATTAATTTGTGTTGTTTCACAATTAATTCATTTAAAAATAATATAGAATATATTTGCGCACGTTCCAGAGTGGAAGATACTCAGTATCGCCCTGGTGAAAGACCACCATTCAGAATTGAAACGTTGCTTGAAATGGCTTTTAGCCGTGTTTGGTGACCAGATCTGAATAGCCAGGTATTTCCCAACCTTCCTCTTCCCCTTCTTCCCCTCCCCAATACCTTCAGCCTCACAACATTCCCCAATTGGGAATGCCATAGTCTCACTGGCTCCAGCAGTTGGGACTCTTGTGAGGTATTCATATAAAAAAAAAAAAAGCCAAACAACTCGATCTTGGCATACACTTCTTGCTTCATTCACTTTCATACAACGTCTCATACATTCTCTTCTGTTATTCCGACTTCTGACATGGCCTGACTAAAGTATTTGATTCACTTGATCGTGCCACGTCTTCCTTGGACGTCCCCGGCTTCTTCTTCCATTCACATTCGCGTCATATATTCTCCTTACACTCCTTTCTTCATTCATTCGCTCTACATGCCCAAACCATCTAAGCGTCCCTTACTTAATTTTGCTCACTACAGTTACATCAGCCTTGCATTCTTTACGAATCTCAACATTTTTCACACGATCATAAATGGTTTTACCACACATTCGTCTCAGAGATCTCATTTCTACAGCATTCAGTCTACTTTCATCCTTCCTCTGCCAGTTCCATGCCTCACTGCCATACATCAAGGTTGGTATCAGCACTCCACTGTGGACTGCTAGCTTCGCTTCTTTGGACCACTTTTTGCTTGCGCCAACCGCGTTCAGTCCTCCGTTAATGGAGTTTCCTGCATTCACCCTTCTTTCAATATCCCTATCAGTCTTTCCATCTCTCGTAAACATATTTCCCAAATACACAAACTCGTCTACCTGCTCCAAGTATTCATCATTCAGAACTATATTGCACACTGTTTTCGTACTCTCTCTTTCAAACACCATGACTTTAGACTTACTTACATTCATCATTAGCTCATTCTTCATACATACTTAGTTCATTCTAGATACGAGGGACTGTAGATCTTCTATACTATTAGCAATCAGCACCACATCATCAGCATACAACAGGCAACATACTTGCAGACTACTTATTTTTGTGCCCAAGCCCACCTCTTTCAATTCTTGCATACAATTATTCATGTATAGATTGAATAACCACGGTTACATTACGCAGCCTTGCTTAACACCTTTTGTGATGTCAAACCACCCCGTAAAATCACCGTTTGCCCTAACACATGCAACGCTCCAACGGCCTCCATGGTCGAGGGGTAAGGCTCTCGACTACGAATCCGAAGGTCGCGGGTTCAAATCCCGGCGTGCGCAAGTAAATTTTATTTAATTAATTTGTGTTGTTTCACAATTAATTAGTTTAAAAATAATATATAATATATTTGCGCACGTTCCAGATTGGAAGATACTCTCAGTATCGCCCTGGTGAAAGACCACCATTCAGAATTGAAACGCTGCTTGAAATGGCTTTTAGCCGTGTTTGGTGACCAGATCTGAATAGCCAGGTACTTCCCCACCTCCCCCTTCCCCTTCCCCTTCTCCTTCCTCTCCCCAATACCTTCAGCCTCACAACATTCCCCAATTGGGAATGCCATAGTCTCACTGGCTCCAGACGGTTGGGAGCAGTTGAGACTCTTGTGCGGTATTCATGTAAAAAAAAAAAAAACGCTTCCTTCGTACAGAGATGCGATTGCCTGTATAAGATTTGTATTCACTCCATACTTGGACAACACCTTCCATAACTTTTTTCTGTCAACTCGGTCGTATGCCTTTTGTAGATCTACAAAATAACAGAAGAGTTTCTGGTTTTTTGCCAGAAACTTCTCTGTGAGCATACGCAACGAGAAAATCTGATCCATGCACCCCCTTCCACTCGCAAATGCACCTTGCACATCCCATATTGTATCCTTGTTTTCATTTGTGCCCTTTCAATCAATATCCTACCATACAGCTTTCCAACTGAACTTAGCAGGGTAATAGCCCTGTGATTTCCACATTCCATTCGTGACCCTTTACCTTTGTATAGAGGCATGATCATAGCCCTTCTCCAATCTAATGGGGTGTAACCCTCCTCTAAACACTGGTTAAAAAGTTTGCATAACCATGTGAGAATTATCTCCTTTAAAGTATTCAGCAGCAATATTATCGAAACCAACAGCCTTACCATTCTTCATACATTTAATTGATCTCTTAATTTCATCCATGCTGATTTTGGGAACATTCACGCCATCGTCATTCATCCCTGACTCGCCACTGGAATCACTATCACTCGGGTTGCTTTCGAAGACCTCTTCAAAGTATTTCATCCATCTCTCTTTTATATCTTCCTCATTCGTCAGCATTTTTCCATCTTTCGATTTTATCACTTTCACACATCCGCTTTCTGGACCATTCCGGGACCTTTTGACTTCCTTTCAAAACAGTTTAATGTTTTCTTGGAAGTGGTTTGTCATTTTAATCCCCTCTTCCTCTTCCAGGCGTTTCTTTCGTTATTTCACTCCAGCACGTACTCTTTTCTTGCATCCCTTATAAACTTCTTTCGCTCTATCCCTCTCTTTGCTAGAAGCACTGCCAGTCGCTATCAGATATAACCACGCTTTCTTCTTCTCTGAGACCAGTGCTTTAATCTCATCATCCCACCATGCATCACCTTTCTTCCTACCTTGCGTACTTATCCCACATACCTCTCCAGCAGATTCACAAAGGGTCACTTTTATGTGATCCCATGTTTCGTCTATGCTTAGACCGTTCATATCCTTATCATTCAATCTCATCTCTACACAATTTTCATACTTACTTCTTACATTATCGTTTTGCAGTTTTTCTGTTCTGATTCTAGTTGGAGTCAACACCATTTTCACTTTAGAGCGCCAGCCGCGGAAGAGATTTACTCTCGACACAACCAGAAAATGGTCGGTTTCTACCTCAGCCCCTCTGAAAACTCTTGTGTCTGCGGTGACGGCTCTCAACCTAGAATCAATTACCACAAAATCGATCATTGACCTTTCATTTCCTCTTTCCCACGTATATTGGTGGATACCTTTATGATTGAAGAAGGTATTCGATACAAAAAGGTTCCAGTCTAAACATACTTCAAGCATTCTGTTATCATTATCATTGGTTCTTTTATCCCCAAATATACCCAAGGTTGACTCAAATCCATCCCGTCTAACTCCCACCCACCCATTTAAATTCCCTGCTATTATAATCCTTTCATTAATATTTTTTAATCTCATCACATCGCTCACACCACTCCAAAAATCATCTTTCACTTCATCGCTTTCAGAGTTGACAGGAGCATAGCATATTACTAAAAACACTCTTGTCAATCCGATTTTGAATCGGATCCACCTACACTAAAATATTACAAATATTACAGATGTAGAATACATTACAGTAAAAGAGAAATGATACAAAATATACATCAACAAGATTTAGGAATGACGAATAGTACATGTAGGTAAACACTTGCATATCAATGATTTACACAATACTAAAGAAGATAATCTGTATCAAACATGCAAGAAGTGAATAGTTAATGGGAACAAAATAAAATTATTGGTAGTTTTATAGCTATTTTGTGACATGGGTTAAAAGATAGTCGTTAAACTTTATAACTATGTGGGGCATGTGGGATTGCACCAACCTCCCAAAATCCTGTTTTTTTTTCATTATTATTATTATTCGCTTTATATTGGGAGGAAGAAAACTGATATCTAATTATTTTCGTACGGTATAAAAAGAAGGAAGGAGAGGAAGTTCTGTGAACAAAAAATCATACTATATATTTTTATTTTCCTAATTCGATTTTCATTAATCAGAAATTTTAAAGAACATGTATAAACACGGTACATTCATATGACATATCCAATCTTTGGCTATTCACTGTTTTTACGTGATACCGCATTATAAAACTGCCTAGCTAGCAGTATCTTAGTTTTGGGAAATTAAGAGACACCGATAGAAGTGGGGAAGGGAAATAACACGGGGAGAGGGAGGTCGGAATGCTGAGTAGTATCTGGCTCTTGAGATTTGGCACCCTCACCAGGGTGACACTGTTGAGCATCGTCCACTGTAGAATGGCTTGAAACTTAACTAGATAAATAAATTACTAAATAGATACATTTACTGAAACTGTAATAAGATATACAATAACTATAAAAAGACTAGTAAGTAGAAATTACGGAAATACTATTGATAAACTATCGGAGGAAGAATAAAACGGCATTAACATATTTTCATATTTCCATCTTAAATCAATGTCATGCATCTATAGATAAGTGTGATGCAATGTGATTTCACAGTCAAGTTAAATAAATGATAAAACCCATTATCCTCAAACTTTTCAATCAATTAGCGTTATTTTAGGAATGCGTCCTTAGAATTTATTTCTTTCGTAGTGGGTGATTCATTATAAAAATGTTGCAATCATTGTACGAATAAGTCCCCGAGCCAGCTCAACGAAAAATTCGGTTTGGATCTTATTATCAATGTTAATAAGCCCGCCCGATGTGTCATTATTCGTCTTCTTCTGATACTGTTTGTTATAGGATGTCGACTATCATCGGGACATTAATCAGAGATGAAAAACAATTTTTACAATCTTTGTCAAATTAAACAAAAAACACCCAAACTGAACTATTAATGATACAACATAAAGAAGATTAAAAATATATTTGAAGACACGGTATGCAACTTAGTGTCAGGGAAATTCCCCCCGTAGCTGAACGTTTATTTGCACATCGAATCTTTGGGTCGATGGGGGAATTGTTTTTTTTTATTTGTGATAAAAGTTATTTAATTAAATTAAATAAGACTGGCGCCTGTTAAGCGACAATGAAATATCTGAAAGCTGCCACTCTTATCTTTTTTCTTCTGTATTTTCAGTGTCGTGCATCATTTTAAGAGCTATTTTAATGTATTTTTTTGTTTATTATGTTATAATAATAATTTTAAAAAATATTCCTCGCATTCTCATCTTCTCCCGCTCCTCATCATGTACTCATTGAACCTATATTAAAACGTTTTATGAACGTAAAGCTTTCTCTACTCTAATTCCTTCTACTTTTTTTACTACTGACCATGACCATATTAAGATAACAGACACATAAATGAGCATTAACACTGTATGCACACGCTGGAGTGGTTAACGTAAAGTGGTTAAAATACACAAATAATATATTTTAACACAGTTAACAAAAGTATCAATAGGCTCGTTTTATAGTTATTAAGTGCAAACATATTTTTTTTGTTTCTATTTGATAGATATTATTGTTAGCAGGATAGATATTTAGCAATTCTTCGAACAGGTATTGATCCTAGTGGATCTAGTGAAGATGTGAATACTATAAACACACGAATAAAACAAAATGTATCACCAAATATTTAACGAATATAAATATATCTTAAATACCCAAACTAAAAGTCACCTACAATAATATATATCACTAACTATACCTTCTACCGAGATACAGCAGTGCTACGGAAATGTTCCTGGAGGGACGAGTGCACTCTTTCAGGGCACTTCTACGCCACCGCGTGGGAAGTTTATGTCGCAGAGAACCCCGATCTAATCAAACGAACTGAATGGAGTCCCGTCTGATGGCCCCCTGGAAACGGGAGACCATCAGATATCCACAATAAACGTTTTTCATTTTGCATTAATTATAATTTTTTTTAATACGTATATTTTTCTAATGTGTAGTCATTTCATTTTATGTGTTATTATTGTAACTTATGACACAGGAACCGTATTGCATTGCACCACCCCTGTGTACTTTCTGGAATAAAGTATTATTATTATTATGATCAATGATATACACATCTAGATAATTTATTTTAAAAATATATAAACAAAGGTAGTTTTTTTACGGTAACTCCACACAAAAGTAATAGTTTGCTTTGTACACAAATATACACTTTTATCCCGAGCTTGATGAAATTTGCACACTTGACCTTAAAAACATGTGGAAGGTCACTGTCTATTTGAGTTTCCGGAAAACCACCCCCATTCCCTTTTCCCACAGCTTAAAGCAGAGTATCCTTTGAGGATATTTTCATCCGGAGGCGCAAAAAAATGTCGCACGGGTCCACATCAAGCCTAATATACGTAATTTCACTGCTCCGTATCGTTAGCTTAGTCTACACAACGCCATTAGCAGTCATTAGCTTAGTCTACACAACGTCATTAGAAGTCATTGGCTTAGTCTACACAACACCATTAGCAGTCGTTAGCTTAGTCTACACAACGTCATTAGAAGTCATTGGCTTAGTCTACACAACGGCATTAGCAGTCATTGGCTTAGTCTACACAACACCATTAGCAGTCGTTAGCTTAGTCTACACAACGTCATTAGAAGTCATTGGCTTAGTCTACACAACTCCATTAGCAGTCATTGGCTTAGTCTACACAACGCCATTAGCAGTCATTAGCTTAGTCTACACAACTCCATTAGCAGTCATCGGCTTAGTCTACACAACTCCATTAGCAGTCATTGGCTTAGTCTACACAACGCCATTAGCAGTCATTAGCTTAGTCTACACAACTCCATTAGCAGTCATTGGCTTAGTCTACACAACTCACAACACATATTCCCAACTACCAAATAAATAATTTTGCCGTCAAAAGGGCAAAATGAAGTATGTGAAATCATTTGTGACTATAATAAAATATTCGGGTACTTCTATCATTGCTCAACTATTGCTTGATCCTTGGTCGCACTTGTCTAGGTTTTTCGCAGGACGCCTCTGGGAGTCTGGACGAGCCTATGAGAGATATACATTCAAAGTACACTTTCTACCTACCAGTCCTTAAAGGCTAAACCAAAAGTAATACACGCTCACTTAAATTTAAAAAAAAAACAGGATTTTTTTTTTAAATAATGAAATGAATTGTTTGTTGCCCGGTGTACAGACGTAATATAAAATGGAACAAATTGTTACTGTAGATTTAAAGCTCAAATCCTTCAATAAGCTTTTAAAAATACATTAAATTATTGTAAAACTAACATATACAGTCTTTATTAAGTTTCTTGAAGGACTTGAACTTTAAACTTAAAATAATAATTTATTTAATTTCCTATTTCGCGTGTACACCCCCAATAAACAATTTATCTTAATATTTAAAAGCATTAATTGATAAAAGCGTTGTTTTTCCTACTTTCTCAAATATTTTATTTTGCGCCATCTGTGAGCGCGTATCACGTTTCGTCCTTAAATATACCTTATTAAAATAAATTTTAAACATTTTTTTATCAGATACCGTACGAGAGTTCCATTTTCTCGGATTAACTAAAATTATGGCATCCCATTTGTTTAAGGAATGTTATAAGGCTGAGGGGATTGAAATAAGTGGACAAGAAGAGGAACACATAAGGGAAAAACAGAAAAATTGTAAATCACCTGGTTCCTCAGATCTAGGCACTGAACAAAGTCAATGTCATAACTAGCATCGTTTCTATTCTGATTGGCAGTCCCTCGAAGATATCTTTCATTGTGGAAGGTGTATTTTTATATGGTACAGAGCATCCTGATAAAAATATGTACTTATTTGTGCGGCCGGCCAAAGAAGGAACAATAAATGAACTAGCTGTATTAATCTACATATTGGTTTATGTCAACAATATTTCCAGTATTTACAATCCACCTGCACCGATAACTTGGTGAGTCAGTAGATACTGGAGGGAAAGCAATACATACACGCGAGGTTGTACGCATTCTTCTACGGGAGAGATCTCATTATTTACCGAGAACAATATCAAATAATATAATACATTGCAATATGTGGCATTGGTTGCCACACCGCTGTGATTGTTATCAGTCTCTCGAATACTATTGTTGTATTTAACCCGAGTTATGACTTATTAATATGTATATCATATTGACGCTAACCCAAACAAAATAAAAATATTTGCTAAATGAATTGGAGTTGGCGGAGCGGCCAAGTCTGAGAGCGTGGGAAAACCAGATTACAGGATTAGGAAAATTCATACAACGGAGTGGTTACCAAAAACGAAATTATTTTCTCTATCAAAATGGCATACAATTTGGGGAAGAAACACAAGACATAAGGTTCCGAATCAACGGGTAATGTTTTACTACGTCGTGACTTGACGCTTGTGGAATAATACAAGTTTGTCTAATAGTATTTAAGTTGCTGGTTGACTGACTGAAACAAGGGCGCTCTTTAAGGGCATACTTGCTAGCCGTGTAAACTGAAAGAATTTAAGTAAGTATTTCATTCAAACTGTTTTTTTCTTTTAATTAATTTAAGACGTATTACAAAAATATATAATGCTAAATGAAACACAAAACCGAAAAAAAACACAGAAAATAAAAAGGTATCAGTCGTATCTGGGACTCGAACCCAAGACCCAGAACCCAGAACCCGAGTTTTACCGGGACAACTGCTTTTCCGACTAATCTAATGAGACCAGTTCAATTTACGCCATCTTCATCGATATCATACCTCAATTTAAAGGCTTGTCAATATTACCCTATATTATTATTATTATTAATAGGTGTAATATATTCTTTCGCATTGGGGGATCTTATATGCATTAATATAGTTTTTTTTTGTATTTATAATTAATCCAGAGTCAGGAGCCCATTTTAAAAGTTGAATGTAGTATTTTTGTAAAAGGTCGATACATGTTTACAAATCAGTGCTAGAAATTAGCAAAGCGGTATCATCCGCATACACAAAGTGCTTTACATGTCTTAAAAATGTATTTAATAAATTATACATAAATAATATACAAAATTGACCTAATATGGAACCTTGAGGAATGCCTGCCATAAACTTCTTTTTTTTTACCGGAAGTGTTTAATAGTTTGAATTTCATGCATCGATTGCTTAATTAATTTTCAAAGATTAATTTAATTAAGTAATTTACAATTCTCAATAGTATCAAAAACCTATAAATAATACTATGTATGTTTTTTACAATTTAACTCATTATTTATTAAGCTGGCAAACTTTCGAAGCTGCAATTCAGTGCTCCTTTTAGTAGAAACCGTATTGATTGCTATCAATAAAGGAAAAATCTTCTAAATATTTAACTAATTTTAACTGAATGTATTTTTCAACAATTTTGTCTAGTGATGGTAAAATAGTGATGGCATCTAAAATAAAATTTTGTATCTCTTCTAGAGAAAAAAAAACATCGAAATCAATTATCTGAAGTTTGTTTAATTCCTTGTTTGTTGTAAAATACATAGATAGGCGGCAAATACAAGCACGCTCCCAAAAATAAAATAATCAGGAGTCTTTCTTAGTCCAGCATTGTTATTTAACGTGATATAAGACTCGGTGTTGAACGTCACATGTTATAACGAACATTATTAGATGGGCAAATAATGGAGAATATGGTGTTTCCAAACACCTACTAAATAAACTATTAATACAAACAAATCACGCTGTTTATATACCTATATGCATGTTTAACTAAATACCAAAACAATTTTTTTGATTTAAAAGGTGGGAATTTATACTAAATTTAGTGTTTATTTAATTAATGTGTCCTACATAAATTAAAATCCATCACCATATTATAAACTACTTAATAAACCAATATAGTAAAATAATAGATTTTGGTTTGAGTAGTACAAGAATTCGCCTACGTTGGCAGTGCCCTCTATGTAAGACTAAAGGAATGTGTTTCTAACACTTTCTGCTAACAAAATCGATAGGTGATCGTGACCTACGCGCCTTACGTTCTTATGTAATACAATTTGAAAATTGTGTGCCTCCAAGGCATTATTTCAGGATAATTCTACGGAAACTTCGGGAATATATGCTGAGAAGCATTAAAATAAAGTTTTGGTAGTCATTCAGGTTATAATAATTTTATGACTATATTCAGGATCCGTCATAGATGCAGGTAGATAATTTACTATAAAACACTGAATATTGACGATCATTTATGCTGTCAGTATTCCCAGAGTTATTCTTGTGTCCTATCCTGTGCTTATGTGCACAAGGACACAAACATAACTCTCGGAATTTCATGCGTTGTGTAATTTTATGCTTGAAAATTTTGCTAACTCTTGAATTGAGCTGTCGTTGGCACCAACGCGAAGCAAAAGAGGAAGCGCATCTCATTACCGTAGAGACCAGCTGAAAGGAAACGCATCATATTATTTAAAAAATCAACAGAACAGTTCTTCTCTCAGAGTTTATGAGAAAGGGAGAGTATATAATTTGTGTATTATATCTACGAGTATATTACTGGTTGGTTGTCTTTGAGGAGAGGGATGTTGCGTACGCCTAAAATGATTTTGAGAATATTCGTTAGTTGTTAGTAAAATATCGCTATTCATGCTCAATCCACTATAAATTAAAGAATTATCATAGCAATCGGTACCGAATGTAATAAATATTTGAATAAAAAAATATGTATTTGCAAAATAAACGCATGTAAATTGGTAAAAAACCTGCATGAACGAAGGTTAAACGTGTACGTTATTTTTATAAGATTCTTTAACATTTATTAGAATTACTGTTTAATTTTTATCGAATAGTCATGACACCGGGAATTTAAATAAAACTACAAAAATAAAAAAAATAAAAATTTACGTCTGTCTACATGACGTATTAATTTATTAGATACATGTTTAAAAAATGGTTGAATTATTTATTTTCATATGTGACGTCAAGGCGGGCGAACATTGCAGTTAAGTGTAAAAATGTAGATGACTTAATAAATACGGCGCCTCAGCAACACATCGCGCCGTAGTAGATAGCGACAATTGCGCCTGCATAATGCCCGACTAGTTTACGTAATATAGCTGTTATTAAAGGAATGGCGACCTCTGTGATCGAGCGGTTAAGATCCTGTACTTCGAATCTATAGGTCACAGGTTCAGGTCCCGAGTATTTTTTTTAATATAAGAAATTTGTGTTAATTTGTCATGTGACATTCTAATAATATATTTGCGGCACGTTTCGGAGTGGTAGATCATCTCAGTATCACCCTCGTGAAAGACCACCATTCAGAATCGAAAAATTGCATAAAATGGCTTTAGCCATCTTTGACGACCAGATCTTAATGTCCAGGTGAAAAAGGCAACAGATGTAGCCTAAATAATGAAATAATCTCTCAATCGGCCTTGAAACAATACGAAGGTTTGGTTCATGTCAGTTAATTTATGAATTCTTGTCTCCCTTTACAATGTGCAAGGCATTTAAATTAATAATGAAGTCGTATGAACCGATGGACTGCAGTTTAACGGGGTATTTGCAACACCAGGTGAATTAACCGCACTGCAGATTTTAAAGGTCAATAATAATGAATGTTGGGTGCAGAAGAACTTTTCAACTTCCATTAAAATTATTTACCTTTGATGCACATTTCCTAGGCCCTTCGTCTTGCATTATGTGACCTTAACATTAGTAGTAGGCAGAGGTACTAGGTAATAATAATTCTTGCTTAGATTACAGGTTAAGAAGTTCACAGGTAACGGAGAGGATGACACCATTTTTCGATGTAAATACTCATTAGCGAGTTTATTAGACTTACTTATAACTCATTACCCTTCGTAAGTAATGTACAAAGATCGATTGGACTTTCGAAATATTCGTTCTTAGTTTAGGGTATCGTGTCACCACTTTCAATATGATTAACTTTTAGGTCCTCACAATTTAATTTTCAAAAACTGTACGTCGTATGCAGAATTTTTTCAATGATCACATATGTGCTGTTGAAATATAGAATGGTCTATTCACATCTACCGGCATCGGGCGGAGCAGAACAGTACAGTACATGCACAGTAGAGACGCGAGTATTCTATTCACATCCTGTTTAAATGTAACAACGCCAGGACTGAGCATTACAAACACTCGCTTGTACCTAGATTACACGAAGTTAGTGGTAGATACGCAGTTGTGGCGGATCTATTTAACTGCACGGAAGGTATTTAACTGCACAAGAAGGCTATAGTATCATATCGTTTCAATCAATATTAATTTATAATTTCTTCAAAGGATTGGTATTCACTTTGTGGCCTAATTATTAATAAATGCATTACAAATTACTTTGTATTCACCACTTTATTAATATATACATATCAACAAGTTTCGATAGCGATGCTTTTCTCATCAAGCAAGACCGCCGTAATGGGATCTGTCACTTATTTGAGGCATTTGTTGCTGGAATAAGGATTCCAACCTAGCAGACAAAAAAGACGTCATAAGTGCAATAATATCTTTCACAAACGATGTGCAAAATACAGGGCTATTTCTTTCACAAAATCAAGAGATATTAATTTTTCTTCATTTACACGAGGAAGGACACTTGTGCCGAAAGGGTTATTGGATGAATTTATTTATTTCTCTGTTACTTATTATGATTTTTTGTAAATGGTTAACTGTTTTCCTTTATTTCCCACAATTAGGTGTTGCAAGTACTGAAAAACAATGTGTAAAAGTTTTGGCATCGATAAAATAATGATTTTTTGTGCATAAAATCAAAGAAGATTTTTTAAAATTCAAATATAATATACAACGAAGTCGCTCTCCCAGAAGTTATCAAAAAGACTCATTATGAGACCATTAATTGATACATAATATTTGGTTTTGCATTACCAAGTTTTCAAAGCAAAGATGTGAAAATATAAAAACAAACAGATAAAAATTAACAATAGGAAATATGTAGATACAATACAATAATATATAAAAAATATATTTTACATGAGAGAAAGATTGACTTTTAGCTTCATCGGGAATCAAAACCGAAACCGCTGACAAAGAGTTTTCCATGAGTTATCATGCTACCACTATCGGATATTTTATATACATGGCAATAGTGAAACAATGATTAATAATAATTAAATACACGACATTTCGTTACGTTTTGTTAACCAGACACAACTAGGTTATCTTAGGTCAGTGTTATTTGTTAATTTTCTTTTCGGCTGGGATCACTTATTGCCAAATCATGGTGTACAAATAGAAATGCATGTTTGAACAATAATAATTGTAAAATTAAAATTAACATAAAGGCGCGACATTACAGAAAACATTGATTAAAAGAGTGTCCGTGTGAAATATGTGAACATTTTGATTAATTTCACGTACACTTAAAAAGTGTTAAATAATGTTAAATACCAGACACTAAGTATAATATATTTAATTTTAAAACGCTTTGGAGGTTATTGCAAGAAACACATAGTTGAATGTTGAAGAGAGAAATTAATGGATTTTAGTAAAATTATACATTCTTGCGTCTATTGTTTCGCAATGGCTCTTTCATCGGGTTACAAGTTTTCTTCATAATTGTATGGTAAATTAAATATTCTAATTTATCTTAAATTCGTAATACAATCGTAAAAGTTGACCTTTCTTCTAAAATGTCTGAAGTTGGGTTAGAGTTCATTTACATATTTTTATGTTAGGTCGGAGACATTGAATAATATAATAATTTAAAAAAGAATGTACCCATGTTTAGTTTAGATATTCAAGTGTGGTCCTGCGAGATCTGAAAATTGCACAAAGGCATTATCGATGTCGCAAGATTGCAAGATTCAGACTTATTTTCATATAAATAGCCAGATCTCCGTTTTCTCATCACAGTTACCTGATATCCAGCGAACAATACCACTCTCCTACAACGATGAAATCAATTGTGAGTATTGTTGCCTGGTTCGTGTGATCCGAGTGAATTCTGTTCTTGTTTTAGTGCGAAACAATGCCCTATTTGAACAATGCTGCTGGGCACATTGTGAAGAGTTTATTTTAAATCCATCGAGATTTTACAAACAGTTTTTATTTAAAAAAAAAATATATATATATATACATATCCTTAGCTAACTTAATTCTTTGGGGGTTGATTCCGTTTAACAACATTATCTTTAAGGCGAAATCGTTCTGCCCTAGAACTTGCATGCATATATAAATATTTGAATGCTTATAGGTTAAACGTTTTTTTATACCCTTAATACTTTTTTTAGGTCTTCATTTTTGCGTTCGTGCTGGTGGCCGTCATGGCGGAAGAGCCCATCCCCATCCTGAAGCAGAACGCGGAGGTGAACCCGGATGGCAGTTACCAGTGGAACTACGAGACCGGCAACGGCATTTCAGCTGCCGAGAGTGGCGCACTGAAGAACGTGGGCAGCGAGCAGGAAGCCATCGCCGCGCAGGGCCAGTTCCAGTACACCGCTCCCGATGGCCAGCTCATTCAGCTGAGCTACGTGGCTGACGAGAACGGCTTCAGGCCCACCGGCGCGCATCTGCCCACTCCCCCGCCCGTGCCTCGAGACATCCAGCGCGCGCTCGACTACCTCGCCTCTCTGCCTCCCCAGAAGCAGTAAACACCACCCACCCCTCAACCCAACCACCAATTCAACCAACCACTCTTCTTTATGCCACAAGTCACGATGCATCTAGCTGACATCCATGCTAGAGATCTCCCTCAGAACTGAGGAATACAAACTATGTTTTGAAATTTTCTTAGGTTATGAAAGTAATACATTTAATTCATCAAAATGTACTTATCGCACTTTTCATTACCCTAAGTCATTTTCAAATCATGGTACTCGTTTCAAATTGTTCTACACACTGAAGAACATTACCCGGTTGTGATCATAATTGTGTATATTTTGTAAAATACTTATGTAAATAAATGAATACTCAAATTAATTTCTTCTGTTTCAATAAATTGTCTTGTCTTGAAACTATAACAAAGTGCAGCATTTGTAATATTACAAAGTGGTGAACTCTGTTTTATCGTATACATTATTATACGTTGATTATTACACAGGAATATGTTACATGCATAATGCCTTCCTCTCTGGGGTGAATCAACACACATATAAATCGGCACACTTTTTAAAAGTGATATAAAGTCATTAAGGGTTTAGCATTTATCAAAATAAAATTAGAAATATAATTTTTTTCTGACCGCCCTACGTCTGTTCTACAAAATATTTTTAATGTATGTTGAATATCCTCAAAAAATCCTTTGAACGTTTTTCAACATCCCAGAAAAAAACATTGGGTGCAGCTTAAGTTTTTTATAAACACTAACCTTCGTGTTTTTTTTTTAATGCGAATTAAAAGAGTTTGGTAAAGTTTATCAAAAAAATCCCATGGAAGAAGATGGCAATTATTTTTCTCTATTTAGTATTGTGAGATTTTTAAACCACCGTTCAATTGGCAGGTTTATAAATCAATTAATTATTTGGCTGTAAGGTTGAGATGGCCCTCCCCCCACTGGGCTTTAAAGATGTGATGGCCCGTCCTTCCTTCGTTTATGATTTAATTTAGCAATAGACTTTCGTTCGCGCCACCGATTTAAGATGACTCCTCTACTGCTGCCTTAAATTTTCCTAACTAATGTGATTGGAAAACTCTTTGTAGTTTTCCTTTCAATTTGAGGTTTTTCTCCTCCTTGGCCAGCGTGTAACGTCTAGCCCTATGCTAACATTCGAGTGTTTCCGATTTTCATGATTTTCACGGAAATTTTGCACTCCAATGTGGTCAATTTCCCAAGCTTTTCCGGAGTCTACGTTGTGTTGTTTTTTGTTTCAGACTATTGGAAAAACAAGGCCTTATTTGTGGTAACCCCTATTCTTTGTAGCGTAGGCAGACTCTCGCATACCATTGACAGAATTCGTATTCCTAACATTCCTATCTTAGACTTTAATGTTCTGAACTCTCTATTATTATCCTACTATGCAATCTACGTTAATTTCCTATAGGAAGACTAGCATTTTCCTAACTTTACCCCTAAATTTTCTATTTTTCTTCTATCGTGAGTTTTAATGGGAAAACTTAGCTTCTGGGCTATACTAATTGCACTATTCCTGATCTATATAATACGACGTAGTTTCGATTTTAAATTTGGTATACATAAATGTAATGATCACAGTATTATCGCCTTTCCTCATCGTACTAAGTGTTATTCTACATGGGTTAGTTTCAATGAATTTCATGGTTAAAAGGTACAGTTTTACTTGTTTTGGCGCCATCTCCATCCTCTCCTAAATTTGGGAAAATTACATGATTAGGTTTTAGTTTTCACAGCTTTTGTTATGACGAGAGATCGAATACGGTTTGTTTTGCTGCAATTCGGCTCCAGACCTACCCCTAAAGTACTCAGATGACCACGTTTCCGGTCAGTAACTCTCTCTTCACAGACGTACAGCCTGACCAAATCGGTATACGTAACCTCTTCTTTTAGTTCGTGCGCTATTGGTCATCCCCTGTACCGCGACAGAAAGAGCACCTTCCTTATCCATGGGTCCGAGACCCTCCGAATTCCCGTCCTCCAGACAGTTACATTTAAAGGAGATCAAACCGGTTCCGTCCCCTCGTCAAACAACATTATATACTTGCGAATTTTTGCAAAGTCCGGGTTGAAAGGCCGTCCCTCGCATCAAAAGTTCAGAGATAACCACGCTTAAATCAGCAATTATTTCTGCCCAATCGATAGGTACAAATTATAAATATATGTAAACAATACGAGTTTTTATAATCCACAATACTCCAGTTTTCCCAGAAAATTGTGGATCTGACATCTCCAACACAGGTCGTGAATCTGTGCCAGATATTCAGACATATTACATAAGAATATACGTAAAAGTGATAATACAATATATATAATAGATTACTTTCGGTTTGGTTGACAGGTTGGTTTAATGAGACCCTGCTATCTCATGTAGTTTGAATTTAACTGTAGATTGATTTTTTGTTTGGAGAAAAGGTAGGACTCCAAAAGCCCAAAATTTGCAAGGCCTGAACCTTGAAAACCTAAGTCGAAGATAAAATTAATTTTATAACATAACTTGGGAACGTATTGTCGACGAATGATTATGCTTATTTTGATATTTTTAATAATGTGGGTTTTTGTTTGTTCTGTTGAATTCATCAATATGTTCGAACGGGAGTGGAGCGCCTTTGAATTGAATCTTTCTACGAAAATGGCGCTATAAAAATATGTATGTACGCAAACTACAAATACGTGATTTCTAAAAGATGATAGTTCATTGCAAAAGATGATAGTTCTTTTTCAATTAAATGTCGACGTTTGTTAAGGTACTTATTCTTCGTAAGATGTACTGAAATTCGAATATATATATACTTATACGTATCTACATACTTCGATAAAAGAAGGTGTGGTTTGGAATGTTGACCTAGTTTTAATAACAGTCGAGGAAGTGTGTCATTGAGATATGCGACAGTTATTAAGTGTCAGAGACCCCCGTCAGGAAGCATAACAATTAGGATTCATTGGTTTGTTTTAGAATGATAACGATCTTTGAATTAATAAAAATCGTTTGGGATGTTTATAATTAGTAACGTTAGTTTTCGAATTTAAGTGTTAGGGAAATATATATATTAATAAAATAAATTGTTTTTATAGGAAATATACATAAATATAATAATTGGTTTTATATATATACATATTAAACGTTGTATATAAATACACATATAATAAATAACGGCCATATAGATTTGATAGATACATTATACGCTTTATACATACATATATACCCATACACACATACAATACATGTACTTATAAGTCATTTGAAATATAATTCATGTCTCCGTCCTCGCCTTCCCCGGGAGAACCTGAAAACTTTTATATTAAATGGTTGACTCACCTGAACTCCCGACAAATTTCATAATTTTTCCAGACGGGTTATACACGCCAATTACGAGGTTTGGGAAAATATTGGACTTCCCTGCCTGGTATGTTTAATCTAATTTAGAAATATTTACTTAATACAATCTAGTGTTTCCTAATTTCAATTCGTGATCTACCGATTTGTACTATTTCTTCAAATTTAATGATCTCTAAATCCAAATTTTATTAGATAATATTTAATTTTTGTTGTTTTATTTTCCTATTTTATTCTTTGTACTCACGTAATTCTCTTTACTAACTATTAATTAAATCCGTAAACCGAACGCTTGGTAATATTTTAGAGCTTTATTATTTTTCTTTTACGAAATTAATCCCACACTTAGTATTAAAAATGAATTATGTGAAACTAAGACTCAGCTGTTTTTAAACTTTCACTAAATTATTTTAAACGCAATTATATTTAATTTTTCTTAAACTCGTAATAAATTCAGTTCAACATAAAATATGAATTAAATCATATTTCATTTAAACAATTTTAATTAATTCACAGAAGCTAATTTTAAAAATCTTTAAACAAATAACTTTATTAATTTTAGAAATTTTCAATATTTATTAAATTATTATTATTATCACATTGCACTAACAGTTTTGAGAAAATTAGATCAACAAGAGAATTTATTTTAATACAATATTAATTCGAACACAAAACACTTTATTTACTGGGTCACTTTTTTATATCACTTCACTTAAATATAATGAATTTTAGAAGACTTCGATTCAAACACTTTATTTATAAACACTTTCGATTATTAAAATTTCACTTAAAACCACCAATTTTAATTAATTCACAGAAGTAATTTTTAGTATCAACTTAATTATAATGAATTTTAGAAACTTCAATATTTATCAAACTATTATTGAATTAAATCAAACTATTGTTGAATTAAATCAAACTATTATTGAATCAATTCAACAACTATTCAAAAGAATTTATTTAAAACTTTATTTAATTGTAAGAAACAAATCAAAATGAAACTTCCTAAGTCCAAAAACAAAACAATTACTTAATATCGGTCAGCACGTAATTTAATTATTTCCTCGCCCGGCGTACTTCGCGACTAATCCCCTATTCTCTCATTACATTTCCTTATATACCTAGCTTAGAATCAAAAGGATTTAACTCCATTCCATACCTACATTAAATTATGTTCTCTATTAACTCGTAAACCTATATGTAAGTAATACTAATTTCGAATGTAATTCTTCAATGTAAATATTTAGATAAAATCTGGCCCGCCTCTGAATCCATCACTTTTCCTCACTCCGGCCAGGATCGAATTTAGTTCATTCCTCTAGATCGCCCTGCTGTTCCTTATTATAGAATTGGAAATTTCGATTCATGTTTTTTTTTCTGAAAATATTATCTATCGCTTATTCTTTGGTCGCCTATGAACTCGGGTATCTCGTAATCATAGCCACTATGTCATTATTGAATTTTATTTAAAGAAGCGCCTTCTTCACATCGTTCAATTTTAGAAATTCCCTTAGTCCCTGGTTATCTTGATATGCGATATCTTTTTATTTATGAATTTTCCGATGGTAACATGGTTTTTCTCTGATCTAACATGTGAATATTCGATTAACGCATATTTTCGTGCAATTCTCAATTGATCATTATATTGGTGTAAACACTTTATAATTTCTTCCCCACCTCACCTGCCTGAGTTAATAAATATACCTTTCCAGAATGATTTTTCAATGTGCTGCACTGCTTCTTCCTGGTCTAGCTGTATTACACCTTTTGCATGTACCTATCGTCTGCTTATACTTTCATCCGGGTCGATTGATATCATCCTTAATTGATTTTTCACTACCTTTAATAATTTTATGTATTAATTTATTGGCGTTTTTACCTGCGATTTACCTACCCCAAACCTGGTAGATATGAGTTCGTTCACTTCTTTCCTGGCCACTCCCCTTTCTCCATTCCACTCTAACTCAATATCACATTAGCTTACTCATTATTATGGGTAATAACCATTACTTTTGTAAAAAACCGATATAAATCAGAGTTTATCGAAAACTCATTATTTTTTATTACTTTTCCTTAAATAAATATTCCTATCTTCCCTGTATAAACTTAATTGTTTGTTTGTCTCTTTATCACCTGAGTTTCATGTTCATCTGGTCGCTTAAATAAACAATTCTTGTCGCCTTGTTTACATTAGTCATTGACAACCTCAAAATTTTACCTAAATGTATCGAACTATATTCAAAGTAGTAGTCCATATATCTCAATATTTCTATTGAATTCCTTCAGTTTAAATTTTATAATTGATTGATACATTTCTCATCTACATTTTCATAATATCTGATGTCCCGAATCTACTCAATTAATACCTTTTATCACCTAAAATCAGCCTAGTTTCACTCCCTTGTAATTATCTACGTTCCTGAAATTAGAAAATTGTACTCCTATTTCACATTAGTCTCGCCTAAATCGCCTCTTAAGTTTGCCGAAGTTTCCATACTGTATAATTCTTGTTTCTTCCCTTTTTCATCTGTTGAAGCTATTGTTCTCTGAATTATTTTCTCTAATTCGTTGTTTTTCCGCTTAACCTTACATGACACGCCTCTCTGTCTAAATTCTAATGCAAACACACCTTTCCCCGTGCAAGATAAATCCTCACTTTGTAGTTTTTTTATTTGTAATTAACATTTTGCGTATTATTTTTACTTCCTACTTCCATTTTCAATGGTTATTCATCTCTGCATTTCCCATTGTTTCCTTTAAAGTTCACGACCTCTTCTCGTCCTGTTCGACCGCTAGTGAAATGTTTACATTATAGGCCGTTGATCTGAACCCTTTCGATTCACATAAATAATTAATATTTCCTTTGTCCTGTCACCACTAATTGTTGTTTATGTAAAACGCTCGTTTGATTGGTAACTTTTTCGTTGATTTCACCCAATCCTGTGATGTTTATTTATAAGAGGGAACGCCTTCTTCTCACTGCCATCTCGTGGTTTTATGTTGCAACGAGTTTTATGAATCAAAATTATTGGATTATAATTCACTGTAATCAAACTCTCCACAAGTCGATAGATGTCGCTCCCTTAAGCTTTTCTAGCATGAAAGTTATGCATATAAAAAAAATATTTTCCAGGGTTCTATTAAAAGAAAATGATGATGGTTAGACCATTACAAGGTGCTGATAATATTCCATGCGGTGCGAATTCGAACCAGTGTTTTTTTTTTTAAATACAACTGATGTCGGTAATTAAATTTTCAATGTTACGCCAAATTTGCACGAAAAAAAGGCCGTAGTAAAAAAAAAAAATTATACACCTATTTTCAATGAAAATTAACAAAATGGTATTTTTACTGTTTTTTTTTTACCTAAAAATTGACATTTCGCTACGGCCCAATAGGTGACTGCTGTTGTGAGTATCTATGCTGCTGTCAGTCGGTGTAGTTTGTTGATTTGACGTGACACTTCGCTCAATTTAAATCGTTATATTTTTTCCAATGTCTCCCCACATGCAATACTAGAATTGTTTAATTACTGTGTGTACAAATACTACAAAGAAAACTCCAAATAAGGTATTTTTATGCTTTACAGGGGACAAGGAAAGGAGAAAAAATGGTGGCCTGCTATAAAACAAGATCGAATCAAAAACCGAATTGTTTCTTTGAAAAGGCTGCCTTTATTGTAACGAAAACCATTTTAATGTAAGTGATATTCTAAATAATCTTTGTTTCTCACAATTTACGATTAATTCGTTATGAAAAATGTATTAATTGTGAGCCTGACACTTGTTTTTAAAATGTTTTGATTACTTTTAAAATAATGAGAATCTCATACATGCGTCTTCTAATGTTATTTTTTATTTCAGCTTTAAGAATACAGTGACAACTATATCAGGTTCAGATTAATGTGTGGTGGAATACATTTGAAAAATAATGTAATTCCATACACATTTGACTGCCAAAAGAAAAAAACCACCCACTTCTTGGGATGGGATTAAAGCGACAGCTCTTCGAAGTTATCGCAAGCACTCCACAGGACAACCAACCAGAACCACATCCTTCCACCTCGGCAGAAGAGTAGCAACACGCTGGACTTCATCACGTTGCAACTCAAACTTGCTCACTTTCCATACAGGATAAGGCTGTTCAAGCTAACCTCATATGTCAAGTGTGTAGTAAAGCAACATCCATATCAAGACGACAAACCGACATAGCCTGCTCACCGATGAAGTTTGATAATAGCAGTTTGACGGCTAATAAAGAACGCACACCGCCTACACAACCTTATGTGACACGTGTGGCACCGCAACAAACAGATTCATCAGATTCTGATTTCATACCGGAGGATTCAATATATCGCCCAACTATACCGAATTTTATAGGTGACGACTTTCAGAGAGAAATTTTCAATGCTCAGATGCATACGTCAAGCCTGATGGCTATTGAACGGAGTCCTGGGTTATGCCTATTATATTCTATATTGTCAAATAAAATACCTACTCCGGTATCAAATATTTTAGTAACTTAAAAAAAAAAACGTCTGGATGACTCATTTACCATACTATCCCTACAGTTTGGAATTCCCATATCTACGGTATGCCGGATTATTATGAAAATTGTGTTAATGGACCGCGTTTTAAAGAGTTAATCTACAAGATGTTAAACAGCCAATTGTATCTTGAAATATCATGCTCAATAGGCAGTTACTAAATAAATAAATGATGGTACACATATGTATTTGCATGCATTATATTTCATAACACTTAAATAATTAATTTGAACTTATTATATCAATATTCAACTTGTAATAAATAATATATGTAACCGACAAGGATAAATACAATATTTTTTTTAAAAAGTACTGAAATGTGGTTTTCCTCTATCGTTATAATATATCTACGAGTACACACTATACATTGAAAAATGTTACTATATATTCTATTGAAAGGTTATATCAGTTATGAGAATTCATAAGGACGAGTCAAGGGAGGTAATTAAAACAAATTATATATTTTACACATCAACCCCTTTGTATTTCAGTTTTGTAAAAATTGTATCAGACCAAAATTGGGTACATTTTATAATTAGTTACTTTGAATAATGTTTCATCATACTTTACAATGCAGCCTGCTTCTGGGCAAAACGCATCTGTCCATGACTTTGGGAGTAGGTTGCATTGAATCTGTCAAGTAATTGTTCATCATCGACTCCTTTGCTAGGAATTTTACTTTAACTTAACACTAGTGTCGACCACCTCTCTTAAGAAAGTACCATTATCATCGGGAAAATCCACATGCTGTACTGTCCCCATGTCTTTTGCTATTATAATTTCAATAACATTGGATTCAAGTTTTTGGAGGTTCTTCGCTACGCCTGTGGAGCCATGACAAGAAGGCAAGTGCACGCTTACAGTCACCTGGAACAATAAGAAAATACAAAAACTAATGTTACGTTTTGCGATGAATGTATGCAGATTTGACGACATTGCGAGGTCAGACTAAGGGAAGCTGGGGCTGCCTGCAAGTTTACTGATGAAGATGATACAAATTAGTAACTAACCTCGGGATGCATGACAATTTTCGTACTTGCATGAATCTATAACCTCTAGAGCTTCATTCCAATCAGTGTTGCTGCGTACGCCTTTGTTTATATTTTATGCTCCGGAGTGACTCGAGTGCAAACATCGCCAATTCGCTTCACCTGGACATACCCCCATTGCACTGTCTCCATAGTTGTTCCGTGCTGATCTGTAACATATACATATACACAATATTATATATCAAAATATTCATCTACCAAACTATAATATTATTATAAGGAATGTGTTTTGTTTTTGTTGGTGTTTCAATTTTAGGCCAATTGTCTCCCCGAGCCCGTAAAAACTAGTATCAGTCTTTACAATTATACAATCTTACAGTAAATTAAAACAAAATATCCACAATGATCTTAGAAAATGAAATAAATCCGGAAATAACCACGTACGTTAACCTTTGGACATTTTTAATTTTGATATGGTAACTAAAGCAATTATCGACTCGTACAATAATTATTTTTGACCGGGAACACAGACGAGTAAACGACGAAACTTATAACATAATATATCTAGAGTTCCCTAAGTTAGGGGAGTCCTTGCAAGCACTTACCTTGTTCTTGTACATCGCCATCTTGCGAATCATGATCAAACCTTTTGACAGCAGATTTATCTCAAAATTCCTACTATAAACAACTGTAGCTGCCGTCCATTTCACGATAAAAGTACGCAAAAAAAACTAGCCCGAAAAACTGATCTCACATAACCTAATGAATCATATATATTATTAATTAATCCATATATATAAAAAAAAAACATTAATTAGGTTAGGTGAGATTAGGTATTCAGTTTGTTTTTTTTTCGTTTTTCTAATGACTTTATATTAATTTAAAAAGTGCACCGATTCACATACCCTTCCTGCCTTCCTGGAGACGTATTTTTTTTAATCTTATATAATTTTAAATACAAATATTCCCTGGTTACGCATAACCTGATAATAGTAAGCGGAAGATGTTGCTAGTGTCGTAATGGAGGACTTAGCCAGCCGAGAAATTGAACTCACGACGCTGAGTGAGACCCAAACGCGTATGCAACTCAGCCACTGACCGGTCAATTAACCAAAAAATGATGTGGCATGTTAATAGCCACATCTAATATTGGGCTTAAAAATAACAAATTAAGAATGAAGATTCTCTCTCACAACTGCAATAAATTGGTCAAATACAATGAAAACTACCACTAACCTGATCAGCGATCTCATCTGCCAGTCTAGAAGGTCCACTTTTCAAGGTTTGGTAGATTTTCTAAAGAGTTCACAGCACAGAGAATATTGGAATTAGAGCAAACTCTTCTTTCCATAACTTGGCGAACAATACTATTATTATATTATTTTATATAATTTAAAAAAAATGCACGTGTAAGAACACTGACTGTCTAACTAGAAAGTTTCCATTTTAGGACAGTTAAATTAACAATATGGTGTTCATTTTACATAATATTTAATAAGAGAAAAAAAAGTGAAATAATGCAGATTAATTTAATAAAATTTATTTTCGCCCGAGATTCGAACCCGCGACCTCCGGATTCTTAGTCAACGACGGAGGCCATCAAAATGCTAAATTTTTTTTTTTTTTTTTCACCCATTATTTAAAAAAAAAATATTTTTTAAATTCCGTCATCCTAGAGCTACGCAAGGAGCCAGAGGACTGACTTCAATATATTTGATGCCTTGAATGGAGGCAACATAAATGTACATATGCTGTTAAGTAACGAATAGGAGATTCTAGTCGCGAAGGAATAATACTTCTTGCTTCTGGTTCACTTCTAGCAACTCGATTGCAAAACGTTACGTTTCAACCAATAACAGTACATCTCGCCGCAGATCACCACTATCAACCAATCTGGTGAGTTTCCGCCGGCCATCTTTGTTAATCAACCAATGAGTCAAGCGGACAGATAATTTCCGGCCGCGTGGAATGGTGTGAGCTCGCGGAGCAAGCGGAGACCATTCATTCCAATCCCGGACACGGAATCATCAGCTGCGTGCATGATTTGAGCACGCAGCCGCTCTTTATTGAATAATCCGATTCCAGACATGGAAACATCAACTGCACGTGAGCTTGGGCTTGTAGCAGATCGTTACCACACTACCCATTGTAAACACCTGGTATGGTGTCTCTTTAATTGTTAAAATCAGTGTGGGAATGTTTAATACCTGTGTACCTTGGACGCTGGCCACATGGACTCCGGCTTGCCGTTGGCGTCGCCTGACTACCAGCTACCCATATAAGCCGCTATCGAAACTCCCTTTCTTATTATGTGCTGTATATGTGTGCCTTTTCCCATTGACTTGACCGGTTGGTGATCCTTCAGAGAAGAGAGAATTGTCTATAACAGCTAAGATACCACCTTCATGGTGAAACCCACCTATATAACTTACCTGTCCATGTTTTGCTATAAATAAATTCTGAGTTGAAAGCACGCATTCTCTTCAATTAAGTAGAGTAGATACCCACTACAATTCTAAGGCTGCGGCCGACCAATTGGACTTTGAGAAAGAGAAAAATTATGTTGTACCAGCTGAGCTACACCACGGTGGAGCAGGGTCCAGTCCTTAATCTGATCTCAGGGTGAATTGCGCTGCTTTCTTTACACCAACCCTCTTTCTCCCTTTTCCTCTCAATCCATCACAAACACTGCCACCCAACGTGGTGCTTTTCCCCGCCCTAACACTGACGCTTCTCGTGGGGCTTTTCATCGTCATCCTTCCTTTCCGACCTTCTCCTTTTTTTTCCTCACCACTGTAACACTGGTGTCAACTTGGGGCCCTATCCTATCCTCCTTCCTTACACTGTCTAGTCCTTCATCCCCCCTTTTTCCCCTTGTAACACTGAATTCCATCGTGGGACTTTTTACCCTTGTAACAATGCATTGGCATGGATATTATACAAATGTGATGTATTCGATTATTTAGCATAGCGCATACTTTTGTAAGCCATAGTACATACTCTTGTAACACGAGTCTGCAAGAGTACGCATAATTATTGATCTCGTATTGAAATTTGGTTTTTCAATTACTTATCCATTACGGCATTTTAGTACCCATAATTCTAGTTGAATAATGATTCTATCCTATCGATTAAAAAAATACATCTATTCATTATTTCTATTCGTAGATATAGGCACAAATTAAAAAAAAATGGTGTGTACACTTAGAGCACCTTTCCTAAGTTTTTGTAATTTTATTTAAAACCGCCCAAACATGTTTCAATTTTAAAATACCGGTACAAGTATCTACATTTGTCGTAAATAACAAAATACTCCTGATCAATAAATAAAAAAAATATATATACGCATTTAAATTTAGGTATCTAATAAATTTTGCATCAATAGTTCTGTTTTTCAAACATAGTAACTGATTCATCGAATGACGAATTTACGTATAATTTATGATTGTTTTTTTTTACTGATCGGAACTATAAGATCACTATAACAGCGTTTTGGGAATACCTGCTTACTATATTGCTAAAGATTGTAGATCACAAATCGGTGTTTTTTTTCAAGGTCTTCGCAGAAACAGTACGAGTACCTAGGTACCCATAAATAAGTTGTTAATTCGAAGTAGATTTATTACTAAGCTGGTATCAGAACGGGATAATGTTTTATTATTAGTTTTGTCTTGCAGATATTTCAGAATAAGTGTGTTTTTATCCAACTGTTAATAAAACCTGAAGCAATTCGTGGTACAAATAGTACTGAATTTGTATAATACATATAAAAGTAAACAAAACTTTCAACATTTTCCTAAATTAACTTTATATCAAATGTGGAGATTTTTATATACGTACAATGATTACATTTGGTGCGTGTCGTATCTACCTGCCAATTATAATAAATTAATACCTTTATTAGTATATTTTGTAGCGTGAAATTTAGTAACCTGTTGTGATACATGGCTATTATTAAAATAAATCCATATATGTAAAAATAATTACGATGTTACGATAAATAGTTGGCATTTTATGTTTTTTTCTATGTTTGAAGAAGTGACTAAAACTATTTTTTTTAAATACTTATTCCCACTTTATTTTTTACCCTTGTTTGTGTGTTTCCACATATGAATATGAACTTAAAGGTAAATGAAACATAATACGCGCTCACAGATGGGGCTAATAAATTTAAATATTGAAATGAATTATTTGTTGAATAAATTGAGAATAATCATCAAAATGTCTGATGCGTGTGGCTGCTCCTAATAGAATTGACATGGGCGCGGTCCTGTGACTTGCTCGCTCGGATATGCCTGTCGGTGCCTGATTTTTTCATATATTTATTTGCTTTTCACGTCTTCATTGCACTCATATTGATGAATAGATCCATCTGCATGTTATAAATGATTATATTATGATAATAAAATTAAAATTTCATATTATTATTCAACAGGTAATTTGACAGGATAACGAGGAGAAGGGTATTTTTTCGCTAGAAGAATCGCTTCTGTCAAGGGTTTCTCCTCAATATTAGGATGAAAGAGTTATATATTCGTAAACAGGGAACCCCTACCTAAATTCTGGCATTTGTTTCATTCGGTGACGGATGGGTTATTTGATCGCCCCTGGAGGCGACCTTTCAGGTCATCTGTCACGTACTTGTACCATGCAAAAGTTGGCATATTGCATTTTTTTAATCATAACTAATTAGTCGTGAACTTTTATCATTTGTTTTATTTGGGTGATACGTTGGTTATTTTCTTCCAAAAAATGACAGCGGAAGTGGTCCATTTCCAGGACTATTGAGGGTTTAAAGATCAAGTCCTTAAAGAAACTTATAAAACTCCAATATATTTTCTTAACACTAACACTACATACACTATTTTTAAAAGTTCCTTGGAGGACTTGAGGTTACAATAACAAATTATTCCATTTCATAGTTCGTACCCGCCAATAAACAAATCATCTCAATATTTAAAATCAATAAAGTCGGCGTTTTTTCAAAAAAATGTAAATTATTACCATCTGTGAGCGCGTATCACGTTTCGTATATACTTAAGCTGATTTTTTTTCGTAATAACTGTACTTAAGTTGACACATGCAAAATGAACATACCAGCATGCAGACCAAATTTGACACAACGCCATGCCTTAAACCGCCTCCACACATATCACTTCCAACCGTTTTTATGAAAACATATGGGAAGGGATCGAACAATGGGCTAGACTTAAGGAAAGGGCGGCCGGACGGTCGAGCGTTTCGACGCGGTTGCTTCAGTTAGCACAGCACCGATGAAAATTGTAGTCAAAACCATGCTGAATGCTTTTTAAGATTCACAAGTGCATTGTATTCCTGTATTACAGTTTGTCGAATTCACGATGAGCTATCGATTTGCATTGCGGAATTTAAAGAACAAAAAGAAATAAAATCACGAATATCATTTCGTTTTCATTTATTTTCCAGACATGTTTATATTGTAAAATAAAGCGTTTATAAATAATGCTTGATCGAAAATAATAGGTGTCTAGGAAATAAATGTGCGAAGAAAACAAGTTTTTTTCTTATTTAAGTATCGGGATGGTACCAAGCGTGATGCCATAATCTTGAACTATTAAGATAAAGCTGACATACACGTACACATACACGTCTCACGGGTACCTACGTTGATCGTCATCGTTGTTCGGTTACTTATCCGTTTGGAATAACCAAAATCAGGTCCAGAACCGTGACTCAGGCACACTCGTACGTCATCAACCAAAATAAAGGATATTCAACCGTAGTTATGCCAACAAGGAACGTCGCACCTTTAAAAACCTCGTAATCCTTCGCACAATGACATAATCTCAAATCATTTTTTTTATTAATTAAAAACAACCTCTTCGAGAATACAATATAATATTTGGTACAAGGGACTTGATGGACTCAACATGTAAAAAGAGATTCCGGCATAGTACTTATTATGTCAGTATCATTGCCAAGGTCAATATACTCGTATGCTTAATTTAAATAGGTCTCTTTATTATGTTCCTTCCAACAAATAATAAAAAATTGTTTTCAAAAACAATTCCGTTTGCGCGTTGCATTTGGCATATAGTATCAGGGGCGTGCATTGATAAATGACAAAAGGTAGGCTGTTTGAAAATTTTCAAATTCACGGAGAAAATACGTTTTGATCAGATATTTGTCGTATTAAAAAAAAAAATTGATATGTTTTTTTTTTAAATTAGGCACAGATTTTCAGTCTTTATGAACTGCACACCACTGTATAGTATGTATAGGTAGGTGTATGTACAGATGATTAACATGCGCCCACCTTTTTAAGAAGACAGTAACTATTGTCATAAAAACGAGAGCTTAACAAACAAATTTTAACCTGATCACGATTATTTAATGAGGATCATTGCCAAGTTCAACGCGCAAAAGTTAAATCGGCCTCTTTAAATATTATTTCTAATAAGCTTGTAAAATTTATAAAAAAAAAATAAAGTAATGCTTTATTCTCTAAACAAAGAAACATTAATTTGAAAATTTTATTTCATTCTAAAGATTTATTTTTTCAAAGTTTATCTAAATAATAAAGTTCTTAAGTAGGTAACCACTTGTGTTTTCAATTTTGAAAATATTCTAACCAAACAAACCTTCTTTTATTATTAATATGTAATCTGTTGCTAACCAGAGTGGTATATTTATGGGCTAACCTCAATACAACATGGCCGGTTAAAACGTTATAGAAACAGTTTAACATATTGGATTTTATTCAAACTACTCTCTAACCCTCCCCGGCACTAATAAGAACAGACTACTTTTTTCAACGAAACTAGTCCAGTAACTTTTGAAAAAATCGAGAACACACAGATAAACATACATTTGTATGTACCCATCTAAAGATTTTTCACATTCGGAGAACTCCACGAGAATATAATACACCCTTTCTCACAACAATCTTGAAATTTCAACAGACAAAATTTATCTCCGTCATGGTTGTTTAATGAGGATCATTGCCAAGTTCAACACGGTTTAATCGGTATTTTTTAATAAATACATTTTCTAACAAGCGCCCAGAGAACAGTAATTTTCGCAGTTTGCACGTTGAATTGGCATTTAGTATTTAGTATGTATGTTCATGTACAGATTATTTACATTCGGACATCTGGCAGACGAGTCTCAGCACGACCCGGATCACAAGATCCCTTCCTTAAGATACTTCCTCCTCTGGCCGCACTACATCCTCCACGACATGACTTACAGTACCCCTGACCTTTCACTCCAACAACAACTTACAGTCCCTTGAGCAATTAATGACATCGACATTCGATCAGATAATTATTTACATTTAATTGCAATTAACACTATTTTCATAGTTTACGTAATATTAAGATGCAAGGAAGTAAATTAACATAATATCTAATATACCATAGATAAAGAATACATACCAGAAGTGCCTTTCACGTAGATTTAGATGAAAGTTCGTGTGCCTCTGACTTAGTTCCATTTGTTTCTAGCCCCGAGAAATCCAAAAAATACAGCGCTCTGTCCCTCGTATACTGTCTGCATTGTGCATTACCATTCCATTTGATCGAAATAAAATGATGGTCAAATAATTTATTGTATTAGAAATTTAAGGCTCGAATGTACAGCCTCAAGAAACACGCCTACATCGCATTTCTTGTGTTCTTCTTTGTTCTATGTATTATGCCTACATTACAGCACATTCCTATGAGTGTCTGTACCTAAGTGTTTTCAAGGTGTGATGTTTGTTTTTTTCTTGCATTTGATTGGCATCTCTAATACGAATAGAGGTGATGCATGAATGTCTAAATTAAATCGGAATATGACGTTAATTAACCATGTAACAGAAAGCTAACACTCATTAAGTAATCGCCTAAAGGTTAAAGGCTTTGAACATTTTAATTGCCGTTAAGTAAATAAATTAATCACAAATATGAGGCTATAAACGAAAAAGTTTTAAGATTTGATAATATGATATTTCTAAGTTTGGGGTGTTCCACGGAAATCCATAATATGTAAAATTATCATCAAACGGCCTTTTAATTGATAAAACTAAATTTTACCACTTTCGTATGATTATAAATACTGGATTACTTTATAGTTTTAAGACAATTTATTGAAACAGAAGAAATTATTTTGAATATTTATTTATTTACATAAGTATTTTACAAAATGTACATAATTGTTGATCACAACAAGGTAATGTTCTTCAGTATGCGGCACAATTTTAAACGATTACTTTTATTTGAAAAATAGTTAGGGAAATGAAAAGTACTCGTACAATTTGATAAATTAAATGTATTGCCTTCATACCCTAAAATAATTCAAAGCAAAGCTTGTATTGTTCGTATTCCTCTGTTCTGGGAGAGATCTCTAGCAAGGATGTCAGCTAGATGTATTATGACATAAAGAAGAGTGGTCCGTAGAATTGGTAGTTGGGTTGAGGGGTAGGTGGTGTTTACTGCTTCTGGGGAGGCAGAGAGGCGAGGTAATCGAGCGCGCGCTGGATGTCGCGAGGCACGGGCGGGGGAGTGGGCAGATGAGCGCCGGTGGGCCTGAAGCCGTTCTCGTCAGCCACGTAGCTCAGCTGAATGAGCTGGCCATCGGGAGCGGTGTATTGGAACTGGCCCTGTGCGGCGATGGCCTCGTTCTTCAGCGCGCCGCTCTCGGCCGCCGAGATGCCGTTGCCGGTCTCGTAGTTCCACTGGTAGCTACCGTCCGGATTCACCTCCGCGTTCTGCTTCAGGATGGGGATGGGCTCCTCCGCCATGATGGCTACCACCACACACGCAAAGAAGAAGATCTACAAAAAAAGGATAGGATTATTCAAATTTGGACATATTAAATTACTTATCGGTTAACGTTCAAACATTATCTCTGAAGTATTAGACGTTATGTAAATTTTACGAGTTTAAGGTTCATGTTTATTTGTGCGTCGATATTTTAACACATTCTATTTTGGGACCGTAAAATATAGAGTGTATTCATCACAAATTTAAAGATTCCTCTAACTGTGCGATCAAACATGCAACACAGTAATATGTCATTTTTTATATTATTTAACGTTTTTCGCTTAATCTTATGTTCCTAAACACAAGTAACGGCTATACTATTGTAGAGCAATTTGTTACAAGTAAAATAAATATACATGTATATCAAAGTGTTTTGAAAGTCTCCTTCGATTTTCAATTTGCAATTATACGAAATATTCATTAAAAAAAGTATTTTAATTTCGATTCTTTATAAATAGGAAATAAACATAATTAAAGATTGCACCGCAAAGAATACACGTTTCTTAACATGATGACAATGAGATTATTTTAACATTTTCTCAAGATTTGAATAATTGACTTTTTGAAAAGCTCATGTAATAAAAACTAAAGCTTTAGATAAACTTACAGCTGATTTCATGGTGGATTACTGAGCTGTGATATCAGGTAACTGTGTCGAAGTAAGAGTCCCGCTGGCTATTTATATGAAAAAGGATCCCGAATGTTCACAAAAGTTGCAACACTGATAATGTCTTTATGCAATTTAAAACACGCATAAAATTCAACTTGTATATATTATCAAACGAAGCATAACTATAGTCGTGGGCTGCCGTAAGAATGCATATAAATGTAACTTAATGAAGTATGCTAATTTCAAAATGTCGTTCTTCAATACTAAAGAATTTTTTGTGTTTTGCTAACCACTTTTTGTTAAATCACTGTTTTCCCGTTCTTCCAAGCCACCCTGGTTGAGTTGAAAATATACGTTTAAGCATACAATTTTTATTTAATTTTAATCATATTAAAATCATCTAATGATTAACCTTTTTTTATCGGTGATATCTTCTTTTTCTGTATTTATTTCAAATTCATTTTATTTGAAAATTATTATCACTGTTTCATTATTAAATAATGAGTACATTTATTTATATTTTAATATGAAGCGTTAACTTGGTGATGTGACATTATAATTAAAAAAATAAAACAATAACTTTGTTTACATCACTTTTATATAAAAGCATTTTAAATTTTTTTTTTTACATTTATTTATGCTAAGATTTGCCAATTCACATAAAGAAAACCCGTGTTGTGTTTTTCCAGTCACCAGGAATTAATGCTCTGACCATCATGCCATGGTCGTTATCATAATTCAACCATATACCTATTACAGTAAAAGTGCCTACAGACTACCGCTTTCATCCGTACATAATTATTTTTAAATATCATTAGTTTATGTCATATATTATGGTAACGATTTGCAGGGTTTTTTATGGTTGAAAGATGTTTCGCTTTCCAAATGTTTTTCTAAACTGTAGATAACATCGGGAACATGTTCTGGAAATGACGCAGCACTTAGAAAATAGTTGCGTTTACCTTAAAAACGCAGGCAGAAAATCCGGTTAACTTTCCAGATCTAACCGTTTCAGACCATTTTCTGAGACAATCAAAGAATTTTTCTTTTTTATTCTCAGTAATTAGATCATTTTTTAAAAACAAGGGTAAAACAAGAAGCATAAATTAAACAGTAATAAGTTACAGTTGAAAATAGTAAACAGTACAATATCCATAAAGTCAATATTAACATTATTAACAAATAAGTAAATGGTATTATTCGTTCATCCTCCTTTTGAAATTTGCCAAGTTTGGATTATTGTCAAATACATCCATATCCATTATTTGTTATCAAGATTTTTACCAACACTGTGTGTTGTGTCAAGTGTTGAATTGGGGAATTCTAAGTATAGTTGGAATGGGACATAGATACTTATACGATACGATATTTCGATACACAAATATATATATATACGTACATGTATGCATTAGTGCGTACATGTATGTATGTGTGCGTACATATATGTACATGCGTGTACATGTAAGTATGTGTGGGTACATATATGTATGTGTGCGTACGTATATGTATATGTCCGTACATATATGTGTATGTGTTTGCGTGGGTACGTATGTGTGCACCTATGTGCACATGTGTGCATGCTTGCACATATATATATTTTTTTGTGATCTAATCCTTACGCATGTCTTTTTCTCTTGTATATCTTCTAATTTCTTTTAAATGTTTCCACTTGTCAGCATGTTAATATAATTAATATAATAAATACATATGTTTACACTAGACTTCATACAAAGTAACAATACTGCATTGGGCACCATGAAACAGGCAGCTGCCTAGTATGGTGATCTAATGTATCTACTCCAAGTAAATGTCTCCATTAAATATCATGTATTTTATAAATAAATAAAAAAATAAATATTAGTGATAAGCAATTTCGAATAAGACAAATCACAACCGAAATCGCGATCAGACGACATTTATTATTTTATATTCGTAAAAAGCATTTACATTGCGGCTTGCTGTAATTGTAATATAAAGGCATACATTTGTTTTGAAACACTTCGATTTAATATAATAATCGACCGGTTTTGGAAGCACCCTTCCTTCGTCAGGACCATATTAATAGTAATTATGTACAGTAATATTAATAGTACTTAAAAGTAACTAACATTATAGTAATAATCCTGAAAAAGAAGGGTTCTTCCGAAACCGGTCGATTATTAAATTAAATTGAAGTGGTTCAAAACAAATGTATGCCTTTATATTATATTTATTATTTTGATTGCTTCATCTAGAAAGTGGTATACCACCGATCCAAGCAGTCTCAAAGGGTTGCATTTCTTCAGCGATACCATCACTAATACCTAACGTAAACCTTACATAGTTGTTAGACTACCGCGTCTCATGTCGTGGATTAATTATTCACAATGCCAATATTACTTAATTACGAAATTTGTATTGTTAACCTGTTTCTGAAGATGTTCGTTGAATGCTCAAGGTCATATTATATCATAAACTCTCTCGTATGGCTATTGCTCTGAAAATATGTGACATGTTGACGTTCGTTAAATATAATACGATTTTTTTTTTAACTATTCACACTATTTTAATACTCGTATGCAATAGAAAAACACAAGTTTAAAATGTTATTGCTACGGAAATATTTCGACACAGCGCCACCGCTTTCTGGGTGTTAGCTCTAGTACTGAGTTATCGCGTCAACCTTCAGACCCGCCTTGATTCTTCAATATTATTTATTAAATTTACACTTTAAAAATAACACCGAATCCATAAAATTCCAGAACTTCAACTCCTTTCAAACATGATGCATAATTTTTTTTATCAAATCCGATTATAAAAAATTCTGAATCGCTGGAGCTCACCAATTTCATGAAAATTCATATACCGTGAAGACTAACCCGAAAAATCAATGTTTTTCATTTGCCCGTCTGCAAAACTAAACTCAGGATAATTTTCCCAATTCCCCCCGTATATTGTTCCGAAATATCAAACCGAAATAATGCGTACGATAACAAATGTAAGCATGAGTATAGAATTTCCACAATTTCCCACACATACGTTTCCGCCTGCATTTCCCGATCTTCGCTCCAAAGCACCCGCCGCTCTGACCGCCGATACGCCAGATCGGCCTGTCGGCCGAAACGTCGCGTTAGTTAGTTTGGGTAAAAAAAGTCACCACACTTCGGCACGCGGGTCGATCCGTTAATCGACTGATCTCCACGCAGAAGTGTACGTGTAAAGGAATTTCTGAGAGATCGGATCGAAGTGTGTCCTGATGCGTGATCCGTCATACGGTTTAAAAGTTTTGATCATAGTGTTGTGTAAATGGGAATGTCAGGGAGAGGGGAAATGGGAAAGAGGAAGGTTAGGTAGGAAGAAAGCCCCTAAGTTGGAAAGCCACGTCGAGTGACAGTGTTGTGAAAATGAAGGGATGGAGAGGAGGAAGGTTGGGTTACAGGGGAAGTTATGGGAGACAATTACAATCTGCAGGACTTACCCTGGAGATGGCTTCTTAGATGTCTGCTTCGGACATAAGCCTAGCTCAGATCGGCAGGGGCATCAGCTTCTCATCGTACAGGGTCGCGGATCGATCGCAATTTTATAATTGGGTTGAAGGCGTTTCTAATTCTACGTTAAATGAGTACAGGGAAGTGCTTTCATGCTCGGGGTTTATTGTAAGCCCAGACAAACATGGTAGGTTAAGAACAATCGAGTAGTTAGTAAAAGGTCTTAATCTAGGTATGATTCTATTGTAATATCTCTCTTTCTGATTCGAATCTCTAACCGGGTTATGCAAATGTAACAAGGGCTTTATCAACACATGGGGAGATGGAAAATCAGCTTACATGGAGTGATCTGGTCGATTGGCGGGGGTTGCTGGCAATGACGCCAAGGCCGGACATCTTCACACTGAGTTTAATGGGCTTTTTTAATTATTAAGGCACCATGTTGAGTGATTTGGCAGCAAGTGGCAAGTCTAGCTGAGGGTTTCAATCCGCATGCCTAGTACTTGGCCGTAAATAACTAGTAACAAAAATGGCCGCCTCTTTTCAGAGACGCAGTTATCTCTTCGGGCTCCAGACGGGAAGTGATGCGTTTCAAGGGGCCGCAAGCAACACCGCCGAGCTGCCGAGGCGCTCGCGTTGCTTGCTGCTGCTTGTTAATTTTGATCTGATTGGTTTGTTTTAGGCGCAAAGTCGCTTGATTGGTTAATTTATGGAGGGAGATGGTGCGATTGCTTGCCGGGCTCATTTGCCAAGACGAGTAGCTAGAACTCATCTCAGGGCCAACCTTTCATTACATAACAATAGATATCATAAAATAGACATCCCTATGACGATTTACCGATTAAACTAATAGCGTCATGTCATAGTTACCCAGAAGATTATAAATTCCTTTAGTATGAACAGTGAAAATTTAGATAGCTTACTTGCAATGTTGGGTTCAAAAATTAACTAATAGTGATTTTTATGTTTCTATTCTTTGCTTTTCGTTTTCCATAAGCAGTCGGTGAAAAACAATAAACAAAAAAATACGCGGCGCGTTTTCAAATGTTTACATGTAAAGGCATAGCACGCCGGTCGCTGAGCTATACCTCCTCGTCGGACTGACGGGAGATCTGGGGGTTTGGACTGCAGGTCGTAGCCTTTACACCTACGTATCTGCGGATATATCGGAACGATGTTTGGTGAGATCTTGAGTCCGAAGCGTAACGAATAATGTCCGCTATTTGTATCGAGAGCATCTCCTATCCCCAACGTATCATCCTCTTCCTTTACCTTCTTGTTAGTTTAATACAAAATAAAGTTCACGTCTCTAACCAACATCGGAATAATAAACTTTTTTGGCCTAACCCTGTTTAACCTTCTATGTAAATATTTATCTCAGTATTAAAAAAGCCATTATTTCTCACAAATAAAAGGGAGGATTTGAGTAGAATCTTTGATTTCGTTATTAAATATTGTTTAAAAGTGTATACACAATATTTAGGTAAGTTCTTCACACTTCCTGCAGATCGAATGATTAGTTTTTTTTACAAGATGCATCTCACGTCCCGGACGGCGAAGGCTGATGCGTCGGACTGGTTGAACTTGAGGACTATAAAATACAACAAAATTAACATGTATAACAATAAACCGCAAGTAAAGTACTTGCTGTAATTTACTTATTTTTTTATTTTGGAGAACAACTGGTATAAAAATAATAATAAGAACATTTTATCTATCTTTTTCATTTTTATTATTATTATTATTTTTAATTTTTATTTTCTTTTGTATTTACTTTATTATATTCGTTTCTCTATTAATATCGTATATATTTCATTTGATAAGCAGACTGGGTTTGCATTACTCACCCAGTCCTGCTGGATTAAAAATAAATAATAAATATAAAGAAGAATGTCCCAGGCGGGCGGTGAGCTTTTGTTTTATATACAAATCTACAGTTTTATTCCTAGCTTCATGAAATGCACACTTGACCTAAAAAACAAGATAAAGTTACTGTCTACACGAAGTTTCTAAAAATCAACTTCACCCCTCTTTCTCACCCTTAAAGCCAAATTTTGGTACTTCTTGAAAGTTTCCACACTTGACTTTCATAGACGAAAATTACTGGGTAGGGGTAGGGGTAATAGTAGGGATAGGGATTATGAAACTTTACTCCAAACCATTAACAACCGGGGCAACGCCGGGTACTTCAGTTAGTATTCTATAAACAGAAATTTAACCAATTGTTGATTTCATCTGAGGAAACAATTAATTAATAAACTGCGTTACATTAACTATTTTGAAAAAAAAAATCATAGGTTGCATTTTAAAAACGTTTGATGACAAAAAAATATGACACTCAATAATGATTAAATATTGGGAATATTAATATTAAAATCATTAATAGAAACGACATAATTATATTTTCTAATAATTAATATATAAATAACAATACAAGATAAAGTGTGTTCATTTTTTGCTGTCAACACCTACATTTTCTAGAAAAGTCTCAGATATTAAATTGATAAAAAATAATATATTTTTACTGTTTAACTCAACGGGAAGCAAACCCTGATCTCACGACCTTCAAATGACTCGGTGCACCTTTACTCTTTTTAAATTTTTCGACCTTACCCTTTGATATTGGTTATTTCATCGGCATACCATGTTATTTCCCGCACTGTACGTATATAATATAATACTCATATGTGGCTAATGCTGGCCGTACAGGGTCCGGCAATACAATGCTAAAGAATCCTCACAGTAGAAGAAGAAGCTTGTGCCTACATAATACACATGTGTAATTGTGTACCTACATAACATGTATAATTTATAATATTTTTGTAGACGTGCTTGACTACGTATGACACTGTACATTTACCTACCTAATTAGTACTTGATACATGTAACAATAAAACAAAAATACTAAGTCACCGGCCAAAAAATAATTTGTCATGTTGCAGTCTATTATCGCAATATTAGATACAAGTACAAGTTGTTGGCAATGGGGACATTATTGAATTTGAAATTTCAACGTTTTTATAGTCACCAATATTAACATTTTTTAATATTTTTAAAGTAGGCTTGAGCAAATATTATTTTAAGTAAGCCTGGGTGTAACGAACAACATAAATATATTATTTTAAATGATAAACTAATGTTTATAAGACAAGATTTTTTATGTTTAGCACAAATATAGTAACAAATTATTATAAGCAATAATTATTAACCTGAAAAATCATACAAATTGAATAATCTTCCGAGAAAAAATACATGCTGCCGACGGGACACGAACCCGCGACCTTTTGTTTACCGGACAAGTGCTCTACCACTGCTAAAAGGTCGCGGGTTCGTGTCCCGTCGGCAGCATGTATTTTTTCTCGGAAGATTATTCAATTTGTATGATTTTTCAGGTTAATAATTATTGCTTATAATAATTTGTTAACATAAATATAATTCAACTTAATGGAGTATCGAGGATCCTTCGGAGTGCAAACTACATTAGTTAATTTTAAGTCACATTATTCGGTTATATAGATGAGATCGTTAAGTACCTACCTACGTACATGCACTGGGTGGTTGAGCAAATAAAATAGTGATTCATATGTGAGCGGACTACCATAATTAGGATGTCTACGCAGTTTACTAACACAGCTATTACAGCTGTAAATAAATTAAGTGACCTTTGTATTGACAACTATTAAGTTAACGGGTAATAAAAATGTGTACCGCAAGATGAGAACATGAACAAATTTATTTTGCTTAATTTGTATTTCTCCAGCCCTCAAAATGGGCATTTTAATATTTGAAAATATGTTTGTAATAATAGTTCTTATATACTCGAACCACGCTTTACAAAACAGAATATTTCAATCATTCCTGGATTTCTCAAGATGCAGTTTTGAATAAAATTTACTTTTTACTAAATTTGTCAATGGAAACGTATAGTGAAATAGTTAATAGTATAAAAAAGACAGAGTTATAAAAAAATATACGCAAAATAATTAAAATTATAATAAATAATTCTTTGAAAAGTATTACAGTCTCTAGAAAATGACATCGTGATTGCGGTAGCGTAGCGACATCGAATTTAGTAAAAAAAATATCTATATCCACCTTATCTATAACGCACCTGTGTTCTGTTTTCGGATAAATGCATTCTACAAAGTCGAGTATTTCTTTGAAGGAGATCCACTTCGTAAAATCCGAACAAAATCACCTATTACTTATGCGGGGGGGAAAAATGTTGAAATTCGCGGTTAACACCGGCCGTACGTTTCGCTTAACGCAGAAAGAAAAAAACATTACCACAATGCGTGTTTTATTTTATTTAGTAAAACTCAGGCACAGATATTAAAATGTTTTTCTATTATATTCTGAAAAACTTAATTTTCCACAATGAACAACATGAAAATATCCGAAAAAAGGTTCTCAAGTAAGAGATTTTATCTTTGAAATTTTTTTTTTCAAAGACTTACATTTATTTTTTTTCTAAGCTTATTAAAAGACTCACCTGAAAAAATTCCCCGGTAAACCCAAAACCAAGGTATGTTCTACTTCGAGTACTTAATTAAATATTTTTGTTTGGAAGTTTTATTTACTATGTACTTTAACTATTTTTGATTGATTAATATGATGATCTGCTAGTGAATGGCACGGCTGTGTCGAAACCGGTAGCGAATTTAATAAATCAGAAATAGCAGAAGTACAAAGTAAATAATACTTCCAAACAAAATGTCTAGAAATTGCTATATAGTGAATGCCGAAAATATACAAGAAACTTAATTAAATCATCTATGATATTTCTAGGCCATCAAATTTTCAAACAAAAAAAAAGATATGCTTTTGCATTAATTCGCATTGCATCGCTTTAATGTACATCATCTGCTACTTTTATTTAACCCTGATGATAAACATTTGTATAAAGATGCGCTTCACTCGGTACACAAAAACACATTATTTTGCATTACTTCGCATTGCATCGCTTTAATGTACATCATCTGCTACTTTTATTAACCCTGATGATAAACATTTGTGTAAAGATGCTCTTCACTCGGTACACAAAAACACATTATTTTGCATTACTTCGCAATGCATCGCTTTAATGTACATCATTTGCTACTTTTATTTAACCCTGATGATAAACATTTGTGTAAAGATGCGCTTCACTCGGTACACAAAAACACATCATTTTGCATTACTTCGCATTGCATCACTTTAATGTACATCATCTGCTACTTTTATTTAACCCTGATGATAAACATTGGTTTAAAGATGCACTTCAATCGGTGAACGCATTATAACATACTAAACTTACTTAATTAATGATCATAGGTATTTTTAACATACGAATGCAGCAAAGATTCTATAAACCGGTTACCACATAATTTAAATTCGGGTTAGGCTTTAGGTGCCTGTTGTGTAAGATTGGCGATAACGAAAATGTTACAGTGTTTACTTTTCGTACCCTGTACTATGTGAAGTTGTGCACGTTACTAATGATGTAAATAACGCGTGCGAACGTAATAGGTTATCCCGTGGATTCGTTTATAGATTTATTATATCTATTCTTGGACATTGTCAAATTCTCTTGACTCACGAACGGGAAAATCTATTTAATTTTTATTTCAGGGGAACGCCCGAATTCACCAAGTATGATCATAAGACGTATTCCCAGTAAAATATCGCTTATAATTAAATACGTAATTTATTCCATCAATTTATATGCTACGTAGAGTTCCCAGAAACCGGGTCCAATCATCTAGGTATTAGAGATACTGCAAGCACATCATATCTTTTTATAAACGCAAACACATAAATATTTATGTAAAGTTACTAGTTGTGAAAAAATAATCGGTAATGCTATGAAAAAAGTCGTAAAAAATGCATTGAATCTGAGTAGGTACTGTTACAAGTAAACATAAACATTTGAACATACCATAAGAGATGAGCACTCAATATTTGCGTGTTTATTACAATTATAATTTAATACCGAGATGTTATCTAACCCTCAGCGATAAAATAGCGATGAGTAAACATTTAAATATCCGAGACTGCATCTAATAATAGGCACATACGTAGGTAAAATAGCTAATCGTCGGTTTGGTACCAGCCATTATTTACCTGCGAATGTTTACGTATTTGATGCTAATACCAATACCCGTCTCGCACACGACATCCCGATTTTCGAGTTTTACCTTCTGATTACCGCCTAAACGAAGCGTTAGAAAGAATTTTATCACCGAGCCGCCGTGATCTCATCTCGGGTGATGCGAGGATCCTCCGCTTTTTTGCTTTGTTTTGGTTTTATATAATCAGCCATTGATATTCAGGAGAATTAGTTATCAATTATCGATGGAGCGGTCAACAGTCATGTTTAAGTTTTTAGTGAGTACCACGCACTGTTTTCATATTGATTTTTACGTTAATACTAGTTTTGTGCTTGTGTAATATTTTTTGGTGTCGCCGGTTATTGAATTTAAACGCTGTTTTTTTTTATGTGAATACGTACTTAAAATAAAATAAAAAAAATAATATTACGATAAATTTAAATAATGTGCTCGCGTCCAGTGATAAATATTTTTGCTAGGGTCATCTTGTCATCTTGCACAATGCTATTAGGAAATTGTTGTTGATTTTATTATACCACTTGTTTTTGTTGTGTGTTGGGCTAACATAATAACAATCGTGAACTAGTTTTCAATAAACAAATTCGGTATCGAACATATTTCGCTTACTATAAAAAAAATTCATGGTTAATTATTAAAAATTAATTTAATTTTAAATAAAGGTTTATAAGGCAACACAAGAATTTGACAGTCGTAAATTCCCTTATTAATATACGAGTTAGAAGCATGCGATAAAATGCACCTCCGTACTATATCCATAATATTTGTTATATCTAAATTATTTTTGTACTTACGAATCACCTAATTTTATTGCGTTGAATAGCATGTATTTTTTATGATTGGTTTTTCTGACTAGTATTGTAGAACTTCACATATTTGTTCAATACATGGAGTCCTACGTACAAAATTAAGGTCGTGCTATTTCACAGCTTGATAATGTATTTAAGTGTAGAAACGACTTTCACAAATATAAATGAACAAAAGCAGAATAACATTGACTTATATGGTATGAAAGGGGCTTTTTTTAATCGTCAAGTAAACGTATTATATTTTTCCATCCTCTAGATTTGCTTCCTGCTGGTGTCTGCGGGCCGAGCCGCTCCGGCACCCGCCAGTGATGCCACAACAGATATTTCAAATACTTTGGGAAAAAGTTTACCAGGAATTATTGCCAACGTCAAAGATACAGAAGTCTTTCAGCAAAGCAAAGCCTCCAAAGGGTTGGTTAAATCGACACCCGGAGTAATTTTGGCGAATTCTTCAGCTGACAAAACACAAATCCACACAAGTGCGTATCCATTTATATTAGAAGAACCTCATTTAAATAATGCTCTGATATCATCAATCTCAATTCTAAAGGAACTTAATCCTGATTCAGATTTTAATGTCAACCTAAATGAACCTAAATCCAAAACTAGCTCAACCATTCATATCATCAACCATATTCATTCTGGAAAAGGAAATGTCACAAAAAAAGTACCTAAGGTGTATGTTGACAAATTTTTGAATAATTCATTCGATTCCATTTTATCGAAAGCTGTATTACCTGTAAAAGAAACGAAATGGCAGAACTCTGAACGTAAATCCAAAAGAATTAACCCAACTCGAACTCTTTCAGGTGATAATAAAACTGAGGAATGTGCAAATGCTACTTTACCAGCTACCGATAAACGTGATAAAATCATCGACAAGAAGGGACCTGAAGATAAAGCGAAAATCAATTTAAATTCTGAATCCTCCGTCAAGAGTGAAACAAACGTAAAGGATTTACATAAAGATGTGACTGGTCAAACGCCATTATCGCTTAATGATTCCAGTGTAAGCAAAGAGCTTGATAATTCTAGAAGGAAAGCCAAGGTTCTCGATAACGGCCGGCTCAGAAATGAAAGTGAATCTGCTTCGGTACAGCTACAGCCGGGTCACGACACGCCGACCGCGAGTCAAGGCCGTGTGGAAAGCCTGAGTTCACACGTCGAACGGAATTCCGCTAATCAGCCACTCGAGTCTCATAAATCGCCGCTGGAAAAAAATAGCTCCATTAATAAGGAAGATGATAAGATCCAACCCAGCGTTAGCGTAAACAATATACTCACTAAGGAGAAACAAGAGAAAAAAGAAGATACAAATGAAATTAAAAAAAGTAAGACCGATGAAAGAAGAACTATTGCACTTAACACTTCTGAGAAAAAAACATCGATTCAGGACACAAATGTTTCGTCCACATCAAGTAACTTTTCTGATCTACCTACAACTGTTAAAAGCGTAGAAGTTGGTGTTACAGGACCAAAAAAGAATATTGATAGCCTGAAGTCTGAACTCGATCGTGGATTGATTGCATTGAATGTTTTCCAAAAACTATCTGAGCTGCTTGATTTAAACGATATTTCAAAAAAAAACCCCGTTGTCGATGATGCAAAGTTACTATCAAAAGATACAAATACTGTTTCTCTACAGTCGTTCTCAACATTAAAAAATGAAAGCGAAACACCAAAAAAAATAGTTAGTCAAAATGTTGAGATAGCATCAAAGCCTTCGGGAGCAAGAATTCCTGTAGTCGATAGTCAATTGAAATTAAATAATAAAGTTAGCGTGGCCGAAAATAAAGAAGCTGAGAACAAAACTGATTTAAAGGTTATCGACGATCAAAAATTAGGCAATGCATTATCAAATTCACGAGGTGGCTTTAAATTCGAAACAAATGATTTGCCTTTAAGTGATGTTTCTAAGGATACTGAATTAAATAAGATAACAACTGTACTGGTTAAAGACACAACACCTTCAACCCCCGTACAACCCGTGGAAACTAAAGTTACAACACCGTCAACTCTTGTAAAGACCGTGGAAACTAAAGTTACACCTTCATCCATTGTACAAACCGTGGAAATTAAAGTTACAACACCTTCATCTCTTCTACAAAACGTGGAAACTAAAGTTACAACACCTTCAGCTAAAGTAAAATCTAACGTTACAACGCATTTAACTGAAAACATTACTGGTCAAAATAAATTAATTAAAAAACTCGAAAGTTCTACAGCTTCCGTTCCTAGCTCTAGTACTACAAAAACCTATCAAAATTCGAATAACTTTAGGCAATCTTCTAACGTAAATCAAAATAAGCATGATGAAAAACAGTCACTTAATATTCAAGCTAAGCCTGTGGAAGATAATGTGAGCAACAAGCATTTAGATGAATCAACAATCAATCCGGTGACTCCCCGACAAGGCCGTGGCCAGGTGACACAAACACCAGCACCAACCGTACAGTGGATTAAAATTACACCTCCTGCTAATAAAACACCTTCCGCCAAAATCAATAATGATGAAAACCTCGAGGTACAAGAAGCAAATTATCTTAGCAGAGCCGCTAAGAACCAATTCCAATCGAATAATAATTATCCATTCAACAGGGATACACAAGTTGCTCAAAATAATGCCGGCGCCGAGAAACCGTTAGAAGAATCCAAATTTGTAAAGATTATCCCATCTGCCAACCAAGGTATAATAAATGCTATTCCTAAACTTTCACAAACTTTTGAAAGCTCTAGCGAACCACCAAGTTATTATTCTCCAAAGTATATTATAAGGGATAATACCCCGAAAAGTATCAATGGCAAAGAATCATTCAGCACACCCGGACCTCATAGTTACTCAATGGCAAATAATATTAACAATAATTATTATTCACGAAATCCAACACCATCACCTGTTGAAAATAATCGTGAGTCGAGTATTGTTCAGAATCAGGTAAAGGATTCTATTGCCGATCCTCAAATTAATACAGGTAGTTACGAAAACCAACAAAGTCGCTATTCTCCAACAGTCGGAAAGATTTACAGTTCCTCAGATAATGGAAATATTGCGCAATCCAGGGACGCGTACAAAAACTTACAAGAAATTTCTTTTGATACTCATATTACTCCTAAAGAACGAGAGGCCCCCAAAGGTATTGTTGATGTAGTCGTTGAAACCGTTTCAGATGGTTATACAAATGTCATTCGTAGAATCAATCCGAATGTAGCACGTAATAATAATTTTGAAAACGTGAGTCCATCAAATGAGCCGTATACCCGCGGAATAAATAAATACAAAACAAACAGATTTGACACTATTTCAGCATTTACAACAGATTCGCAGATAAATAAGTTATATACTCAGAGCATTCCGACGACAAAGTCCCAATATAATCCCGTAACTCAAAGGTCAAGGAACCGAGTTACCTCTTCAACCACTGTAAGTTCCCTACTGAAGGATGAAAAAAGCATTCTTGATAAAATAACCGAAGAAAAACAAGTCGCTTCACTAAAGGTTTCAGATACCAAAGGAACCCCTAAAGGAAAGTACGCCGTTAGAACTAGCCGTGGAAATATTAAATATGTGAAGAATCCACACAGCGGTGATTGGCTTGGAGATGGCGACGATAAGTACCCACCACAATTTTCATACAAGTGAGTTCTTCTTTCTTGATTAATTATTAGCTTGTTTTTTTATTATTTCATTGCACCGTGGTGTAGACAAATGACTTTTTTACGGTACAAAGGAGACCCTCGAGGAAATAATTTCCCTCAAGGCCTATGTATATCATCTTTTGGGTTGCTGTGTGGAGGGTACTGGAATAAAATACAACATATTCATATAATAATCTTTATTTGTTTGGTTGCACAATGTTCAAGGTTCGCGCATAACACAATCCGTTATTATAAAAACTCTGAACCATTCGTAAATGATAATAATGAATAATATGAAAAAGTCTCCGCTAGTTTTTGCCAAACACGAGTGTAAAATAGGGTAATCATTAATTTTGAAGAAGACGTGTTTTGGTAAGTCTGAAGAATATTTTTTCTAATCTTATATTTTTTTTAGCTATAAAACGGCAACTGGTATCTCCGCTTACCAAAAAGGCGTCCTCACGGAAATAAACGACCGCAAAGTATTTGTAAGTATTTTTTGACCTTGCCAAAACTGTATACCGAAATAATTGCATAGGGGGTTCTAGTTAAATAAAAATAAAATAATCCTAGATTGAGATCTGAAGAACCACCAACTTTGGAGTGGCCATTTATTGTCGGCTTGTTAAGTGCCGGTATTAGCATGCCTGTAAAATATAATTAATAACTGGAGGGCTGTAAATACATCGGTCTAACTAAAATCTTTTGTATTTTGTGATGATGAATGCACAGACGAGTTTCGTAATTATTCAATTCATTTGATAAGTGATTTTCATTTATTATTATTGAAGATAAGAAAAGTTTCTTCCTCGAATAGGGAACTTGCCAGTAGTTTTTGTATTAGAATTAAGGTTAGGCATATTAATATTTTTGACACAATTTATTTAAAAATGTTATAATTGTTGTAATTTGAACGTGTAACACTTGTTTCCATTTGAAGAAAATGTCTAACATTCAAAAATCTAAATAAATTAGACATCTGGTTTTAATTTAAAAAAAACTCCATTGAAATGTTCGGAGTAAGTATTTTAGATCAACTCTAGTGTCGGGGCTCCATCGAAGCTCGAATAAATCTGACATCCAAAAAAACACAATAAAACAGCAAGATACTAATTAAAAAAAATACATATTTATTATATATTAACAACATTGTTTATATGATAATAATAACAGGTAAATTGGTAATATTTAATTTTACATAATCCTTTTTTTAAATGAATACCTCCCTAATTGAGAAATTCTCACGTTTATGTATTTCATAGTAAATACATGAATTTTAATTATTCAATTATATTTCATTTTTAAAAATCAATAAATACGTCAAAATAATGACAAACTTTTATGAGACCCTGTTTTCCTTGAAGCTGGTAATATTTATTACACAGATGCACATTTGTTGTTGTTGGATACAATTAAATAAATAAGAATATTGCTGACCCACCTCCAAAACTACTTTTAAATTGCATTTTAATTCAATGCATTTTTATCATAACATATTACAATAGTTTATTAGCATACATCGAACTTTTGTAAATAATCTTTCAGAAAAAAGGTCACGCGATCTTCTATTCTTTCTACACAATTATGCGTTCCCCACCTAACGAAACGATAACTGTTCTGAGACGGGTAGAAGGAATCTTTAATGTAAAAAGGTCACGCGATCTTCTATTCTTTCTACACAATTATGCGTTCCCCACCTAACGAAACGATAACTGTTCTGAGACGGGTAGAAGGAATCTTTAATGTAAAAAATTATGCGTTCCCCACCTAACGAAACGATAAGTGTTCTGAGACGGGTAGAAGGAATCTTTAATGTAAAAAATTATGCGTTCCCCACCTAACGAAACGATAACTGTTCTGAGACGGGTAGAAGGAATCTTTAATGTAAAAAATATGTATGAATCTTCAATACGAAATTCAGTCATTAGGAAATGATTTTCCCCACAATAATGCTTATTTCAATCTGTTATTTTTTCAAGTAAAACATCCGCCGCATGCAAAATTGGAATTTCTTTCTAGAAAGAGCCTTTTCCGAATACGTTTTAAAGTCGTACAATATAGTTTTTGTGTTGATATTGCCGTGATAATAATTCTAAAAAGTTCTCTTTTTTCCCCGAGTTTCTGTAACATTAAAAAAATGAATGCCGTTTCTAATTCGACTATGTACATTATTTCAGGTAATTCACGGTTCATACAATTACACAGCACCTGATGGGACGCCTGTCGTCATGACCTATACAGCCGATGAATTTGGATTCCATCCACAGGTAAAGTAATCGACTAAATGATCAAAATGTTTATTTATTGATGTTTATTTTTTGTGTTTATACCATTCTATGATCACTTTACAAAGGGACAAAGTTAACAAAATACCAAAAACTTTTATTTATTTTTACACTAACATACAAAATAAAATAAAAAATTCGTCGAGATGAGCAGCATTACAATTTAAATGAAAAAATGTAAACATGCATATAAAATTAAAAACAAATCATTTATTTCCAATTCACAGACAATACTATACTTATGTGACATAAAACCGGCGAAAATGAATGGTTGACTTATTACTTGTAATAAAACTAGGGAAATGGTTCGTTTTTTTTTTATTTTTTATATCGTGTTTATCTGAAGTTGGGATTACGAACCGTGGTTCATACACAAAATAAAAAGACATTTTAGAAAACCATTCAATCGTTATTGGTTTGGAACTTTGCTATGTTTTCACCGAAGAAACAAACCAGGAGATTAATGCCAAAAGCGGAATAAATGCTTCGGTATTTTCCCGCTAGGTTGAATAACATGTTTATATAGGTAGCTACTTCAACAGTCTGTCCATTCTCTATAAAAATTAATAACTTCGAAATATTCTCGATAGATCCATTGCCGATTTGTTTTTAACATCTAATGAATAATTTATTCCTAGTGTTTTTTTGTACGAACTATGAACTATAAACAATTTTAAAATACTATAGCTTCTGAGCAAAAAACAATAATGGTTTTTTTTCTCTCTTTAGCTAACGTTTTTGTACTTGGGCATGCTGGATAAGCTACATAAATGAAAGATGCAATTCCAAATATAATACTACATTGTGGTTTTTGTTTTTACAGCAAACCGTTTCAAATGTGGTGCAGAACAAGCTAGAACCGACAGAAACAAAGGATTTCAATAAAGAACTCGGTAAGAGGAGAGCCAAAATGGTGCGACAGTCTCAACACTCAGAGCGAATGAATTCAACGGAGACTGAAAATAATGAGAGTGAAGAAGAGAAGTCTGTAAAGGTTGAAAGTCCCATTGATCGTGCAGAAATCGCACAGGGACCAACGAAGCTTGCACAAGCTATTAACGGAATCGCAAGAGGAAGAGGAAGAAACATCTATCGAGAAGTGGATAACAATGAAAACCCCAACAACGTTAGGGAAGTGAGAACAGTAGAACCAGATAAAGAAATTAAAACTCCTCAGAGAATTGTCAGAAGAAGAAACCCTAATCCAGTAGTTCCGTTGGAGAGTCCGTAGGGAGCACTTGTGATAATATTATAATATTTCTTATTAAATTAAGTCATTGATAGATAGTACCCCAGATTACCCAACGCTGGAATCATATTTTTGACTACCTACAGAATGACGCGGAAATCAATTTTTTACGATAATTCTATTCTGCTATAATTTTTGGAACTGAATGGAAAGCAATCATTTTCCTTTAAAAAAAACCAATCATTATATGTGCATATCAAATAATCAGATTCCGCTTTATTGTAGAGGTTTTCCGATTACAATCTCTAGTAAGGGCTTATATTAAATATCTTTAAATAAGTTTTACAATGGAATCAATTTGTATATAGTAAAGTTTGCATGCATATCGGAAGGCTAGACAAAGGGTTGTTATATTTGTTATGGTCGGCATTGGAATACCTATATTCCTTTTTCTATAAATGCATGTAAGATCCTTGTGACATTTACGATTATTTACGGAAGCAAGGGGATTTAAACAGTATCATTTCTTTTTAACTTATGGTTATGATCGGTAGGTGTAGTCTTAATATTAAAAAGCCATAAATAAAATTACCAGTATCATTAAGAAAATTTTAGTTTATTATGTAGGACACTGTTAAATATTGTTTATTTTAAGCCTGTATTATCACGATATGATGTTAAATACACATTTATAAACAGCACGCGTTTTCTTAATTAAACCGTTCTGCATTTTAAAATTAATTATATTTTATGTTTTTTTTTTACGCAGAAAATGGTAATGTTTTATTAAAATCAGTTTTTTTTTTGCCTGGCATTTTCATACCTGAAAGTTTTTACTGTTTCCAGGACACGAATTCTATTTTTGGACAAACTATAAATTTCCCATTAATATTTTTATTAACATATTTTTGGTACATAAAAATAAGATTTTATATAAATAATGAAAATAAAATACATTTTATGGAGTTCTTAAAAAAACATAAATACACCATTACAACCAAATCTTTTTAAAGGTTTTCATTTTTATTTTGATGATTAGGATAAATGCAGAGAGATTATCGTTTATACATTACGTGAGTTGGTTCGCTGATGAATCCGTACAATTAATCTTATGTTTAGTTAAAAATAATAAGTGAAATGATTATACCTAAATTTTTCTACCGATATTTTAGTGGACAGATATCAATTAATCCATTCGACAAATTGCCCATCCGGGAAATACGCCAAAAGCGTGCTCAACATCTGTTCGCAATTGATATTTTCCGATTGAAAACTATACGTTTTCACGTGCCTTTTTTGTGTAAAATAGTTATTCTGTGGAATAATTTAACAGCTATTGTACGTTTCTTATTTTATAAAATAGGTTCCAGGTTTCCCCCTCCATTTATATTGAAAAAGGGGATGCTATTATCCTCAAAGACGATATAGACCTCCTGTGACGAGTTAATATAAAAGTGCCCAGACGAACCTTTTGGAAATATAAAAGTGGATGTACGACTTTGAAGCTTTCCCCGTGAGAACCTCTTTTGGCCCATTCTGATTGTACATGAGAATTGCGTCATCCTCAAATGCAGAAATCCAGATAATAAGAATTATGTTAATGTTTAAAACAGGATGTCGCTGAAGGCCGATGCTGACTTCGATTGAAAATCATCTGTCAGCGTTGGCAAACATATGGCACTCGTGTCAAATTTGGCACTTTTTCCCGAAAAATATTTCATTCCTTAAAATTAGTAAAACTGTTCAGATTACCTCGATGTAGAACTTTGATATAGTCCTAAATAGAAAACTAACATTTGGGTAAATTGGGAAGCGGTTTAGATGCCACCAGGCATCTTTAAATCTGGAGACTTTATAACTTAAAAATTTAAACCGTGAAACTTCATCTAATAGTGAATGACTAATTGTAACCCATACTCGCATTATAATAATATATATAAATAAAATAAGTGCAGAGACTAAAAATAGGTTGCCATGCCACAGGAAGCTTTGGTTCAAATACACTTCATATCAAACTGGTATGAATAAAGTAAAATTATTGTGCCATTACTTTATAAAACTTTTTTTTCTATTCAAATATAAAGAAAAAAAGTTATGTTGAACAAATATATCAATGTACGCCACACTTCTCAACGTTTGGCAACGGCGGGCAACTGCAAGTCTATGAAGGTTGGCGAGAACAGTTTTTCTAAAGTTTGCGTAATTGATATTATTATTTATTATTTACAGACTAAATGTTTACATACATTTCTTCAGAAAACAAAGCCGCCAATTTATTAGAGCTCTTCGCGACATATAATAAAACCTGTTTGAAACAATTTTGTAGCTTATAGAATGCGGTTATACAAACTCAATTTTATAAATAATCTCAAATAATCTCAATTTTTTTCGTTTGAATTCCCCGACAGGCAAAAAATGTCCATATCTTTCTTAAAGAAATAAACCCTAGTCTGCAAAATAATTGGAGTGTGAGACAAATTCCTGGGATTACAAACGATTTTCTTTAAGTTTTAATAGTTAAATCAACAGTCTTCCAGAATACATGAAAAGAGTAAAACATGACAGATAGTCTATGCAAATCGCAGAAAAAGATACATAAAATTAATGTCTTGGGGAAGTGCAACTAAAGGTAAAAGAACAAAAGGCAATATTTAAACTTATTCTAAGGGTACTATACTTTACAAACATTGTGAGAAATAGACAACTTTTCAGTCATAATCAAATCTTACCCTTAATATTCTAGCAAAATATATCACCCACGGAGAAAGGCATTTTAAGTACTACGCCATTAAAGTATACAGTATAATCACATACTACCTACATATCTTATTGAAACGACTCACAGTCCGGATAAAAACGAAAGGTACATTTTTTTTTCTAAATCTCATTAATACTAAATTGAACACAGCAAATACAATGTACATTAAATATAATTTTTTTTTTTTTAAAGAAAGTTACGAATAACCTGAAAACATCACAGTAAGCGGAAGATATTGCTTGTATCGTAATGGAGGACTTAGCCAGCCGAGGAATTGAACTCACGACGCCTGGGTGAGACCCAAACGCGATTCCAACTCATCCACTGACCGGTCTGTACTTTTTTGAAAATTAATTTTACATCATCTTTAACTTAAAAACAACGAAATATAAGATTATTGTTAAAAAATAGTAATTTTTTTACAAGGATGACAAAATTCATCTGCTACTCCGGGATCGGAGTTTTCCACTTGAAATAAAGTTAACCCACTCTTATCATGTTTGTTTAAATTTGAAGGTTTAAGAATCCCTGATAAGAGATCTTCAAGAGGATACATCCTATTTCCCATCCCTGATTTATGTAGCTACTTTAAGTATAGTCCTGAATGAAGCGTCACAACATTACTTAATAAAGTCATTTATGAACATAAGGCAATTCACAGTCGTGTAAACTAACAACTAAATGTATTTTTCATTACTCTTACACTTTCTTAATGGCATCGTTTAGTTGCAGGGTTACGAAAGCATCATTATGCAAAATAAAACTAGCCAACACAATAAGGAAAAAGCTAAATGTTGTGTTTATCGTGTGTATTGTGTTTTTCATCTCAGCCCAAAACATTGTAATTTAACGTTTTAATCTGGAATGCCCTACCAGGTAAGTATGTTTTCTGTATATGTACATAATAAGATAAACCATAGCAACTAGTATTTGTACAGTGCCCTTGAGGTGATTTTTCACAAAAATGGCGCTATACAAATCATCAAAGTATTATTATTATCTGTTATATAAATTCTGATATATGTTTCTTCGCTCTATCTAAACAGGGAAATAATCTAAAAGTATTAAATGAGTCATTTAAAACCTAGATTAGACAATGTAAACTAACAATGGTGCATACCACTGAAGTGTGGAACTGAAATTATATTGACCGATCAGTGACTAAGTGGGTGTCGGGTCTGGTTCCTACCCTGGCATCGTCGCCCATCACGACACAAGCAACATTCCAACTAATCAATAAATTCATATGTTTACACTAGACTTTATACAAAGTAGCTGTACTCCACACGAGTATATAAACATGCTGAAAACTGGAAAAATTACAGTATAAAGTAGAAGATAGAAAGGAGAAAAAGTATTAGATTATATAACTTTTTATAATTTTTTTTTTATATGTGTGCATGCATACACGATAGATTTAATACAAGATTGACCGAACCGTTAGAGGCAGTAATACGGCATGACGACCAGAAATCCAAGCAATTGAGAGATTTTATCATAAATTGTGCTCTGTTGAGTAGCTTCATTTTGCAGAACGACCATTAATAAGGAAACCCACGTGTTAACGTTTTGACATTCATTTTAAGTGGTCATGCTCTCGACGAGTTTGATGACAGGTGCCGGTACTAATATGACTCCTTGAGATGCATATCTCTCTTAATGTCTCGCCGTAACGTAAGTGTAAATAAATATATCAACAAGCAGGTATCATATCTCTTACCAGGAATCATAGACAACTGTTATTTATCTATTCATATTAGGTGGGTATTAGAACTATTTTGTTGTATCAGTGTGGGTCACAGCTGTTTGTAGGGGAGTGAGTAATGTGAAACACTTTATTTATTTACAATTATAGGCATTAATAAATCATAATATAATCACTATGGAGCGTTACAAAAAACGACAAAATAATAAGTATTACCACGTAATAAAAAAATAATAAAATTTTGCTGAAGACTTATCACTATAAAATCTATTGCTTCAAATAATGGATACGACAATAATTTAATTGATAGAATCCTTAACAAAAAAATACGACGTCTATCCACCAACAAATTTTTGTATAACTGCACGCCTACAAAAAACACTAATAATAATCAATACCACGGGTGGCGCCGAATTCTATATATTAATAATTTTTCATCGCTCAGTACTACTAAATTTCCTTCTGAAATAAAACCTGCATGTTATACGAATAACAACTTAGGAAATTTTTTAATTAACTGTAAAGATAAAGAAAATAATTTAAGCCACTCTGGAATTTATAAACGCATATGTAATGATTGTCCTTCCTTTTACATAGGTAAAACCGCCCCTAATTTCAATGTTAGTGTTAGAATCAAAGAACACATACGATGTTTAATAGTGTAGGTTTTTCGGAATTTGCGGAACATTTGATAAGCTCTAATCACTCTTTTGACCAAACTACGGGAATAAATATTCTACACAAAAATGGAATAGGCCTACGGCTAAATAACCTAGAAGCCCTTGAAATAAAAAAAATCAGTTAAAAATAATAATAGCCATATACTAAATAACCAAAAAAATTTAACGTATAGTCCCATTTTAGACCTATTTCCGTTCCCCTCCAACTCTCCCTCTCCTCAAACAAGCCACCACCGTAATTGACGTTCTGTTACCTTCTTTATCTTTCATGGTTTTCTCCCATTGTACATGTAATTAAGTATTTGGTATTGTAGGTTTTTATTTTTATTTTTATTTTTATTGTTATATTATTGTCTCCCTCTTAATATTGTTTCTCTGTCTCCCCATTTTCACCCTATATATACTGCACACTCTTGTTATTTAATTAGTATGTTCTATGTATGTCCTGAAGACGATTCGGCAGAATCGAAACTAGTCGACAAATAAAAAAAATAAAATAAAATAAAAAAGTGGATAAAAAACAAAGTGACTTGTTATTTAATAAAAAAAATAATGTTGTTACAATAATTCTTTTTTTTTTAATTTTAAGTGCATTAAATTGTTTTTAATTTAAGTTTTTTTATATTATTTTGACAGCTGTTTCAGCGTTTAAAGCCAATTTCGGACTGTGTTACTAAAACAAACTAAAATACTTCAGAACTTAATAATAACATCATTAAATTTCATTTACTTTAAATTTAAAAAATCGATATTCTATTTATTATTTATAACTTATTGAAGATTGTAAACCTCAATGTAATATTTAATCATTGAAGATGATAATATTAACACATCCCAAATGAACCACGAAACCGAAAAAACAACGGAAAATAAAAAGATTTCAGTCGCAAATGGAGGATAATATTAACAAGTCTTGAACTTGAAGTATGATATCGGTGTAAATGGCGTAAATTGAACTGGTCTCATTAGCTAAGTTGGTTAAGCGGTTACCCCGGATAGGTAGAGGTCCTGGGTTCGAGTCCCAGATGCGACTGAAATCTTTTTAATTTCTGTTGTTTTTTCGGTTTCGTGGTTCATTTGGGATGTGTTAATATTATCTTCTTCAATGATTAAAAAATGGAGTTCTAAGAATCATATACGATATAACAATTAATATTTTATAACACAATCAGAGAGTCAATAAACGTAATTGGACCATTTTGTTTTTGGACTTGACCCCTTTCTCCTGTGAGATATTAACTTTTCTCTGATTTACCTAATGATGATTATATAAGTATGTTTGAATCTGTATCGATGATAAAAATAATGAGTTTTTTTGTCGCTTTTATTTACAATTATTAGCGAAAGTGAGAAAAGTGTTTAAGTAGGTAAAACATCTAATGTACGTGTCCCAGTAATTGTAATTGTTTGGTATATAATAAATTACTTTCCTGTAGAGAAAGATTACTCAATGAAATATGCAATGAAACGGTCTGAAATATTACTTTCGTAAAAGAGAAATGAAAAAAAACACTTACGACAAGAAACAATGTACAAAACTGGACAGATATGTGGGAATCTGAAAACCATAAAAATGTCAAATGATGCATTATATTACCGCAGGTAAATTCACATATTTGTAAAGTTTATAAACAACATTGTCTTCTCAAAAAAAACATGTTTCGCTCAACATGACAATGAGCTTTTAAATATTATACATATAATGTTTACATTAAACAGTCTTGTAAATTGTGATGAATATATCAGAATAATGCTTTTCAAACTAGGTCTGTAACCGTAATGTTAATTAAACTCAAAGCAGAGCTAGGTACTACTTATTATTAAAAACGAACGAAGAAACCGGGGACTGAATTAATTACAAAATATCAAGGTAAGTACTTCTTGGGGTTTGCGTATGAAAAAAATACAAAGTTTTTGAATTAATTATGAATGAATCATTGTAACGCTCGGTAACGTGTTACATACGTTGACATTTAAACAATCTTTTAAAAATAATTGTAGTTATTTAAGTACCGCAGGAGTTTAATTGGGTGTTATTTAAGAAACCAAAGGTTAGTGGTTTATAAGTAGATCTGTCTTGGTCCAAAGTGAAAGGAGCCCGTTCATCCTGAACTAAATACGCACGAAAGTTGCAAAATAATGACGACGCTACCTGAATAAAAAATTCAATCGTCCTCGAGACGGGCGGTCATCTTCTTTCGTTAAACCGAAGGTTCAACCGTAAATGGACGCCCTATGGTATTATTAAGTCGAATGCCCGGACTCCGTTTGCACAATAATCCAGAGAAAAACTGTTAAATAGTAATTTGAGAGATTAATGAGCGTGATATAAGATTAATGGTAATTAAAACATTCCCAAAATTTCGATAGCCGAGTTCAAACTGTAACAACTCAAAGAAGGTTTTGTGATATTTTGTCTGAAAATTACGTATTTATTTCCATTTTATAATAATTAGAGACATTTCTAAAAATGAGACATCCCACTAAAAATGTTTGTTCATCAAAAACTAAAGCAGACCTGAAATTAGATAAATAGTCGAAAAATATTTTTTTTAACAGTTCTTTTTTAATTATTCAAAGGGTTTTAAAAACTATTTTGTTGCTTTTTGTACTAGGAAATCCATAATTTTTCATATATACCATCGCCTTTTAAACAATATTTTATTCAACTAAATAAAATTATTATTATACCTACATTATTTGTATTAATTTTTGCCCGGAAGAATCCAAAAATTGTACAATTTTTTTTCACCATCATATAAACAGATATCGATGCATTTTTATGAATTAGGATTTATTGCACTTTTTAACGGAACCATGTGAAAAATATGTGAAAAAAAAGTCTTGTTCAGAAAGTAACTAAGCATGGTACCATATGTACCGAGTAAGTGTCGATAGATAGGTTTTCTGTTATTGTAAACATATGAATACATTTATATAAGTAATAAGTATACATATATCATGCACAAGGTACTCGTGTGAATCTTCAACATCCGGAACTGATATGTTTTGTACATTTCAATAAAAGGGTAATTATTTTCTGAGAGCAAATAATTAAATTTGTAATTATGTTTATATGTCAATGTTTGTTTCTTGGATTTCTATAAGTATCCAATAAAATCATATACATGATGTCTCAATAAATGATCCAGTGTCCTCAGAAGTTGGCATGTGTAAGGGCTTAGTCAAAGAAGCATATAAATGACAATTTTTCAATGAATAACCATGCAACCTTCGTCTTAAATGGTTGACAAACGCAAATAGTACTGCAATACTACACTTTACTGGAGACTTAATTTCTACCACTTAATGTTTAATAAATTAGTTGACGTAATGCTAATCAGGAAATTGGATCACTGACACCTAATAATTATTTTCAATCTCTATCTTCTTCTTCTCTATATTTAAAAATGAGTGTTTGTCTGTCTGTCCTCGATTTTCTCAAAAATTACTGGACCGGTCACGCTGAAAATAGCGCAGTTCGTTCTTATTAGTGCCGGGAAGTAGTTTAGAGAGTAGTTTGAATGAAATCCAATATGGAAAACTTTTGCTATAACGTTTAAACCGGCCATGTTGTATTGAGGTTAGTCCATAGATATATCACTCTGGTTAGAAACAGATTACATATTAAAAAAAGAAGGTTTGTTTGGGTAGAACATTTTCAAGTGGATAACACAAGTAGGTACCTACTTACGAACTTTTCAAATGAATACTTCTTTATTTAGAGATAGTAATAGTCGTCACTATCAAATCAATTATGGCACCCAAAAGACAAGCAAGAATTCACAATTTCATGACTTTATTCCAAAATAAATAAATAATCCCGAGCAAGGCCGGGTACACATCAGCTAGTATCCAATAAAAGATAAACATCAACATGTTTGAACGTGGAATATGTCTTTTTTTGAAAACATTATTTATTCCCCGTGTAATTTGAATGTGGTGTTTGAAGAAAGATTGAAGACTCTTATGCACTCGGTTATTTTTGATTGGACCGGTTTCACCCGATCAGGTTTGTTCACCCGGTTGTATCGTCAGACGATATTATAATATATAAATATATATACATATTTATTTAAACATTATTTTTTACCTACAACTTAATGGTTTAATGATGAAACTAATTTCTTAGGTGCGTACATACAACGGACATAAACGGAATTCTATTGAAAAGTTATAGATCATAGTGTTAATGCTAATCTATTGCCCATCTCACTAGGGGTGAAACGCCTGTGTTGAGTTGGCAATTTACAGGGGTGGTTGTTCAACTACATTTATGTTATATATAAAAAACAAAACAGACAAAATATATTATGTACCTTTTGTAAAAACTAGGTATACGTCTTAATCATTTTTGTTCGTTTTTTTTATTTAAAAAGAACGATAAACATTCCCGGGTTACAAATAATTTTAAAATATTTAAAAATCTCTTACTACCATCAAACTAAGAAGAAAATGTTGCTTGTATCGTGATGGAGGACTTAGCTAGCCGAGGAATTGAACTCACGGTGCCTGGGTGGGACCCAGACGCGATGCCAACTCAGCCACTGACCGGTTACAAAGATATGCTATTTCATCAACAAAAACATGCTACTTCAAGTTATCCAAATGAGAGTCAAGAAAAATTTGGCGGTAGAAATTTAAAAAATGTACTCGGACAAATTATATAATCATTGTCGTCAATAATTTTCCTATGTTCAAGTGAAAAATATTGTTAATGCAACCGAAAGTGTGGCTTCCCTCAAAAGTTGAAATAATTCCCCAAATTTATTACAGACCGTATTTTAGAATTCCATCAAAATTGAGTACTTTTTTTTGCGAGTACTACACAAGAGACGTAGCTGCTCCCAACCGCCTGGAGCCAGTGAGATTTTGGTATCCCTATTGTGAGGCTGAAGGTAGAGGGGAGGGAAGGGAGATGAGGGAGAGGAAGGTGAGGAAATACCTGGTTATTCAGATCTGGTCACCAAACACGCTAAAGACATTTCAAGCAGCGGTCCAATTCTTCACGGTGGTCTTTCACCAGACCATACTGAAAGTATCTACCACTCTGTAACGTGTCGCAAATATACTACATATTATTTTAAATTAATAATTTGTGATGTAATAAAAATTAATCACACAAAAAATATTATTTCTAATTTTGAATCTATCAATTCATGGAGGAATTCCATTTTAATTTGAAAAAATTTTTTTTTACTAAACACCTTTGTAACTTTTTTCCACTTGTTTATTTTGGACCCGACCGGTTTCACCCTATCACGGGCATCTTTAGACTGCCATAATTAAAACTAAATCTATGGTATATATAGCATCTATGTCAGGAGTGAGTCTCGTTGCTTTGCAATATTTTTTTTATTTATGATTTCAAAATCGTTTTATTGTTGACGGTACTGCTTTAAACATAATTGTAAAATCATATTCAAATAAAATTTACTTGTGCACGACGGGACCGCGACCTACGGATCCGTAGCCAAGGATCGTAACCACTCAACCGCGGAGGCCGTGCTTAGTTTTTAGTGACATTTAAAAAATCCTTTTTTTTGCTATTTCAAGAGCCAAACTCACTGCCTTTGTCAGGCAGTGAGTTTGAGAAACGCTGCTCGGATGAGGTAAAAAGTTTTGTTAATTGGAGATCCCGGGTACTGAAATATGGAGCTTCTTCGTACAGAAGATAGTATAAATACAGCGCGTTACAAGTACTCCTGATTCAATCTGCAACTTCGCATTGAACTGATAGCCGTATTTATTTTCTCTCATTCAAATACACAACGCGAAGATGAAGAAATTTCAGGTGAGTGATTTTTATAGCATGGCTGTCCATGGTATGTATAAAACGATAATTTACCATGTAGTGCTATATCCCTAGTATGACAGGATAAAATAATTTTTTGGAAATTGAAATTGTCTTGAATTACCACATCCGTTTAACGGGGTTAATCGGTATTTAATTATTTTAAAATTGTATTTGTATTTCTTTTATCTAGATCCTTTTCGTATGCTACCTCGTTGTCATCTCAAAGGCCCAAGACGATGGCAGATATAGACCAGAGACCTCCAATTCAGGAAGGTTGGTTTCATAAATATGTAATGAAATAGACTATTACTTTTGAGGTAGGTCACGAATAGTACTGTACTAGTACTGAAATACGACTCTTATCATTACTTTGGGAAGTTTGATTTCTCAAAAGCGTTTTCATTCATACTAGATATGTATTACTCAGATTTATTATTATAAAAAATATTGTAATTAGGAATCCACTTTAATTTCCATTTTTGTATTAGTTCAAAATGTATAAAAAATAGTACAATTTTTTTTTAACGTATATTTGTGAAATCGAAATTTTATTTTCATTGTACTACCAAATATAAAAATATTAAATTGAATTCCATTAAGAATTAAAGCACCCCGAGACGGTCAATATCAATTTTCAATAACTTCGTTCAGCCGCGACGAATGATCTAGACAAGTGCGAACGAGTATCATGCAATAATTGCGCACTAATGGATGTGTCCGAATATATTATTACAGTCGCAATATAGACAATTTCATACACTTTATTTTTCCCTTTTGGTGATTCTATTGTCCTCTTCTAATGTATGTTACTAAATATAAACGTTGTCTCTCCTCCAGCTTCAAAAATAGAAAGTAACTACTTTGGATGAGAACACGTAAATGTTTTGGTATGTATAAATCTATGTTGTACCGCGTATGGACAGTCGGGGGCTTTTAGAATCTTTTAACAGTAGCTTCGTTTTTTATATCGACAAGTAGTCCTGACGTGAGAACCGATAGGACTCATATGGTCCTTAAAACGGTTCGGGAAAGTGATGGGGGCTCTCGACTGCCCTTTTGGCAGCTTAATGATTTATTTACTAGTAGGAAATGTGTGTTGTGCGTTGTTTGGACTACCCGGTCCATAGAACAAAGAAAGTCTGGACGAAGACATTGACGACTAACAATTGACCGTCTACGGTACGCTTAAAGGTTTTAAAAATCAGGCATTAATGTTTTTTTAATATCTGCTACTACAAATTATAAGTAAAGCATCCTATTACACAAAACTTTCAAATATTATTGCTACACTTTTAAGAATTGAATGAATTCATTAATCCATTCTAATGTAATCATACCCATTTCAGATACTCCGGTGACAACGGCAGATACGAGCACGTGGGGGACGGAGACAGGGGGCGCTACTCGGGGGGGCCGCAGGTCATAGTAAACGACGGGGGGCGCTACAGGGGCTCCTATGACCGGGGTAGTAGCTCGGACTCCGATGGGAAGTATAGACCTGACCTCTCTGGATTATACGAGTAAGTGTTGTTATTTTGTTATTACGTTGTTACTTGGTATATTGTGGTTACCTACCTGAGAGATTAGCTGAAGTAGAAAGAATTATTAAATATTATTTCTAAATATATTCTTCACGTTCTGTTGCATTTCTCCTTTCGGTGGTTAACTATTAAAAGAGTAATCTACAAGTTTCAATACTGTAGTTCCTTATTTACAATTGTCAATCTCTCGGTGGATGGAGTATAGCGAAAGAATGAGGCATGTATGAGAAGACATCATACGAAACCGGGTGTGTATGCAAGCTGAATTTACATGGCTTTCCATCCTCTCTGCCCACTTTTCAGGAAAATTGCGTTCTTGTTACTTAGTTTCATTTTGCGCTGCACATTTTAAAGCCGATACGCGAATATAAATCTGTGTAAAAGCAGTAGTGGCTGGGAAATAGTTATTTTTTTTGGCAGAATATGGTACCTAATCAAAACACCGTGGTAAATAATTTATTTCAGCGGAAACAATGGACAGCCAGGAGGAAAGTATTTTGCAGAACATCAACCTGTGGCAAAACCTGCACCCGTAGTACCCATATTCAAGTCGACTCCAAAGCCCGTCGTTTACACCCAGAAACCGGAAATTCACATCGATGAGTCAGGCTTCAAAATCATTCGCCAGGAAGATGACGTCTACCCCGACGGTTACCACTATCTCTACGAAACGGAGAACAAGATCCTCGCCGAGGAGTCTGGAAGAGTTGAGAAGATCAGCGACACAGAGGATGGTCTGCGGTCCAAAGGATTCTACGAATACATAGGTCCTGATGGGATCCTGTACCGAGTGGACTATACAGCCGATGAAAACGGATTCCAGCCCAGTGGTGCTCATATCCCCAAGTAGACAAAAAACTTGTTTGCTGTACCTATTTCTTTTTGGCTATGTTTTGTACCTGTTGTTATAATCAAGTGCTGTTGACACTGCTCAATGTTACCTTTACTTTTGACACTGTTCAATGTTACCTTTACTTTCGCTATGCTTTATAAATATTATAGTATGTAAATAAACGAAAATATTTAGTTTTAATACTAATTGTTTGCGTTATGTTATTGTTTTAATGGTTTCCAATACCATCAGCTCCATTCCTATCTCCGCCAGAATATGTATGTATCTTTCACTTTAAGGTTTAGCTTTTCAAAAAAAAAACTGTAAATTTGTGTTTTATGGACCAATATGCAGCCTGGCATAATATTCTTACAAATAATAAATTCTGAACTAAGTATGTCATTTATATGGCAACTCCAATTTCTTTGACAATTTCCTTGTTGTTTTTCAAAAACTAGCATACCCGATCGTTGTTGTTTACTTATTACTAGTTATTTATTAATAGTTACAGGTCATTTCAAATGATTAGACCAATGGACAGTGGAATTAGGGAAGTTATTTACTGTGTATTCTGGCGTTTTTTAGCTGAATTTCAAGCTACGAAACTCCTGTCTTACTTTTAGGACGTTTTCAAATGCGCTACTGAAATGACTGGGAAGGTATTATGGTCTGTTTACAAATTTTATCAATTTTGTACGTATTTAAACAATATTTTTGTGGATTTATGCTGATTTTTAAACAATTATAGCAATGTGCATTCAGATTTGAGGTTATGCTTCACGTTTGAATTTGACAGTTTATTGTAAACGAAAACGTCTAGAAGAAAAACGACTCAAGTCATTTTTTTTCTGAACGATTTTAGATTGCGAATTTCTTTTTTTGAGTTGGCGTCGAAAAATGGAAGCGGGTAGTATGAATATTGGAAAACTGGAAACGAGAAGCAAGAAAAAGAAACGAGAAGCGACGAGAAGAAAAACCAAAACATAAATGCGGGAAGTTAGAAACTGAAACAAGAAGAGGTTAACAACGAGACGAAGCAGGAAGCAAGAAATTAAAACCAACGCTCAATCCATTATTTTAGTCCGATCTATCCTACATTTCCATATTGGCTCTGGGTTGCCATGTAAACCGCCTAATTAAATTATATTCTCTTTCTCATCCTTAGAGCATTTGCTCCAAAATCTAGCTTAATCAGTGCCCCCTGGAACCTAGTGTTCTGGTGGGACTGGGTGTACTTAGTGCACTCTTACTTTAGTCACGTATTTACACTTTCTCTTTTTTTTAATAAATATTTTTTAAATTACTACAAATTACATATTATTTAATATTTTCCTCGTTCCTTCTTTCTATTCACATTTATGAACACCGTTTATATAAAGTAAAAATATATAGATTGAGAAATATGTTTTGGAGTAAGATTCCTGAGAAATATTTATGTTTGAAGTTTTTCATATGTTTTTTTTTTTATTTTATGTAGATATTTTATTCAGATATATTTTATTTTACTTATATATTTTAACCTTACCTGTAAATAGTGAGTTTTGAATAACAAGTTCCCGTTAGACAAACTACAAAAAAGTAGTATATCTGGACTTTTTGCATTGTATTTTTTCTTTTGCAAAATTTAAATAATAAAAAAATACATCTTCAATAACTGTAACTTCACTTTGTGGCATCATTTTAAATTAAATAATACATAATATTTACTTGGACCATTATGCCCATGAGCTATATTCGTATTGCTATTTGAAACCTTTTGAACGACCACAACGCCATACATTTTTGGGTACCTTTAAATGTCACACTGTAACTTGAGACTATTTGGACTTCGATAAACAAAAATCGTGCAGTTTCAAAAATAATTTTCTTTTCCTTTTAGTTCTAAAACATTTAAAATCAGAACAATGTAACAGGTCACAGCAAGTCCTTGCTGACATTAAAGACCAATATAATTCAATTACAATATGGTTTATGGTTGATTGACCGGTTATATGGAGATTCTATATCCTTTTCCTTCACAATTTATTAAACTTGTTTTCTATTCTATTCATGTTTGTTATCCTCAAAGTACAGTAGCCATATCATTTCAACGGGTACCATTTTCTGATCATCCACCGAGAAACGGCTGCGCTGCCTGTTTCATACATAACTTCATTTTGAATTTCAGGCCAAAATACTCATTCAAACTGAATGATATATTTATCGAAGGAAGCAATCACTTTGTGGCTTGACATTATAATTTAAATAAAAAATGTTTTTGTTTTAAGCCACTTTATTTGTATACATATTTATGCATTCGACCGGTTTCGGTTGGACTCAACCTTCTTCATTAATGTACAAAATACAGAGATATCATATTGGAGACAAAAAAAGTGAGGAAAAGAGGCAGGACGATAGGGTAGAACAGTACAGAGCATCACAGAGGGGGGGGGGTAGTGCGGTAGATAGAGAGGTATGGAGAGGGGAGGGGAAGAAAGGGAACATCCTTAAAATCGGACTTTGGGTTAAATCTAATTGTTTATTTAAAATTTGGCATATATTATTTTTATTTGATTTTGATATTTCTAATGCTTCTAAGTTATTAAGGCGCAAACCTATACTATTTTTATGTATTAATTGTAATCCTGTCCTTTTATCAAAATTATGGTTAGTATTAATTAAATGTTGGGCGAATTCTGAAAAACCTATACTTGTTAAGCATCTAATATGTTCTTTGACTCTAATATTTACGTTTGTCGCGGTTTTGCCTATATAAATTGCCGGGCAATCGTTACAATTAAGTTTATAGATGCCAGAATGGCTTAATGTATCTTCTTTGTCTTTACAATTAATTAATTGTTCTAATCCGTACGGATTAAAAGTAATATGGGCTCAAATCCAAAATTAAGTTTTCTATGAAACAGGCCGCGCAGCTGTTCCTCTTAAGAGGAATGGTATATTTTTTAATTAAAGGTATAGTAAATATCTAGTATGGATTAGAAGTAATATGGCCTCAAATCCAAAATTAAGTTTTCTATGAAACTCTTAAGAGGAATGGTATATTTTTTAATTAAAGGTATAGTAAATATCTAGTACGGATTAAAAGTATTTTATTTATTTTGGTTTTATATTTAAAAATATAGGCCATTAAAGTAATCAATTTTCAATTATTTTTGAAACATCATTGAGAATTATTTGAGGATTTATGATTTTTTTTTTTAAATTGTCATGTCTGCCGTGTACATGAAACAAAAAAAAAAAAAACAAAAAAAAAAACAAACAAAAAAATTTATTCAAAAAACGTTTTTTTCTGGTCGATATTTTAAATTATGTGCGGAAAACTTATGCTCCAAAGCAAATTGCTAGTTTTTAATTAAAATTTTAGTCCATCGGAATGCTTAAATTAACCGTTTTTGATTTTATTTTTTTTATTATATACTTCATTATATTTTCATTGTAGATGGAGTAAAAAAAATCAAAATCATTATTAGCCCCCAAATAATTGCTAAAGTTGCCTCTGAAATTGCAAAAAAATGATTTCTTTAATGGGATTTATTTTGAATGTTCAAAAAAAATTATAAATATTTCTAATCCGTACAAGATATTTGCAATACCTTTTGATTTTTGCATCGAATCTGGAATTAAGTTTTGTATGAAATCGACCGCGCAGCCATTCCTCTTAACAATGATGAGTATCTCCAGTTATTTTTTTTATTATAAATAATGACGTTAAATGTTAAATATCAGTATATTTCGTTTTTTTCCTAAAGATTGTTTTCATATATACAATAATGTTCAATTTTTCAAATCCCGCCAAAATACTCCAGTCGGTTTTGATCAATTTTGTGGTTAGAATGTCAAATATCAAAACAAGGATGAGCTTTACTCCACATAATTTTATATTCTATTTATAGTAAACCATAACTAAACATAAGTAAGAAAATGACGTTCATTTTTAGAAACTTTAACTCAAAGAATAATAATAGTATTGAGCATTAAAATTATTGTATCTTAATATTCCTATTGATAATTGGTTTGCTCATTAATACTCTAATTTCTTTCAACAATAATAGTTTTCTTTATATTGAATAACAACTATAGCTTGGAGTCACTCAAATTAAGTTTAAGTTTCCCCAAATCTAAAAAAAACACTTTAAAATACAAAAGAAATGTCCATACTAATCCAAAAACAGAACGCACACGTGACGTTAGATGTTCCAAATGCAATGGCACCAACATAACAAGGTGTTTTGATGAGACGTTTTTGTTTCACTTTTAAATAATGATTTATAAATTCGACGTATAATAAAAGTTATATATTCAGAACCGGCTTTTTCTGATCTACATGAATATATATTTTTGAGCTATTATATTTTTTACTGGAGTTCCTTATTGTTAATACGCTTTATGCTTATCGACGACATCTAGCGCCCTGTGCGGTAAGTACCCCATCCCCATTGAATTTTTTTTTAAATAACAATTCATACCCTCACATTATTACACGTCTAAACTCAATTTAATAATATTTCGCCATCAAGACAAGAGCATCCCGGCAGTAGCTATCACATAAAATAGTCTAAATTTTATTAGTCTTAGAGGTTCACAAGGTATATTTTCAAACGCATAAATGCTTCGAATTTTATGAGCACTTACGTAGTTTTTTGACAATTAAATTGATTTCGTTAAATATCGCTAAGCTAGATTTGTGAAAAAAGAAGATTATTTAAATAAAATGGAGAAAAATAATGTTTCAGTATTTTAAAAACAAGGAAACAATAAATTTTAAAGGAAAATGTAAAAGAAAAATACAAAAAAGACAGAATGGGCCGGGAATCGAATCGGACCGCCCGAGTGGCAGGTGAGTGTTATATCACTTAACCACCCACGCTACGCCATGTAACGTCATTATTATACTATATTAGTAGGTAATGTAAAGCATGCAATAATAAATAAATGATGTAACATAATGTACTTTTATTTTAACATGTGTTGTATGAACCTGTTTTATTACATTTCAATAAAATCCGATTTATCGGCACTGAAACTGAATAACATTTACAAAAAAATTGACAAGTGCTTTACAGTTAACCTACAAAAATATTATCATTTACTTGTTTTTCGAATTAATTTTTTTTAAAACCTACCTTCCGATTATTATAATGGCCGCTGGGACGTGACAACAACACAAACCTTAATGTTTTTGTTCGCTTTGTTCAGCTTTACTTCGTTAACCAATAAAAAAAATTGACAGCCCGCTAGGGATGGTCGATATCTAAAATAGAGGTCCGTTTCGGTTACTGGAGACAGGTTTCTTTTTTCAGCTACATTCAGCTTTTTGAACCTGGTCTCGATGGCGGTGACTTGGGATTTTGTTCATGATATTTTTGGTTATAATATTGCATAATCAAAAAACAACCCCCAAAACTATTTCTTCAAACCAGTTCCAAAATCCAGTGACCGCAAAGTCACAGGGTATAATGTCCCAGGGATAGGAATATCGACCATCTTCTGATTGTTTGTTGGCTGAGCAACGCCACGATTTTAACGTAAATCAAACTACTATGATCATAGAAAAACATGCCCTAAACCCTACTAAATATTACGCAATTCGCAAAAAAATTCCTTTTCCATAAACTTTTCCCGAACATTTTTAGATATTCGTTGGGTGCACACTTTGGCGCTCTACCCTAGAGACGAGTTAAAATGTTGCCAATATAATAGAAGGAGTAATAAATTATCCCATGTCGTGATTATTTTTTAAAAGGATTTAGGGAGCATTTAAAGTAAATTCAAATACGATATTTATTTTCACTGCTTCTCGAAGAAACGGCGAAAAACCGACAATAAATCGTACGCGTACGCCTTTGGTCTAGTTTACTGGTCGAAAATCGTACGGTATAATATATATATTATTTGAAGAGTAAAAAAAAAACCTAGTCAAAAAGGTTAAAGGTTTTTACGTATTTTTAGGTTACATCAACACAATAACCAGTATAAAGAATAGACAACCCTGCTTTTAATTAGTAAAATATTCATAAGTAATTAACACCATAATAAAATTTTATCTTCATAAGCGGTTGAATACACATGTCACATTTAAAATAATCAATACGATATTTGTATTCAATTCAATAATATCACTCTCCATGTATCTGTAATTATTAGTAACAACCAACAGAAGAAAACTCTCTTCCGCGACTCTCGACGACTAGGTCATACATGCAACAATGTTTGAGCTTCGTCCTGTACCTTGGCATTTGTGAATGATTCATATAAAATGTATTTTCATATGAAGCGGTAACTTGGTGATGTGACATTATAATTTAAAAAATAAAACAATAACTTTGTTTTACATCACTTTTATTTATACTTTAGCCAACCGGGTTTCGCTACTACCGTAGCTTCTTCAGGGCAGTATACAACTAAACTATGAACTAAGATGCACATGTGTTATGGATTGATACAAACAGGCTGGTGAAGGGCCAAGGGTGGGAGAACAGCAGGTACCTGCTGACCGGGAAGGGAATGTACTTTGTTTATTGGGAATAATTTAAGGATTGGACTTTTATTTAAATTTATTTGATTATTTATGAGTCTACTATTAGTGTTTTTGTCTTTCCTTATTTCTAATGCTTCTAAGTTATCTAGTCGAATGCCGGTTACATTTTTGTGCAGTAAACTAGTGCCTAAAACTGACAACCCAATCCGGCCGGTCGTGTCAAGTTGCAATTCCCCGAACTTCAAAATAGCATCACACATCACTAATATATTTAATAATTCTAAAGTCTTTTCCCCCAAACATACCATTAAGAATTCGTTTACCCTGATTGATGACCTTAAAAACTTACATATTCCTAAGAGTGCAAAATTAGTTTCATTCGATGTCGTTAACCTCTTTCCTAATATCCCCGTAACAGAAAGCAAAAACATATTGTATAAATTATTACAAAATTCCATATTACCTAAAAATTTCGCTAATGATCTGTCTCACCTTTTTAACATTTGTTTAAGTCAAAACTATTTTCAATTCAATCATGTGTTTTATCAACAAAAAAAGGGTTAGCTATGGGCGCCCCCACGTCTCCCCTTATTGCTGTTTTTTTTATGGACTACTTAGAAAATAATATTTTGAACTGTAAATCTCCCCTACTAAATAACGTGCTTTTATGGAAGAGGTATGTCGACGATATTTTATGTATATGGACAGGTACGGAGCGCCAACTTAACTCCTTCCTCCTACTAATAAACTCCTTCCATAAGCAAATTAAATTCACCATGGAAATAGTAATCAACACCACTTTAAATTTTCTAGACCTCACGTTATCAGTTATAAACAATAAAATAGATTTTAAAATTTACCGTAAACCCACTTATACAGATATAACTATCCATAACACCTCAAATCATCCAACCTCTCACAAACATTTCGCTTTCCACTCGATGATTCACCGGTTAGTTACTAATGCTAATTTTTCACTAGAACTATCCATAATTAAACAACTTGCAATAAATAATGGTTATCATGAAAACTTAGTCATTAACATACTAAATAAAATACTAAAAAAAATGTCGTCAAATAAGTTTTTATTCAACAGTACCCCCCTAATAATAATATAATAAATAATAATAATCAACCGTACCAATGGCGTAGAATTTAAAATCATATAAAATGTCTTTCCAACTATTGTAGCGGACATTGATAAATAAATTGACATGACACACTTAACTTTCCAATCTGTGGCGTCGTCACTATAGACACCCAATAGTAGACCCAAAAGATATAGATAATATATAGGGATTTCAAAATAGTTATGACTTGAACATATTATCACTTTGGTGATTAAGAGATAATTACGGACGGCAGGCACGGCTCTCCATGCTCCGGCTATCACTGGCTGAAGGAACCGAGGTAAGTTCACATCCGCGCAATGAAGATAGTAGCTCAGTTTGGATTTTGACATTTTGACATTCACAAAATGTACCGAAAATGTCATTCTCCGTGCAACACGTGGAATGTACGAACATCATTGGAATCATCCCAACTATTCTGGGCAAAGGGCTCGAGTGAAGTACTTCTTACTTTGGGTTAGAACAAGATAGTCACATTTCTCTTGCAAAATGTAATCAAATGTAATGTAACAAAATGTACGGTACTGCTAATATCTCGTCCGGTATTATCTTATTATGTTCGTATTAAGTGCGTTACACACAGCGAATATAATACATATTTATATCTCGCGATGTAAAATATATATATTATATCTAAGAAGTTTTAAGTCGGGAGTTTTCATGGGGATCGATTTCTAACGAGAATTTTTTCAGTATCTATTTTCACTTCTTTAAAATCTTTACCCTTTCTCAAAACAAAGTAATTTATAAAATAAATTAATAAAAATACTTTGTAAACACCACTTTTTTAATATATAAATATCAACATGTTTCGAAAGTGAAGCTTTCCTCATAAGGACAAACAGAATACTCTGAAGTATTAGTATTAGTATTTATTATAACTATTTATCCCATGTCATAGTCTGTATGTACACTCGCCAACAAACAATTCATTTCAATATTTAAAAGCATTACTAGCTAAAAGTGTTTTTTTCTAAAACATTTAAGTTAGCGCCATCTGTAAGGGCGTATTACGGTTCGTTTACCCTCAACCTCTTATAAAAATCAGATCGTAGTAAACTCTTGCTGAGGTTATGATCTACAATGTAATCTTTCGAGATCATATACTGTTTAATGGAAAATTACAAATAACGTACTTATTGAAATTATTGTTTCTGATTTTAATATGTTAATTTAAATGACGTTATTATAATATTTCAATTCAATTATTATGTAATAATGTTTCATATACTATATCCATAGAATAAAGAATACACATAGAAATGCCTTCCGTTTAGATTTTAATGAAAGCCGGTGTGCCCGTGACTTAGGAGCTTTTGATTCTAGCCCCGAGAAAGCCATTTAGAATACAGTGCTCTGTCTCTTTTACGATGCCTGCAATGTATATTGCCATTTCATTTGATCAAAATTAAATGATGACGTAATATTTTTTTTTTGTATTAGAAATTTATGGCCCGAATGGACAGACTTTTGGATGACACAAAACGCCCACATTACTTTTCTTGTGTTCTTCTTTATTCTATGATTATATTTGCGGCTTTGAGGTGATTTTCTCACGATAACGGCGCTATAAAAATAATCCATTTATTACATTATATTCGTTATTTTAGGTACAATGCAGTTCGAAAAAATTCAAAACTAAAATTTAAAAAAAAATCAAGTATTAATTATTATACAGTTACGATGTTTTTTGTTAATGTTTAATTATTATTTACTAATATTTTTGCGGTTGAGACGTAAATATATTTTTAAATGACGTCAAGTGAATATTTTTTGTATTTATTTGAGTGATTTTTTGAAACGATATTACTAACAATATTTGTAAATTTCTACTTACCAACTAACAACCCTGTAATCTTACAATAAAAGTTATATTCTAGAACATTTCCATACAATTAAGTATTTCATTATAAAAATCAAGCAATGGTTCTCAGTGGAAAATTATTTACTTTGGAAATAATTATATATTAAAAAAACAACATACGAAGTATCGGTTTTTTGCTATCAGTTTATTTGGAGATCAAGATGATAAATTGGTATTGAATATGCTTAATTTACCTTCCTCAATATCTTTGTGACAATTTTTTATGAAAATATTTATTTAACTATCAGCGTCCTTCAGAGAGTACCTTGTTTTGGTACCTCTATTATTATAATGAATTATTAATTCATAATTGCATATCAATAAAGTTAATATTTTTTAATTAATACAATTTTTTGATAAAACTTTACTTGTCGAAAATTAAGTTGAGAGCTCAAAATAGTTGGGCTCGACTAAAAATTTTAGAGCTCACCAGGGGGTTTTGCAAGGTCAGAAAACATGTTAGTTTAGTAATGAAGATTTAAGTTAAGAATGATTGTTGTTTTGAGGATAACATGAATTGTTTAATGAATTGTTTGGAAGCAGTGATCGTTGCTGGGAAAGATTTTGTAGCACAAAGAAAATGTAGTAAAATATAGAGCTTCTTAGGTACATTGATACTATAAATAGGGCTCTGATAGTTTTGATCTAAGAGCTTCAGTATCTTCTTATCGACGCCAAACTAAAATTAAATTACACTTACATAACATTTTTTTTTAAATGTGTTGTAAACCCCTCCACACGGAATCCCCAAAGATGAAATTGGTCTTGATGTTCCCTCGGGGCCTCCTGTGTGGAGTGGAGTTATTGTAAAAAAAATCGTTTTCATAAGTTATTAAATCAAAGTGAATTTTTTTTAAACTAAATATTATGTGTGATGTGTTTTAGATATTTTTCATCTTCTTCGTGGTGGCAACTATGTTTGTCACAGAAGGCGCATTTATGAAAATGGAAACAACACATAGAGACAAGCGGGATACGGGCTTTGGCAGGTAGGTAAAGCGCACTTGAAGTGAAACAACACAAAACTGCGCTATATAATTGCTTTGTTTTTATTATTATTATTATGGAATGTTTTATTTTACGGATAAAATTTTATTTAACACTAGCTGATGTGTACCCGGCCTTGCTCGGGTACAATAATTGATTTTATAGCGAAAGTATCTCCAAATAAAGAAACATTCATTTGAATATTTTATTTCATTCCAAACGTTTATTTTTTCAAAATATATCTAAATCATAAAGATCTTAAGTAGGTACCTACTCGTATTTTCCATTTTGAAAATATTATACCCAAAAAATTTTTTTTCTTTTGAATATCCAATCTGTAGCTTTTTAAAATATATTTATCTACGCAAGGCGTTTCACAGCGTATCGCATTCAAAATTAATAAATAAATTAATTTGCATAGAAATAAATGACAAAGCCAAATCTTTGATAAAGAGCTATCGACACCAAATAACACGGCGAGTTTTTTTTTTTTTTTTTGTTATTGGCTTTCACCCATTAAGGGCGATCTCGGCCATGTATAATCAGTTAGATTTTAATTGTACAGATTGTTCTTAAAATTAGTTACTTTTAAACAAGATATAATATTTGGGCAAATAAAATTGAAGCAGATAAGTTAGATAAGTTAAACAGTGTAAATTTATGTGTTTTTAATCCTCAATGACTTAAATTTTAATGCCATTTTTATAAATGTATTTTGCTAATAAATTGTTAATTTGGGGGGAGTTGATACTTAGAAGGCAGGGAATACTAGTAGGGAGATCAATTTTAAGTTTTACCAATTCATGCATAAAATTTGGAAATTGGTCATTGATAGGACATTCAAAGAAATTATGGTCCAGAGTGTCCTCTGACCCACAATTACAGTAAGGCGAGCTGACTATATGGAATCTAGCGAGATGACTAAGACAAGAAGTGTAACCTAGTCTCATTCGAGTTATGGAGGAAATATATTTTTTTGGCATGCAAGTGTATTTATGAAACCAGGGCTTGACAGGAATAAACAGTTGTATTAATGAGTACTGATGACCTTTTGTTAGAGAAGCTATTTTCCATTCAGAGGACCATTGGAGTTTGTATTTACTTTTTAGAATGGGGAAATAATCTCTAACTGGCACAGGAATACCATTTAACGGACCGTGAACAGTGGCTTCCTTAGCAATGGAATCCGCTATTTCGTTTCCAGTAATACCTAGGTGTCCTGGAATCCAAGCCAGGACCACTGACGTGTTTGATAGTGAAATGGAATACAGGAGGTCTCTGATAAAGCAGATTAGGGAATCGCTATTAGAATTGAGTGGTGATGAACATATTTTTTGTAGTGAGCTAAGCGAATCTGAAAGAATGAGGGCGTTTCTAATATTGTGCGATTTGACAAGATGCAGTGCTTCTATGATAGCTATGCATTCAGCAGAGAAAATGGAGCATTCTTTGGGAAGTTTGTGTGGGAAACTCATCTTCCTGTGTGGAACATACACACTGGCCCCGCAATGGGAATCCTGACTGAGTTTGGAACCATCTGTGAATAATTTTATATAGTTTGGCCAATTGTTTTCAATAATTTTGTTAAATTCTACATTATTTGATTGAGCTGAATTGTTTATATTTTTTTGCTTATTCCTATAAACTGGTGAACCTTGGGATAGAAGGTAAGGCTTTCATAGGAACACGAGTATAAGGGAAGAGATTCGTTACGATAGATGTTGGTGGGTATATCCAGGAAAGAGTTATAGCAGTCATAGAAAAGGGGGGGGGGAATGTTTTTTCCAAAATGGATTTGAAATAACATCATACTTTAAAGATTGAAGTTTAGGAATCAAGGGATGGGATGTTATCGAGCATGTTTTGAAAATATATTTTTCTGCTAAGCATCTCCTTCTTATATGCAAGGGGGGTTCGGAGCATTCTACTTGCATTGAGTTGATTGGGGAAGATTTCATGGCTCCTAGAATAAGACGAAGAGACTTTGACTGGATCTTATCTAATTTATGTGAATTTGAAGAAGATATTGAATCAAACAGGCAAGATCCGTAATCAAGATGACTTCGGATGAGGGCATTGTAAAGAAGTTTTAAAGATGCTGGGTGAGAACCCCACCACACTCCGGACAGAAATCTAAGTGGATTGATATTGCTTTCACATTTTGTGATAACATGATTTATATGGGTGTTCCAAGTAAGCTTGGAATCCAAAAACATTCACAGGAACTTAACTTCCTTAGAGATAGGGATGACTTCATCGCCAAATCTCACCTGAATATCAGGGAGCTTTCGACGACGGGTGAAGATGACAACTTTGCTTTTGGAAGGAGAAAGTTCAAGGCCATTACTATTTAACCACGCCAAGAGTTTTCTAAGAGCGTTGTTGATTGCTGACGCTGCGATGAAAAGATTGGGGGATATTTTGTAGAACGTTAAGTCATCGGCGTATTGAAGTATATCGCACATGAAATGAATAGATTTTTCCAGATCGAAAGTATAAATATTGTACAGGATCGGGCTTAGGACAGACCCTTGCGGGAGTCCTTTGAATATGTGTCTAACGTGGGGAGAGGATCCAGGCCCGTCTACAAAAATAGTTCTCTGGGAGAGCAAATTAATAATGAATTGGACCAATTTGGGTGGGACGCCAATCGCCAATAATTTTTCTTTTAGAATGGGGATGACAACATTGTCATATGCTCCGCAGATGTCTAAAAACACTGCTATGCAATATTCGTTTTTAGAAAGTGCTAATTTAACATCTGTCACAAGAGAAGAAAGGTTATCAAGGGTACTTTTACCTTTTCTAAATCCAAACTGCGAAGGGGAAAGGATTTGATTTTTTTCTACGAACCAGTCTAATCTGTTCTTAATCATCCTTTCAGCTACTTTGCATAGAGTAGAAGAGAGAGCAATCGGTCTATAGCTTGAACCTAGACTAGGATCTTTGTTACTCTTGCAAATGGGAATGATATTTTGGATTTTCCAGTCTAGGGGAATAATACCAGAATCCAGAAATAAATTGATAAGAGAGAGAAAGTAGGAAAGGGAATTGTCATCATTGTGACTGATGAATATGTTCAGAATTTCATCTCTGCCTGGAGCAGAGTCTTTGAGGTTTTCCGAAGCTCTCTTTAACTCCTCTATGGAAAATGGAGCATCTAACCATGACGACGAATTTGGGGTGAAAGATGGAATAGGTACTTCATCAAGATTAGGGACATAAGGGGGAGCTATTTTGCTAAGAAAGTCAGACATCCAAATTGCTGAATTGTGAGATGGCTTCGGCAGTGAAAAGGAAGATCTAAATCTGCGAATCATCGACCAAACCTCCCCCGCTGGAGTGGCAGGGGATATGTTAGTACAGAAGTTACGCCAGCTGTTTTTTTTTTAAACGAAATGTACGTTTAGCCAGAGCTTGGGCATTCTTGGCTGTTAAGTAATTTTCCATTGTCATCTGTTGGCAGTATGTCTTATTGGCCGCTTTCCTTTCTTTCAACACTTGAAGGCATTCCTCATCCCACCAAGGGGGAGGGCGAGCCTTCGTGCCTACAGGAGATGATTTAGGAATAGCCTTTTCAGCGGATTTAAGAATGGATTCGGACCAAGATTTATAAGTGGAGGTGCAATTTTCTGAATTAGGGGTAGGAAGGGAGAGGGTAAGAGCCTGAATAGATTCTCTGAATTGGGACCAGTTGGCTTTCTTTGTAATATATTTTGATTTACTTTTAAAGGGGTGAGTATCTAACCGCTGACCCAGATACAGAATGATGGGATAGTGGTCACTGCCGCAGGGGTCTGAGGTAGTTCTCCAGGAAATTAGTGGAGAGATACATGGGGAACAAAGAGATATGTCCACCGCACTAGGTCTCTGTCCAGGGTGACTTAACCTTGTTGGGGATCCGTCATTTAGAAGACACAGGTTTAAGGAGTCCATAAGGTCAATAATTTTGTTTCCTGAGAAATGTGATGAAGAACCCCACAGTGGGGAGTGTGCATTGAAGTCACCCAGAATAACCAAAGGAGAAGATATTTTGCCAAGCATGTGGACCCATAAGGAAAGATCAAATGAGGTAGAAGGGGGAATGTAGAGAGATATAAATGTAATATTAGAGACAGTAGCTGCCACTAATTGGAAGGATGCATTTATGGGTTTAATGGAAAGAGGGGTGAAGGGTAGGGAGTTTTTGATGAGCAGGGCTGCACCGCCCATCCCATCAATGCGGTCGTCCCGCAGACATTGGAAGCCACTCACCTTGAAGAGTTGAGCAGGCTTAAACCAAGTCTCAGAGACGGCAGCAATCGATATTGAGTGGAAATACAGAAGGCGGGTGAGGTCATCCTTATTGGAGATGGCGCTTCTGCTATTCCACTGAAGTAATCTAACGTCTTGTGGAGTCATTTTGAGAAAGTGATTTTAATGTGGTAATAATAGAAGCAGCGTTGGACGGTAGATTGGTTTGTGAAGAAATTAGGTCAATTAAAAGCATAATAAGGGTTTGAATAAATGAAGAATTGTCTTGGGAGAGTTTTTCAGAAAGGAAGAGAGAGTTCGTTGAGGAAGGATTAGAATTGTTTGCACAACCATTTACGGCAGTTGAAAGTGATGACCCATTGGGATTTAAAAGAAGTGAATTGTGTTGTTGTTGATCATATCCAGGAGCCGGTTTAGGGGTGGGGTTTTTGTATGAGAATTTAGTTGAGCGAGAAGAAATTGTTGTTGAGGATTGGTGAGAGTTGGATGTAGGGTTGCTGGATAAAGCCTCAGCAAATGATTTCTTGACTGGAGGGAATAATTTAGATGCCTGCAGAAAAGATAAGTTCTGAGAAGACATCGATAATTTAATATTTTTTTGGCAGGATTGTTCTGGGCAAGAATAGTTGATGGCTGTATGAGAGCCTAAACAGTAGAAACATTTGGGTTGGGCTGAAGAAGGGCATTGGTCAGCTGTGTGGCTTTCACCACATTTGAAACATCTGGGCGGAGATCTGCATGCAGCTTTGGTGTGACCAAAACGGCAGCAATTAAAACATTGTGTGGTAGGATAAGTGTAAATTTCAACCGGTAATGAATTAAAAAATAAATATATATGCGAGGGAAGAGACTGCCCTTCAAAGTTGATCACGACAGATTGGGAGGGTTTCCAGGTAATTGTGCCCTCAGAAGAGTCCTTGTAATTTAGTCTTCTGGCTTTTATGGGATTGCCGATATGTTGAGGAGTTGTATGGGCGGATAAAATTTCTGGGATGGAAAGATCGGTCGAGATACCTCTGACCAAGCCCATACGGGTTACATTAAAAGTAGGAATGTATGCCTTGAATTTGGAATTTGATGAAATGTAAATATTTTTAATAAATGAATTGGCGGCTGACCCTGTGAGGAATTCAACAGAGATTCGAAAACGACCCTCGGCTTTTACACCTCCAGGCTTGATGGAAAGAATTTTTGTGTTTGTTAGAAATTTACCAAACTCAAGAGGATGAATAGTTTTTCCTTGCTCGGTTTTTTGGGCGTACACAATATATGGGCCACGGGAATGAACAGAGTAGAAATTAGTTGGAGGAGATGCTGGAAGTTCTGCTGGGGCTGGGGTCTGTGAAGTTGAAGGAATGTCGGATATATTTGGAGATGTACTAAACTTTCTTTTTTTGTAGGACTTTATTATGACAGATTCACTGTCTGAAATTTCTGACGTATTATCTGGAAGGTCAGGAGGGGGATCTGGAGGCTTTCTGGGGAGTCCTGAATGGACCTTTTCAGGAATATCCTCCATTCTTTACAAATACAAAAGAAAAAGAAAAAAAAAAATAAATAAATAAATAATGGAACTGGTGTCGACTAGGTAGAAAAGTGCATAAATATCTGATAATCAGGAACGATACACAACACTTTTCTTTAAGTAGATAACAGAAAATAATTGGTTTTTGATTAATATAATGAGCAACAAAACAGAACAACTGTTGACAGCTAAAATCAAAACAAATGAATCCCAAATACATCCATAAAAACGTTCTTAAATTCTATAATAAAATATGTAAAGAGTAATAATGTGCCATAAAAAAATATATAACACTTTACTATAAGTAAAGCTAGAGATTTTAATTTTATTTTTTGACATTATGTTCCTTAAAACTCGACGAAGTTCACTCAGCACCTAAGTCATGAGAAGGGTGCAAAATATTGTATGCACTGAGTTGAATCCGAGGTGAAATACCTAAGGCATATCATTATTGAGGATCTCAAAGATGGACCCGACAATGACTGTCAAAGACAGGCCATCAGCATACGAGCAGGTATGCTAGCGAGGAGGCTCTACAGATGCACCAGCCCTGTGAAGAGAATAATATTCAATGCTTACTGAACCCACCTTCACACGGCAGACCCATGGATTCACTAAATCCACAGTGGAATGCCATAAGAGTCTAATACAATAATGTCTACAGACAATTGTTTCAGTTACCGAGGTATTGCAATGCCAGCGAAATGTTCAGGCAGTAAACTACAGCGAAATGTTCAGGAGTAAACTGCTTTTATGCTACAAAGAGGCATAAAGCGGGTAGTAAGCTACTGAGCCCAAAATGTTATAATAAAAGCCGCAATCAGGTGGTTAAATGTCCCATTACAAAAAAAATGTTTGCTCCGAAAACCTCCATAAGAGGAACTTACAATGTGAATATCATAATGCTTACTTTATCTACCGACCAACCGATACTGAGAGCGCACCAAAACTGAACACATGGGGACGAACAGGTCCTAGACTAATAGCAACTCACAAAAAGTTGAACAATGGACAAAAACAATAAATTACTACCTTGTACATACCCACGATCCTATTCAACTTTGAGAGACTTCCGAGAAATGAGTGCATTGCCTAAAATGAAGTAAATTTTGTGTAGAAATTTGATAAAATCTCATTAAATTTCACTGTCCAGCCTTTTTTGGGTGTCTCCTCCTATTCCCATATAAAATATGAACGTCGACTCTGTGTAAAGTAAATCGCACCCCCCAAGACATAGTATGGCATCCAGATTTCAACAGTGCACTGCTTTAGATATGTCTTCGAGTCTGAGTTTACTATTATTATATGTAGATGTAGTGCGGGCGGCAAATTGAATTTTTCAGAGGCGTTTTATTGATTGGCCAATGGTCTTTAAAATATTTGGGGGTGCGTTGCACAACTGCACCTTAGCATGTATGGGCATTCCCTGGTGGCAGACTCAATATTGACGGATCAAAGCATAATGACTAGACGCCACAACTGAATACGGAATACATTTCTTAATTCTTTGAATATGGAATACAGATTGCGATAGCCGATACAGATTAACTCAGCATTACCGACTGGCTGACTTGCGGCGGTTTGCGTGCTGAAGAATGTGTGGCCTGCCTACAAAAGGTGACCTATGGGTTTTTATGCACAATATGACGATACCTCCGGCGACTTTGCGGCGCCGCCCATTAGTATCGCACCGTAATTATTGTACCGCACGTTAGAAATACGGATGCAAGGCCTACTGAATCAAGAATTAATTCCGTGTCAAATTGAGAATTAGACCGAATATGTCATGAGATTGAATTTATTCATTTGATTAATTCATTCAAGTTCGCCCATGTCTACATTTGACATTTAAGATCAAGATGAATTTATAATTTTGATATTGAATACATGATACATGAGTAAGCAAACAAGGTGAGGAGATGCAGCTCGTCCGAGTCTAGAGTCACAAATGCCATTGTTTTTGGATATCAACGTTTAGGACGTTTTTCGCTAGTGACGCTAGTGTATTGTAAGTTGTTGGGTGTTTTTGTCTGTGGCTAGAAGTGGCTACAGTTTCAATGTTATTAACACACTTGAAGCGGGAGAAAACAAGAATCCCACCCGAGAAAAGATTTTGTTTACACCACTAAGTATATCTTTGACAATAATGACTATATTTTAATGAAATTTTTACATAGTAGTCACCACACCCAACTATAAAAGTGTGTATTATCTGAAATTAAAGCTTTGTAATATAACTCCATAAACTTAAGTTAAAGTCAGTGTTGCATCATAATATTATAGTGACCTTTTGTGTGTGAAAATGTACATATTTCATTAAATTTCAAATGATTATTCTTTTCACTTGGCCCGAATCATAACAAAACTAAAAACAATTTCTGCATCTCCAGTGCCATAAGTGTACCTCACCGAGTTATTACCCATTCTAAGGGTTAATATTATGTAGTGTATTTTTGATAAAATATTCTTCCACACACAAGACTATATACTTACAATTTTCATATAAAAATATCAGATAGCAACGCCTTTCCCGCTATTATAGTAGGACCGGCGTAAAAGGTAGAACTGTTCTTTCCACCTTAGTGTGTTAATATTGTTTCAATAATGAACATAATAATGATGATGTTCTTGTGTAGGTACGGTCGTGTGAACTACGTGCTGTTGAAGCGCCTGGCACTGCTGGAGAGTGTGCAGCGACTGCAGGAAAGCCTCGGGGAGGTGGGCGACGTGGGCGCCACGTGCGAGACGGCTGCGCACTTCTACCTCTACCAGGTCGTGGCGCGCTGGGAGAAGTTCTTGTCTGTGTGCAAGAGCACCAAGCAGAAGGTACTACTATTTTATCAATGTGATATCAATTTTTTTTTTTAAGATACTCTACACAGAAAAGTCATCTTTCGGGATGCTGTATGGAGAGTCTTTTAAAGAAAAGGTTGAGAGTTAACCTGTGGAACAAACAAGGTTAATAAATAGTATTTCACGACCTGTTGAGCACAAGAACAAGTCCTATAAACGGGTAGAAGTTTATGAATTTCTTGATTGAGCACCGGTGCTGAAGGAATCAATGCCGCTAGTTCTTCAGACCATCTTCTAAATTATCAATTACATAAATATGCAACACACCTTATTTAGTTGTGATATTGATGGCTAGAGGAACCAATAAGCGCCCTCAGTTGAATCAGAGTTCATACATTTAAACGGCAACTGGTCGTAGAAAAATCAGATGCTTTCTGTTTTAGTTGCCTCGATTAGATTACTGTCCTGACTGACAACTAAAGTATTTCATTAATTTAATAAATTTTATTTCGAGCTATAAATAAGGAACCCCCATGTCAACAATTTGTAATGTTTTATTTTCAGGAAGTACCAGCGTGTCAAATTGCCGCAGATTTTCCATTCCACGGTTTCTTCGACAATGCCCCCAAACCACTCTTCAAAGGGAAGACCTATGCCGAAGACATGGGCATAGCTGAAGGATGCTTCAGGTATAGTTTTGTATATTTTAAAAATTACATACATATTATCGTTTATTGAAAGTTTTTTTTAATGTGATGATGTTATGTGATAATTTTGGACTACTGTTATTTACAGGTACATTGAACGGATATTTGAAGAATTGGATGAATTCAGAGCTTTTGAGTTGCTGAGATCAGGTCTGGATCGTTCCAAATACCTACTTGTTAAAGAGACAAAGATCATTGCCATGACTTGCACACACGCCGCACTCAAGAGGAAGGAACTGGTCGACATGGGTAAGCATCATAATAATGTAGATAGCTTTTTGTAGATTTCAAAGACTTAATGTTTTTTTTTTTAACAAAGTGTCAAGAAAATCATTTTATACATACATATTACCTAACCCCTAAAAATTTTCAAACGTGCCTGATTTCTTAGTGTTTTGTCATGCTATAATATTTATGTGCGTGATTCTGAAATCTTCTTTCACGTTAGCCTTCCCGCAGCTTGGAGATCTCACAATCTTCGATCTCTTATAATGATATACTTAAAAATAAATACTTTAACCCAGCTCCTGCCATAAATGCAAACATTAAGTATATATATATATATATATCTTTACATGTAGCAAACACTTTGTGGGAATACATAATTATAATATATAAAATAAAATAACTTTGTTTTTTTTTTTAAATATTTTTTAAATACCATGTATTTCTGTATTATGTTCAATATATTTTTATTCACCCCTGAGGTAGGTTCAGGTTGAACCGAAAACAGTTGGACGAAGAAATAATAAAGTGCAATTGAAACAAAGTTATTTTATTTTATTTATTATATATAAATATATATATTGTAAACGTTAAATAAAAACACAAATGATGATCTGAGGGTTTAATTACGCATTTAGGTAATTTACATTTGGTACACAATTTGGTGCAATAATCGGATCTATATCTAATCGATAGCGTCGTACGATCCAAGCTTTACGGGGTTAAGGTTCAGAATCCTGGCGGAGAGGCGCATCGATGCAGCCCTAATTTGAGCCCTCAAGTGGTCCCGCCTGCACCGTGTTGGCAGACATCTTACGGTCGAGTCCATTTCTATTCACATGTTATAATATATTTTTTTTTATTTATTATTTTTTATGTGACACCTCACAAGAGTGCCCCTGTCTGTATGGAGTACTGACAGGAAACTATATCACCTCCCGGTTGGGCAACATTGTGAGGTGGGTCAACGAGGTCTGCAGGAAGGGATTTGTTAATGGGGACCTTGAAGAGGTCCGGATACTTAAGTAAAAACGAGTCGGCGAAATGACCCATTCTCATGAACCCAGCATTAACCGTGAACGGGTGTTTCGCTCATGTCCTTCGAGTTACACGCACATGCACCGACGCAGAAAGGATCAACGTTGCTAGCTCCCTCGAGCAGGCTCCATTGAAATATCTGTGGAACAGACTCAGCATATCTACATTGCGTGCACATTCTGAGCATTAGAGATAGCAATCGGTCTATTAACAATACATAGTTAATGAACGACAGTTGAGTCAGATATATTCAGTTAGTACGTTTATTAGATGACAATAATAACAATGATGGCCTCCGTGGTTGGGTAGTTACGATCTTCGGCTAAAAATCCGGAGGTCGCGGGTTCAAATCTCGGCGTGCGTAAGTAAATTTTATCTGATTAATTTGTGTTATTTCACAATTTATTAATTAAAAATAATATTTTGTATATTTGCGGCACGTTCCAGAGTGGTAGATACTCTTAGTATCGCCCTGGTGAAAGACCACCATTTGGAATTGAAAAGTTGCTTGAAATAGCCATGTTTGGTGACCAGATCTGCCAGGTACTTCCCCACCTTCCTCTTCCCCGTCTCCTTCCCTTCCCTACTACCTTCAGCCTCACAACATACTGCAATTGGGGATGTCATAGTGTCTATGGCTCAAGACGGTTGGGAGCAGTTGGGACTCTTGTGCGGTACTAGCATATAAAGATAACTGGCAAGCTTATGTTTGTAGTTTGATTCGAAACCATTAATTGGAATACCTGCTCCTTGCGGGTGACGAGTAGGTCGAGTTGTTCCCTTCATTGCCGACAGAGGCGAGAGCAGTGCCTGTGGCGGTGGTTCTACGGACCATAGGTGTCAAGTAGTTCTCCGCTTGGCCAACAGAGGTGAGAGCAGCACCTTTGGCGGCAGATGGTGAACCAAAGTCAGTGGCGCCAATAATTCAAATATGCTGCTACTGCTAACAATATCTTTACAGATATACAGTTTTCTTCACCATCGACTGAACATGAAAAGTAATTATGCTTGAAGATTGGAAAAGATGAAAAATGACTTGTGTGACCAGATCTGAATAGCCCCCAATCTTCCTCTACCCCATCTCCTTCCCCTCCCCGCCTCCTGTAAGCCTCACAAGATACCTCACTTTAAGTTGACATAGTCCTATTGGCTTAGGACAGTTCGGATTCTTGTAAAAAATAATGAAAAACAGTTTGTAGTTGCCGTAGTGAAAATGACTTTACATGTTATAATTTAAAATGTACATTGGAAAATAAATACAGTTTGATTATGTATAAATTTAGTTCATTAATGTTTTAATAATTTGACAATTTATTTCCCAGGTTTCAAATACGACAACATTCTCATGGAAGAATCGGCCCAAATCCTGGAGATCGAGACCTTCATTCCGCTGCTGTTGCAGAATCCACAGGACGGATTTTCGCGCCTCAAGCGCTGGATCATGATCGGGGACCACCACCAGCTGCCGCCCGTCATCAAGAATATGGCCTTCCAAAAGTACTCCAACATGGAGCAAAGCCTCTTCACTAGGATGGTGCGCCTCGGAGTGCCTACTGTAGATTTGGACGCCCAGGGCAGAGCCAGGGCCAGGTAATTACTAATATTATTATTTATCTAATCATCAAGCTTTTTCTACGCATTAGTAGGCAGAGAGGATAGATTGCCACACAACTCTGTCTTGGCACACTCATTATCTCATACACACTCTTCTGTTATAATGATTCTTGATATGACCCGACTTAAGTATTTGATTCACTTGGCAATACCATGTCTTCCTCGGGCGTCCCCAACTTCTTCTACCATTCACTTTCACGTCATATATTATCTTGGTACTCCTGTCTTTGTTCATCAGCTCCAAATGACGGAAATATTTAAGCGTTCCCAATACACTCGAAACTACCTACACGAAAATTGTGGGGCTCCGAATGTATATATCATAAATGGACCGTAAACAAAGACGAAATATTAAGGTTTAAAGGGAACAAGGATAACAAAGCACTTATCGAATGATTTCCATGCGAACTTTCCTGCTCCCACGAAAGTAGTTTTACTTTTGGCGAACGAGAGCACTCAAAGATAACTAACTGTCACATTACAGTGTTCATTGTGTCGGTTAGGGAAAGTAGGGACTGGATAAATAGCAGTTAAGGTAGGAACCAACCACACTATCATTTCAGAACCTAACAGTCTCTTTCTTAATTTTGTTTACTCCGATTTTTTCAGTCTTTCTACATCATTCACTACTTTCAGCCCTCCTCTGCCAATTCTCTGCCTCACTGCTGTACATCAGAGTTGGTTCAGCACTCCATTGTTAAAATATTAAGTTATTATTGTTTGTATTTGGTTCCAGCATCTGCAACCTGTACAACTGGCGTTACAAGCTGCTGGGCAACCTGGGCCACGTCCTCAACATGCCGGAGTACCGGGTGGCCAACGCCGGCTTCTGCCACGACTTCCAGCTGGTCAACGTGGAGGACTTCAACGGCATCGGCGAGAGCGAACCCAGCCCTTACTTCTACCAGGTTACTTGTCTTATTTTACCTGACTTTACTTGGACCACTCGGCCACTGACCGGTCAACATTTTGCATATTGCATATTTGAGTTAGTCGCTAGGATCCTCCGCAGTCGGAACGGACCAGGTCCAATACTTACAGCAGGTACATATTGACTTAATCTCCATTCGAAATGCTTTGTGAGAAGGTCTGTATTCAAAATCAGAGGTTGACGTGTTTTAACCGTCACATTTTATTGACGATCAGCCCCATTTTAAATTTTTACATTTGAACAGTCCCCGTTAAACACCGATTCTCGACCTGTTCCAGCTTTTGATCAAATTATGACCTCGATCTTGATCATTTTGTTTCCCTACTGAAAGACCTCCAACTTGGTTTCGGTAAATCTTGGATAACATAAGTATGTGCTCTGATAGCCAGGCAGCCATAATGGCCCTGGAAAGTAACCAATGCAACTCCAGGCTGATGATGGAATGCAGGACTATTCTTTAAGAACTGGCTACCATCAATGAAATAACCCTGATCTGGGTACCAGGACATAATGGTATCAAAGGAAACGAGCGGGCCGACATACTATCAAGGAAAGAGGAGAAGGCATCGCTTAAGGAATCCGATCCTGCCGTAGAATTGGCAGCTTGCCACACCAAACTACATATTGAAATGTGGATTAAATCCTAGCGCTGGAAGGAATAGGAGAGGACACCTGGAATGAGACAATTCAAAGTACTCATAAATGGACCAAACTCCAGATGAACCAGGCAAATACTCATGTGAAGGATGAACAGACTCAAGAGACCAATTCACCTATAGTGCCAATGTCCTGCCTTGATGAGAAGAAGACTCAGCTACCTGGGAAGACAATTTGTGGAACCAAGAAACATAGCCGAATATCCAATGACAACCCTGGTGAACTTTATCAAAGAGACCGGGTTACTGTCAAAGGAATAATGTAAAATTGGAGATAGCACATAGTACTGAGTGCTCACATTAGTTGTGCAAACCATCTCCGTATCAATAAAAAAAAATTGTATGTTTTTTTTGTGTATAACAGACTGCGTCCATTTACTATACACATGAACAAAACAATACGGAATGACAAGAACTAAAATACATTTTTGCATGTCTCTTGAAACCTTCAAGGTTTGTGTTGAAAATATCAAGAGATGTTATTTAGCAGCCCCATACCCCTTGTCATGCTGTGCTGAGCTAACACGTCTGTTCTACCATGTGGTATACATATCAGTTCGTGGTGCTGTCCCTTACAGTAGTTGTTTGGTACAAACAGCTACTGGCATTCCAGGAGGTATGGAATGTCTATCAAATTATGTATAATTTTATACAACATTACTGCAAGGACCTCACTCCTTCTATACTGGAGACTTTGGTAGCGCGTCTTAGAGAGAAAATCATCATAGTGTATAAATTTCGGGTACTCGCCATGCATTCCCAAATATAGATATTGAAGAATTTTTTTTTTTAATTTTTCTATCATTTCTACAAACTTTTTCTGGTATGGGGTCCATACAGTAGAAGCGTACTCAAGTTTGGACCTTATAATGCAGTTGAACGTAGAAGTCATAATTTTAGTGATGTCCCAATGAATGGTTGTAGAAATATTGGATTCGCTTTTGTGAGATGTTCATAAACACGCTGACTTTAACTTATGTATATAACGTATGAATTGTACCCATTTAATTAGCACCGAAAGTTGTTATTATGTCTTCATATATTAAAAAGAATATCACTCATGGCAAAATAATACCTTGCATTCCACATAATACAAATTTTACAGGGAACACGAAAAGCTATACAAAAAATTATTTATGCTCCAAATTTGAATGTTATTTTATTTAGCCATTATAATATGTAGTTTTATTGACCACTAATAAAATAAATGTAGTGATTTATCAATTTTTTAAATAGTTATTTGGGTTACAAATGGTGGCTTGCATGTTAGATTTTTTAATCTATTCAATACAGCGTATCCCTCTATACGATGGTATCAGTTAGGGATACATGGATGGACTTTAAATGGAAAAAAAAAATCTCCTAAAGTTTTATTTGGCTTGCCAGATTTGGCCACGCTATGTATTTTAAAATTTTGTACTAGTATGTATACACTGAAAAGTAGACATGGGTGAAATTGAATGAATGAATTAAATAAGTAAATTCAATCTCGTGACATACTCGGTCTAATTCTCAATTTGACACAGATTTAATTTTTGATTCGTTCGGCCTTGCATCCGTATTCCTAATGCGAGGTACAATAATTACGATGCGGATACTAATGGACGGCACCGCAAAGTCGCCGGAGATATTTTCGTATAGTACAGGACTCCGTCAAATGTACAGTATCCCACGCCGTTATCCATAAAAATCCATAGGTCATTGTTTGTCTGTAACCCGCACATTCTCCAGCACGGAAACCACCGCAAGTCACCCAGTCGGTAATTCTGAGTTCACCCATAATCGCTCTCGCAGTTTGTATTCCATAATTCAAAGAATTAAGAAATGTATTCCGTATTCAGTTGTGATGTTGTAGTCACTACGTCCCTGGTCTGTCGATATTGAGTTTGCCTGTACTAGGTCCACAGGACGCAAGCTAGTCAGGTCACTGCAAGACACTAGTTAGAAGTTCCTAATTCATTCCTCAATGCCCGCGGCGAATCCGTTTGTCAGAATTTGTCGAGAATTAATCAGTAGGTAAAAATCTTGGGGTGCATCGATGTTATACTTCGACGGTAGGGTGTTAAGTGATTTCTTATTTTATTTTCTGTGGTTGAGCGTCTCTCACCCATTTTTAGTCAACTTTTGTTAAACAAGTAATATTGTGTTAAAAAACTAATCTTTTATTTACTACATTGATGTGCATATACATTTTTCGTATTATTTATAATTTAGTCAAGTGAGATTATTATTTTCGTGTTATTTTTTATGTGCTATTTCCAATACCAGCATAATTTACAATGTTTTATTTTTTTTATTTAATTTTAATTATTGTTATTATTTTTTATACATTTTTTGTTTTTAAATGAATTAAAGGAATGAATTAAATGAATAAATTCACAAGACATGGGGAATAAGATTGAATCGATTCACTACTGCGAATGAATCTGCCCATGTCTACTGAAAAGTCACTTTTGACAAATGGGTGGGATACAATGTATTGTTTTGACATGAGCGTTATCTGCACCTCATTAATGTAATCTATGGAACTTTACTTTGAAAACTTCACAGAACAAAGATAAAATTTATCGTAAAGCTATCAAAGTGTACATTTGCTCGTTAGATGTCACTAATATTTTGAAGTTACTGTGACAGTAGAATATGATGAGTATGAATAACCGCCGCTGTTCACTCAATTGGTAGACAGAGTTGAGATGCAATGGATTAATTTAAAAGAGGAACTTCAATTTGCTGTAAAATATAATTTATTATAACTCTTACAGAGTGTGTATCTACCGAAGATTCACCGTAGAAAGCCAATTCTGCTCATGAGAAAAATAAGGAAAAAGCTGACACAGAGTTGCAGAAATTTTAAACCCGGCAATAGTCATTGATCCAAGCAACATGTACAAAATGTTTGAAACATAATAATCCTTTATTCTTTTAATCTAACATGTTTGTTTTTCTGTAAATAACATACATTTGTTTGTTATCTCAAGAAATAACAAATGTATGTACAATATAAGCAAACCACGATCAATAATAATGTCTGTGGCAACTTATCAATAACAACGAGTGATTTAGTTTTTTGCACATGCTATATGCCATTGGATGCAACTCACTGATAGCAATGAACACAAGTACACTTAAACTTTTAAGGTAATTTGATGATAAATCGTTTTTTTATTTTTATTGCTAAACTACAGAATATTGTAATGCGATAAATAAAACATTGAATATTTGTAATTCAATATATTTAGTCAGAACGCTTGCAGTAACAATAATCGGTAAGGTTATGTTTATATAGTTTATCCTTCAATTCGATTCCAGCTGGCCAGCTTTTTGACGGCCTCCATGGTCGAGGGGTAAGGCTCACGACTACGAATCCGAAGGTCGCGGGTTCAAATCCCGGTGTGCGCAAGTAAATTTTATTTAATTAATTTGTGCTGTTTAACAATTAATTCATTTAAAAATAATATATAGTATATTTTTGCACATTCCAGAGTGGAAGATACTCTCAATATCGCCCTGGTGAAAGACCACCATTCAGAATTGAAACGTTGCTTGAAATGGCTTTTAGCCGTGTTTGGTGACCAGATCTGAATAGCCAGGTATTTCCACACCTTCCTCTTACCCTTCTCCTTCCCCTCCCCAATACCTCCAGCCTCACAACATTCCCCAATTGGGGATGCCATAGTCTCACTGGCTCCAGACGGTTGGGAGCAGTTGGTACTCTTGTGGAGTATTCATATAAAAAAAGCTGTTGGAATGACCACTGTTTACGGATGACATGTGTGTCAAGTAAATCCCTTCATTGCCGACAGACGAGAGCAGTACCCGCAGTAGCGGTTCGGCGAACCATGCGTATTGAGAAGTTCTCTAGCGGGCGGATTGCGAATCAAATAGCTGTAATGGGAATATTCAAATATGCAGTATGCATGTACATATATCATGAGCGCTAAAACCCTTGGAGAGTTTGGCCACCTTCACTCCTGCCAGTCTCCTGGTGTTTATTTCCAATTCCTTATGCCTAAGGCTGCAGTGTTAGCCTCCATCCATCCAGCAATATAAACTTAGGCCTCCCAACACTCCTTTGTCCTGCAGGTTTATTATATAGGACCCTCTTCGGTGGTCGGCTCTCTTCTGTTCTTACTATGTATCCCGCCCAACGGAACTGTTGTTGACGGATAATAATAATGTATTTGGAGAAGTTTTCTATCACCTGAAATGAAGTAAGCCAATTCTTATGTCAATTGATAAAATTTATATTAAAAACAAAATATATCTCTCCCCCATTCTGCGGGTTTATTATTAGCAAGCCTCTTGGGTGATTGCTTATCTTCCGCTTTTGCTACGTGCTCTCTTTTGACGGCCTCCATGGTCGAGGGTTAAGGCTCTCGACCACGAATCTGAAGGTCGCGGGTTCAAATCCCGGCGTGCGCAAGTAATTTTTATTTAATCAATTTGTGTTGTTTCACAATTAATTCATTTAAAAATAATATATAGTATATTTGCGCACGTTCCAGAGTGGAAGATACTCTCAGTATCGCCCTTGTGAAAGACCACCATTCAGAATTGAAACGTTGCTTGAAATGGCTTTTAGCCGTGTTTGGTGACCAGATCTGAATAGCCAGGTATTTCCCCTTTTCCACACCTTCCTCTCCCCCTTCTCCTACCCCTCCCCAATACCTTCAGTCTCACAACATTCACCAATTGGGAATGCCATAGTCTCACTGGCTCTAGATGGTTGAGAGTAGTTTGGGACTCTTGTGCGGTAATAATATTTTAAAAAAAAGTGCTCTGCTCATTAAAGCAGTTCTAGTTATATAAATCTTGCTAACAACCTGTCTTCAAAAGCCTTGGTCATATGGAGTGATTTTGACACTGCTATGTTGCCATGGCGAACAATCACCACTTCTAACTACTAGTACTCACAGCGAATACCTTGTCACACAAAGCCATTTTGACGCTTCTATCCAAATAGCAGCGTCGAAGTCACTCCATGTGACCGAGACTAAACAGTTTAACAGCATAGCTTGTGATTTTGTGCTTTGTTCTCAGCACACCATTTTCTAGAATGCCTCCAAAGATTCTTCTGAACATCTTTCTCTGAACAATATCCAGCATCTTTCGCTATTCTTCATGAGGTCACTTCAAGCCGTATGCCTGATCTGATCAGTGCTTTATAGAATTTAGATTACAACAGTCTTAGAAGGAGTGAAAATGTGTGTCATTGCGTAAAATAAAAATACATTGATATGTATATGTATTATTTGTTTCAGAATCTAGCGGAAGCAGAATACGTTGTGGCCGTCTTCATGTACATGCGGCTGATTGGCTATCCTGCCGAGAAGATCTCCATTCTGACCACATACAACGGGCAGAAGCATCTCATCAGAGATGTCATAAACATGAGGTGTGCCGACAACCCTCTCATCGGGAGACCACACAAGGTAATTAAACCAATTCAAGGGAGCAAACACAGCATTCCCATTCTGTATATCAAAGATTACAAACCATCTATTTAGATAGGTCATAGATTTTCCTGTTTTTGCACAGAATTCATAGAAGGATATGCAAAGTTTATCTAAATTTGGATTTTCACATGGTCTCTAATTATAACTAAAAGAAACGTGAAAGTAACCTCCACTGGATATAAATAATATTTTCAACTGTAAATACAGCTAAATCAAAGCATCTTTTAAAAATAATCATTAAAGAGATGTTATCAACTTATTTTATTTAGCATTTTTTTCAAAAAGGTTAATCAGTTCATTGCTCCTGGTAGGGGTCAGCAATTTATTATTAAAAACACGGTATATTTTTTGTGGTTTCTGGCAAACAATGGTTTTCACTATCGCAAATTAGTTTGGATGTAAACACAAAGCTGATTGTTATTTGGTATAATCTTGTTTTTTTCCCGGGGAATATTGGGTGAGGGTCCTTTATCTCATCTTGCCAACAGTTTGACGTCGATATCCCCACGATTATATGATAATAATATGACGTTGTAATATTTTTAATTAAGAGGCTCAAATAAGCAAACAATGATTTTTTCTAGAACCCGTGATTTTCAACCTATGGTTCGCGAATCGATGCCAGTTTGCAGAAATTTTCTACCAGACCACGAATAAGTTATTCTTAAGAATAATTTATTGTAGTACATGTGAATTACAATTGGTTTTTGAATTGTAATAATTGAGTATTGACATTGTACATATTGAGAAAAAAATCAAATTCAGTGATAGATGCAGCATGTATAATTTTGAAATGTAAAACCATCACAAGAATAAGAATTACCCTTTTTTTCATCAGTTATCAATCCATTCAAAATACGTAAAAATAAAATAAAACAACTTTATTGGTACGTTCCTTAGCACCAAACTTCAGGTTGGTATCTGCAGCCTGGGTTATTATGGTTATTATTTAACAGAAAAAAAAATTTTGAAGAAAGACAAAAATTCCATTATTTTTATTATTGTTCCCTTAGAATATAGAATAAAAGAGGAAGTGCACTAGTAATATGGTGCGAGTAAACAAGTGATTTATTTACGTCTGTCCAATATTTCGTGTAATGCCATCTTTTTTTGGCGATTTTAACACGCACTCACTTTGTTCACATTTTTGTATCGCCTCATGACTGTGATCTCGACCTACATTATAATAAATATTCTACACAGAATGTATCCTATATTGTATTTTTAATTCCAAGGTGACCACGGTAGACAAGTACCAGGGCCAGCAGAATGACTATGTGCTGGTTTCCCTGGTGAGGACCCTGGCTGTTGGCCACCTGCGCGACGTGCGGCGTCTTGTGGTGGCCATGTCCCGCGCCCGCCTCGGTCTGTACGTGTTCGCCCGGGCTTCCCTGTTCAGGAACTGCTTCGAACTGCAGCCCACCTTCCATCAGGTAATATAAATATACTCTTAAACTTGGTTATAGAGCAAGAGGGGACTGACTAAATTTGCTCATTATATCCGAAGAGGTTTAAAAAAACGTGTGTACCTACTTATCTATCTCTACTATAAATATATTCGCCAATCTTTTCAAAATATTGTAATAAAAAATATATATGTCCTTTTATTTATAATGTTTGTAATCATTGATTGATTTAAAGATTTCGCTTTCACGTTTCTCAATTTCTTTTTCAAAACACTCAACACATTATAATTCTCATCAGCCGGTTCGGGGCTTTCAAGAAAAAAATTACTAAATTGTCCATCATCCTAGCTTGCTGCACACATTGTTTCTGTTGTAAAAATCCCTCTTGTCATAAATCACTAGCTTGTGCAATTGTTATTATCATAAAACAGTGATGCACAACACGCGGCCCAAGTCATGTGGCCCGCGGGCGAATTTCGTACGGCCCACGTGGCTTTTTATAAAAAAGAATGTCTGTTGTAATTCTTGAAAACCCTGGCTGAGAACAATTTTTTATAGAGTGTTTGTTAATCTATATCGCATGTCCTAAGTGAAACAAAATTTGAAGAATCGGTTTGCATCACTCGAAAATCAAAGAATCTCCAGAAATTATTAATTTCGCTGTCAACCCCCTTCCCACTCAAAAAAATTAAATCCGCTTGTAGGTCACAAATCGCGATTGATAACGAGGTAAAGTGGCCCCTCTGCTAAAAATATTGTCCATCCCAGGCATAAAATTACCCCATGTAGGGATGTAGGTACTCGTACTTTTTTATTGATTTTTAAAACTAAATTGATTATAAGGGAACAAAATTACAAAGGCTAATTTTAGAATGACTTTCGCAGATTTTATATGATAATTTTACATAGTGCCCAATGAATAGGAATGTTTCACATTAGCGACAATTTTACACAGGTAGTGCCATAAAATAATATTAATCCGTCTGCCTGCCGCCGCCCCGCCGTTGAGTCACCACCTTTGAATGTAATTACTCACTTTGAGAAATGTTTTTTTCAGACCCAATGATAATAATAATAATTATTGGATGATTTGCATAGCGCCGTTTTTGTGAAAAATCATGTCAAGGATGCTGAATAGTCTATGTGTGTACATATGAGGAAATTGTGTTGACAAAATAATTTTTACGGTATATCAGTGAAGCGTCCTCGTTATAACCGCCAACAATTCTATGAAAATAAGCCTGAACCAAAATATCATGGGGTAATTGCTCATTATAGCCGTGAACTCGCTATTGCTGCGATTGTTATAACCAAGTTCGACTGTATATATATATTTTTATTTACATAAACTCCACACCTTTCCCTCAGCGCCTATGTCATCTTTGGGGATATTGTATCAGGAAAGGAAAAAATTAACCTGGGTCAAAGATTTTGGTCTTTGGTGTTTTTTTTTTTTTATTAAAACATAATCCGTCTTACTCATAATCACAGCATAAATATTATACGGGCCCATAAGGTCGGAATAGTGAAAAACATTACTCATAATCGCGGTGCGTTTGTATACCGGTTGTATACGGGGGTAAAGTAGCTGTCAGATTTATACCGACCGGCCCCGTAGTATAGCATTGAAATAGCAGATTTTGTTGACGTTTTACCGCGAGGTTTGACAAATATCGATCTGTTAATTCTACTTTGCGCAAGGAAAATAAAAAAAGACGTGTTAATATTCATTTGCAGCACTATCGGAGAGAGATTTTAAATAGAAATATCGATTTACCAAAGCCAATATGAGACGCATTGTCGCACATAGAAACAGATGGGCTCAATGACATTACAAATGTCGTTAGACGGGGTAGAAAAATATCGACAGATTTTTCGTGCCATAAGGAACTATTTACATAGGTACCTGTGAAGTAAATCGACGTGTCATGTCTCGAATCCGCAAACGAATATGTGACTCAATAAGAAGAGGTGTATTAATTACCATCGATATATAAATTATTGGACGATGGGTATTACTCTTTAACTCTTTAGGTGCCACATGTATTTTTTTTAAATGCTGGAGAAGTGTCAATAATCCATGAATATATATATTTTTTATTTTGATTACTTTTATTTTTAGACACATGTTTCAATAATGTGACGTAATTTTAGAACCGTGGGTAACGCGTGACGAATTTTATGCCTCGAGCTATATATCGTTCTGTGGCACTCAAGTACAATAATGTATCGGAACGATATATCGTTCGGTGGCACCTAAAGGGTTATATAATAATGTCCCAAGTTTGTGCAGTAAAACCTCAATATTGAGTAATGTTCCCATGTAATAAAAACATCATTACATTCTTTTCACTGTTCTCCAATATGGGCGCTCCAGCGCAGTAATATATTTTAAATTATCATATTATGGACATCTGAACACCTGCGAAATTGGTTGTCTTTTTAAGGTTTGGGGCAGAGTGATGCCAGACTAAAAAAATCATAACCCATAAACCATTGGTAAAGCTATTCTAGGCATAAATATTATTATGAGTGACGATTTTAACATCAGCGGTAAGGGCACTATTGCTTGCATAGCTATGCCATCGCTATACCAGGGGTATTAGTTGAAGTTTGCCGGTTTTTTTCAATAAAGAAAACGCTTAATTCTCAATGGAATCTCAAATTTCTTTTTTTATTCAAAGTATTGACCATCGGATTCTATGCATTTTGCCCATCTTTGAGGCAAATCATGGATACCATTCCAAAAAAAAAATTCTCTTTAGAAGCAAACCATTCGACGAGTCATTTTTCGACTTTTTCAAAATTGGCGAAGCGCTGCTCTGCGAGTGAGTGTCCCATCGATGCGAAAAGGTGATAGTCGGACGGGGCAAGGTCTGGAGAGTACGGCGGGTGCGATAATATTTCCCAATTCAATGCTTTGAGAGTGTTCTTCACTACTTTAGCTGTATGAGGCGGTGCGTTGTCATGTTGTAGGATAACTTTTCCATGTCTTCGGGCTCCATTTTTACCCATTTTCCATACTTTTGGATCTTTCCCATGGCTTTTAAACGTTGGCAAATTGCTCCTCGGGTCACATTAAGTGTTTGGGCCAATTGTTGTTGCGATTGGGTTCGGTCTTCATCCAATAACGCCTGCAATTCCTCGTCTTCCAACTTTTTCGTTGCACCAGGATGTTCATTGTCTGTTAAATCGAAATCTCCACTTTTAAATTGACGAAACCATGTCTCACATGTTCTAATCACGGGAGCATGTTCACCATAAGTTTCTACCAGCAACCGATGAGCTTCAACTGCTTTTTCTTTTGATGAAATAAGAAAAGCAACGAATGCCGCAAATGCGATTTACTTGGAACGAAACTCGACATATTCACTGAGGTAACCAACTATGACACTATTATTTTGGCAGAATGTAACTTGTGTATTTTTGAAGGTTAATGTCCATAGAAAAATATGACATAGATGCCAAATCATAGAAATGTATACATATCTCTAGCGACATCTATGAGTAAAACCGGAAAACTTCAACTAACACCCCTGGTAAAGGCGCCACGAGGATTCATTGTAAGTAAGACGGATAAACTTTCACATGTCGTCATTGGTCACTCAGCCGAGTAACAGAGTAACCCCCCGCTCAGTGGCGTAGCGTGGGCCATCGTCGCCTTTGGCGGATTCATAATTTGCCGCCCTTGTGACGTCATAAAATAACTTGTGTGCAAGCGGGACAGAGCTAACTTTTCGAACAATTCGTCTGACTGACCCACAGCTTTCTCCACCTGTGGACTTACCGAACGGAACTGTTATTTTTAATAAAACTAAAAATTCTGATCTCATCAATCTGGTTGTGTATACACAAGCAAATTTTGCCGCCCTCCTAATAGGGGCGACCGGAACGGTCCGCCTCTCGGCCCCAGACCAATACCTACTGAATTTAAAGTTTTTAGATGTAAACAAAAGAAAGTCACTGGAGACCAAAATACTATTTACATTTTTTACTCCAAATAAACTCGGGAATAACTGGTTAAAGTTTGTCGAGTATACGCTGTATATATGTTATTGAACCATTTATGACCAAATTACCAAAGAGGTGTTATGAAAGTAATGCAAGGCCGATGAAACTGTGCCCAATGAACAAAATTATTAAAGGTACCTGGTTCAGATACGAGAGGATGGATGGAGAAAGGAGTGTCAGGCTAATATTAAACCCAAAAGTTGGTGGAAAACTACCGAGTGGATGGAAATGCTACTGAGGGCTTGTGGAAAGTCAATAACCTGAAAATATTAAAAAACTCCTATTACCATTATTAAAAGCGAAAGATGTTGCTTGTGCAATGATGAAAGACTTAGCCAGTTGAAGAATTGAACTATCTTGACTATTATTTCGCTATCCCAATTCAGAAATCTCACTATAACTTCTTTTCCAGCTGATGTCCCGGCCGCTGCAGCTGGAACTGTGCGTGCCGGAGCGCTACCCCACCAAGAGACAGGTGGAGGCGCCCCTGCACTTGCTGCCCTCGCCGCCCCTGGTCATGATGGACATGGCACACATGGCGCAGTACGTCTACGACTACTACATTCAACGCGTGCGCACCATGAAGAGCGAGGTAGGATGTTTAACCACTCGTTAGGCTATTTTACTTGTTTAGTCATTTTACTCATTAAGCTACTTCACTTGGTAAGCTATTTCACTTGTTATGCTATTTCACTTGTTAAGCTATTTCACTTGTTATGCTGTTTCACTTGTTAAGCTATTTCACCTGTTAAGCTATTTAATTATTTCACTTGTCTATTTCACTTGTTAGCCTATTTCACTTGTTCTATTTCACTTGTTATGCTGTTTCACTTGTCCAGCTATTTCACCTGTTAAGCTATCTAATTATTTCACTTGTCTATTTCACTTGTCACGCTGTTTCATTTGTTAAGCTATTTCACTTGTTAAACATGTTTCAAGTAGCTTGTGGCAGAAGAATAGAGAGGAAAATAATAAACGAGTATCAAAAACTAGATACAGAAATGCAAAATAAAGCACTAAAACTTAAAATCCTTAACTTTAGTCATTGAACAACATTTTACCATTTAAATTAATCAATTTAAAATGTTTTGTTTGGTTAGGGTGCTTCAAATTGCACCACTTGTGATTAACGATCAAATCGACAATCAGCACCATTTTGAATTTTTCAAATTCTACACTCCCGTTACACCTCGATTCTCGACCAGTTTCAACTTTTGATTGAATTGTGATCAGCCATAATAGCATAACGGTCATGCTATTATGCTGTTTGACACTTGAAGGATTGGCTAATTCTTTTATAAATTTTGTCTTTCAGGCCTCCAAGAAGACATGGTCCGCCCCCGGAGAGGCTGTGCTGCAGCGGGGGCCCCAGCGCTTCGTGCCGCAGCACCCGGGAGCCGACAGGGACTCTGACAGCGACGGAGAGGGTGCGCCCGTGCAGCCCCATCATCGGCCTAAGAAGCAGAAGAAGAACAACAAGTCCAAGGAGGAAGAGATGACACAACAGTTCCAGGTCACGGAGATTCGGAATGAGATTGAGGATATGGAGACATGATAAACATTTGTCTCGTGAGAGTTCTCTTTTTGAGAAATCTTGTCAAGTGTGTTCTCTTCCTGGGAAATCTTGTGAAGAAAATTCTATTTCTAAGAAGTCTTGTCTAGAGAATTTTCTTTCTGAGAAATCTAGTCAAGCGAATTCTCTTTCTGAGAAATCTTGTCATGGAAAATTCTCTTTTTGAGAAACGTGGTCCGGAGATTTCTCTTTTTGAAAAAACTCATCATGGAAAATTCTCTTTCTGAGAAATCTAGTCATCGAATTCTATTTCTGAAAATTCTCATCATGAGAATTCTCTTTCTGATAAAAACTTGAGAGGAGAATATTCTTTCTGAAAAATCTCATCATCGAACATTCTCTTTCTGAGAAATCTAGCCACCGAATTCTCTTTCTGAAAAATCTCATCATGGAAAATTCTCTTTCCGATAAATCTAGTCATCGAATTCTATTTCTGAAAATTCTCATCATGGAAAATTCTCTTTCTGAGAAATCATGTCATGAGAATTCTCTTTCTGATAAAAACTTGACAGGAGAATATTCTTTCTGAAAAATCTCATCATGAAAATTCTTTCTCTGAGAAATGTTGCATCACGGGAATTCTCTTACTTTTCTTAGAAATTAATTCTCTCATCTTGGGAATTCCATTTGGAAATCACACCAAGGAAACTCTTTTCCCGATAACTCTCGATGGGAATTCTCTTCTCAAGATATCTTGCATTGGGAATCCTTTTGTAGGAAATCTTATCCAGAGAATTTTTATGTGAAATCTTGCCTTGGGAATTCTCTTCTATAGAACTTCATCTATAGAAGAGAAAAATTCATCTAAAAAAGAATCAAATTCATGAGATTTCACAAGAAATATGAACAAAATTTTTAACTCCAACCTTTAGGACATATTTAAAGAAAACATAATTATTTGTGTATTTTCCTTGTAAATATTAATTTTTTGTTTCCGTATAAAATAAATTGTGTTAGTACTGAAAATAAGTGTCTGTGAGTTCGGTGTAGATGCCTTAGGGAGCTTGGTCAAGGCAACCTTTACAGCAAAAAGAGTAGAAAAAAATAAGAGACAGTCACCATTTAAGCTCGCTTAGGTTGGGGTGACTATCAAAATTGATTGTCATTTCAAGTTTGGCAGAGTTTGAAACAACCCAATCTTAGTTTTTATTTTTCTGCATTAACTGTAATTATTCACCAAATAAAATCTCCTTTCCTATTTTATGATAAGTCATATTGTAATAATAATTGTTAGGTTTACTACTTTAGTAACAATATTTCCTATTCCGCTTAGCATTTATTAATATTTTAAGATAATAAAATGTTTATAACGATTATTGTTGTCTTTGATTTATTGTTCCCATTTAAAGAAGATAAGTATTACCAAAACATAATAAAAATAAATAAATACAGTGGAACCTCCGTTAATGAGCATAATTCATTCCAGAAACATGTTTGTAATTCAAAACACTCATACATACGTGTATGAAAGAAAATTTCCCCATAAGAAATACATAGTAGAAACTAGAATGATTCATTCCAAAGCTTAAAAATTTTCACATACAAATTGCATAGAGAGGATTAAGAAACAAAACCTCGTGACAAATTAAAAACTTTTCGGTTTAGGAAAAAAACTCCGTGTTGGATATTTTGCAATCAAATCGTGAGCAAAATAATTTTATAAGTATTTTAAGATCTTATCGGCAGATGCCTTTAACACCATTGTAATAAAAAGCTAAAAAATTAAATTTTACAAAAATGTCATACTTTTTTTATTATTTTAATTTATTTATAAAGTACATAACATACATACATAATTGGATTTATTAATTATGTATTCACTAGCGGAATCACTTTCGAAGATTTCGCGAAAATGTGACATTGGATTGCTGTTGAATCACCATAGAAGTAATGAATAATAATAATAATCACCATGAATCATATAGAATTTTCTACAGAATTTTGTGCCGTTTTCCATATTTTATAGATAAATTGCTCATATTGCAAGACATTACTAGAAGTTCAAATTTTTCTTCGCCTTTCGAAACACTCGCAAACCAAGTTACTCGCAATTCAACGTTCAAAGTACATTTATAGAAGAGGCTTTTATTGTACTTATTTTTGTAAGAATTAGCGCATATATATTTTGTAATAAATAAATCTTCAACGTTGACCGACAAATATTTTTCCTCGTTTATATTATTGTTTTTGACCTGAAATTAATATAAAGTAGAAAATCTGTTTGTATGAAGGAGCAACAACTCTCAAAAACTCTCAAAAACTCTCAAAGCTCTGGCATAATGAAATTTGCACAGCTTTTTCATCCTGTATTGCTATAAATGTAATGCTTCAAATATATATCTATAAATATAATACAGTAATAAATATTTTCTTTAAGGTTAACAGAAGATTTAAAAAATGTAGAAGAAATGATGAAATAAAATAAATAAACAAACAAAGATAATATAAATATGAAAGTTTTATAATTCAGGTAAAAGTAAATATCAAAATAAAAATAGGACTGCACGTGCCTAGATAAGTGAGAGAGTTTGAGATCTTGGCAGTGATCTAGCACATGTATTGTACCAGACGTATGGCACTTAGACGAACTGTAGGGGCAGCTGATCCCAATCTGCGGAGAGAGCTGGGAGGGGAGAAAGCACAACCTATGTCGATCCCTTCCAAAGAGGGGAAAGACACTCTGACAAAACCTTAATTCTGACCTTCGTACAATTCGCAACATGAACAAATATAATTCTGCACAAATATAAACCCAATTTGTGCAGAATTATGGGTAGAGCTCGGGGGCCTTGTCCATGTGATGATGCTTGGTCTGGGTCCAGTAAGAGGTGGTAGTCCGATGGTCCAGATGAGGCGATGGTCAGAGCACAAGTAGGCGGAGAGAGAGCAGAGGTCTTGTTGAGTGGGTGGTTGCTGGCAATCTGACTATTTTCATATTTTGATAGAAAGCAGTCACTTTGTGGTTAGACATATTTAATGAAAATAAAACAATAACTTTAATAACCACGAGAATTTTATTTAATTTTATTAGGACCGACCGGTTTCGCTTCTCACAAGCATAATCAGGGTATAAAATTAAACTGGAAATTTAATTTTAATTTTTAATTTTGTATATGAAACCGGTCGGTACTAATAAAATTAAATAAAATTCTCATAGTTATAAACAAAGTTATTGTTTTATTTTCATTGACTATTTTCAGTTTTTGCGGGGAATTTAAAGTCACACATGCGAAGTTTGGAATATCGGGACTCACAGAGCAACTGCATTCTGCGCATGTCCGAAGAACCAGTACTTCCGTCCATCTTGCACTGCCATCCTGCTCTAACGTATTTATTCAATCATTCCACATTGCAAGCGGTCGGTGGGAACACGTTTCCCACAGACCGTGGAGTACACAGTGAACAAACATTATACAGAATTGAGGCTGAGAGTTGGAACATTTGCGAACAATGGTAACATTTATTTTCGTTATGACCCAACTCCCTTACAAATAAACATATTTAAGCAAGTGGAATACAACAATTATGTTCAACAAGTGGCCGCGTCAAAAACATTGCGGGAGAGGCGAACATATCTGATACACGTATTGTGACAAAAAAAAATTGCAAATGATATAAGTTACTTTGTTTTATCGTTTTATTTACCACAATAAAGTTTTTTAAAACAAAATAACTTTTCATTTAAGTACTCGTATAATGTCAAGCCACAAAGTAATTGCTTTCTTCGATAAAATATAAAAAATATAAGTAATATAGCATTTTGAAATGAACAGATATAAAGTCTCGGCGACTTGAGTAGTGAAGACCTCTGCAATCTGGTCGGCGGAGGCTGGTGTTGCCGACAAAATGTTTGTATCTACGAACCTCCTTACAGAAGTATTTCGGTTGTCACGAAGATGCTTGAATCGCCAAATATTGGATACTTGCGTTGTCTTGTGTACGAAGGGCCTAAGTGAGTAAGTACCGGTAGAGTCAACGCATGTTTATAAGATCCACGGGTGCGGAATGGTTCATATTTTCCCTGATCAATAAATATATGTTTTAAAATTACAAATTATAAACACCGACACATTTATGCATAAGTAATGAAAAGGGATTCATAAATGTGGTGGTGAGGTTCTAAGTGCTTTGACTCTACCTGACTACTGTGAAACCCTGACGATGGGCTAGGTAAAGATACCAAGATGTGACATAATTGTCCTGAAAAGATTTTGATTTAATTTTTGAGCGAAGGTTTCCTATATAAATTCTTGGCTTGTAATCCTTCGTATTCCCACATATGTATTTCATTTATATAGGTTCATTACCTAGATAACAGAAACAAGGGAGATTGGCCATGAATCATTATTAATATGAAACCACGCGCACAAAAGTGTTGCCAACATCGTTCACCCGTATTACTGCAAGTTGCATCTACAGTGAAACTTAAGTTTTCCAAGGAACCGGAAAAAAAACTTCTTGTGTGGGAAGACCTTATATATGGGATTAATTGGGAAATTTTACAAATTCAGTCTTCAAGGGACCGAAAAAAACCAAACTTCTTAAGCATGAAAGCTTCTTAAGTGGGAACTTCTTAAGCGAGTTTTTCTGTATACACCAAACGCATAACTTTCATTAGCTCCGTCGCTTCGATGGTCCATGTAGTTTAGTCGTAGCTCGGCGACAGTCGGGAGCTTCCATGATATCTTCATTTGTTTCTATTATCTATGATTCATTATCATACTTATTTGCAATCCAATATGAAGTAAAAATATCATTTTTGGATAATTTTCATACTGCAGGTTTTAGAGGCCCAATGACCGTACAGGTACTCCTGATGACTTTAAAGTGTCTAAAAAGCATAATTTTTTTTTTTAATAATAACCAGAGTTGAAATCAACACAGTAGTCACACAAATGCATTGGTTGCACACAGCATGTTTTTAAAGTTGTTATTTGACTTTATAAAAGAAAATTCCAGCGAAATTGAAAAAATATATAATTTTCATAATAAAAAGAATAAACCGCATAACTTTTCGAATAACCGTAAAAACTTTTTGGATATTCAAATTTGATCAATGTAAAAACATGCTGTCACTTTCTTGCTAAAAATAATAAACGGGCATAAACAAAACAAAAGGCTGTTTCTCAGTGACGTTTGATAAGGACATCACTGTTAGAAATTCTGAAATGAATACATGCTCCGATACGCACAAGTATTGTGTGATCTATACATGCTCCGATACGCACAAGTATTGTATGAAGTATAAGAGTATTGAAAAGTTTTACCAAAGAATAACACCCGTAAAAGAAAATACTGACTGCAAATCATCAAGGAGCGGACAGTCATCATGAGGACGATAAATGGGACGAGGAATGATGAGAAAGTGATAGAGTGAAGTGGAGAGGAAAAACTGAATGTCATAAAGAAGAATTTCAGCAAATTTTGGAGATTTATTAGAGCCAACCACAATACGAACTGCTACAATCAGTCCATATTTTAAATGTTTTTTTTTTTCTGTAATAACTATCTAAACAGTCAATATCGGCTACTTGTCGCAGTCCATGTATACCCAGTCTTTGATTTTTTTTTAAACGGATTGATGGAGTGAATGCAACTCGTTTTTAAAATATGTTACGCCATTCAGTCATGCATGATAAATTTCTGAATGAAAACATTTATAATTCTTCAAACGATTGGTATCCACTTTGTGGCATCATTATTAATAAATGAATTAAATAATATATTTTGTAGTCACCACTTTATTAATAGACAGATATTTTGAAATCTAAGTATATTATTTAATTAATTTATGAAAATATTTATCTTCTGAATTCTATTGGAGTGCAAATACAAGCATTTAGATAACATATTTCTATATACATATATATTTATATTAATCAACATTTTAAAGGTATACGACAGTTCTTCTATTGTGCATAGAATGCTATTGTAAAAATGTTTCAGTAGCCCAAATATTGATTGTAAAATTTTCTGTCGAGTTTGTACAGCTGTAATTTTTTTACTAAACATAAAATTATTTTATGCACTTCTCTTATCCATAATATCGAAAAATATAAATAAGTATTAACCTTCTTATCTAAATTGATTTTCTTTAATGATTTCATAAAAACCACTTTTTGAAATAATGATATTTTACAATATCAATGGACAATGGGAATTCTAAAGTAATGAGTAACTAACGGTAAAATTTAGAAATAGGAAATGTTTGAGATTGTTCAAGTAGCTAGTAGGTACGTATCTACCTTATTCAAATAAAACATCGATAAACTGTATCAAATTTCGATAAATTAACAATAATCAATATTACATTAGAATGTGGTTGAGAAACTCTGGATACGTTAATTATTATGTCATGGAATATCCATTGAACGGTGATTCAACAACAACTGGTATAATATTGTAACGATGAACGAACTCATTTTAGTTTCGTGAGGATTCTGTGGTTTCGACGACCTCAGTAAAAATTATAAATACCCAAATAGATTCGTTAAAAAACTGTCCGTAGCCGAGTTGATAGGACGCGTTGTGAATAAACTGTGAACCAGTCCGATCCCGCGTTTGATTTAATATCGTTCCGTCTTTATTTGGGGTAGCATTAAACTCGGGAGCACTCCATTTCAGTGAATATAAAAAAAAAAAACTGGTTCAAAAGGTAAAAAAAATGTACTTTTTTCAATGGTAATAAATAAAATAGGTAACTCATTTACCGACGCAATGATCGCAATTAATAACATGCGTATCTAATCATTCTAACATTATTTATTATTTTCCGGTAAATCAAGATGTGCTGCGTCGGTAAACTATTACGACCATAAAAATCAAAAAATGAGAGTGACGTATTTATGGTGGAAGTCGTAATATTTTACCACCTGGCGCATCACGTGCTTCTGCTTTTGATTTGCCGTCTATGCCGGTAATTTACCTTTATTTTTAAATGCTTTGCTATCAGAAAGTTAAGGTGTCAAAACATAGGTTTGTCAAATAAAAAAAATATTTTACAGGTAACATTTTAGGATACCCGCTGTTATTTATTTGGTTTTGTTTTATTGTCACATTTCTGAACTGTCAGAAATAATTTATTGCATCACATTCCGTAGTGTAAATAAAGAGTTTTATGAATGAAATAACTGATTTTATGTTATGTTAGTTTTGTATGGTTACATTTTCATTTTCAAACACATTCTAATACTACAATATTGTCTTTTTTTTCCTACGTAGTTAAATGACAAATTAATTAACACCTGTACTCGCTCGCTATGTATAAAACTAGTTCATCGACACGCACTATGTATAGGTCATAGTGACGAGAGACGAGTTTTTTTTATTAAAATCCAGTATTGAGTATTCATCGCAGTAATGGGATATTGCGTTTTATAAAGATAATTTATTGGTTTATTTTACTTTCAGCTAGTTAAAAATGGCCCAAAACAACTCTAATGGTAACAGCAAGCATGAGGAGATTCCATTTATCAGTCCTGCCACTCCTTCAAGATGCACCTGGAAGCTAGGAGGACCTCAGGGCCCCAATCCTCACAGCATTAAACCAACGTAAGTTTGTTATATTATGCTACAAGAGCCATTAATAAATCACAATTTAAAGACAATAAATATAGGTATAATTAACTGTATCCTGATTGGACAAATTAAAAGATGCAATAAAAAAAAATACAGCCTATGCGTAGGCAGCATGTCATAATCCACAATATTTGTGCAAAATTGACTTTAAAATATTATTTCGTTATATTGGTGAGAACACATCGCTTAGCAATAAGCATGCAATCCGAAAAAATCGTTTGTTTTATGTTTTATGACTAATTAATTACTCGCAATCCACTTAAAATCGTTTAGTTACTCTTAATAAGTAAGTTACATTAGCCTATGCAGGTGTAATAAGAAAAATTATATTATCTTTCATTTTCACATTTAAAAAAATAGTGTAAAAGATTAACAGACGTTCCTGGGTTATGAATAATCTCACAATATTTGAATTCCTCCTGCTAACATCATTATAAGTGGAATATGTTGCTTGTGCAATGAATGGACTTGGCTAGCAGAAGATTGAACTCCCCGACACCACAGTGGGAACCCTACGGATTCGTCCACTCGGCTATTAACTGGTTAATTTTTAATAATATGTATTTTATGAAGCTGTAAAGCTGTGCATGCCCAAAGAAAATACATTTATCGTAATTTATTTTGCTTCTCTGCATGCATTGTTTTACATTTGCAATATTATAATATTGTGCGTATAGTGACAAAAAAGTCAGAAATTTAACATTTTGACTTAATAATACAGTATTATGAAGCTCTTTACGCTATATAAACTGGCAGAACACAAAGTCGCGGTAAATTTAAAAAAAATATCTGTAATTTTAAATATAAATTTACAGTTAAATCTTTAATCGGACAAAGAAGAAGTTTAAAGTTGGTACAAAACTTAAATTCTTCATTTCTCAAAACAGCGATTTTAGAGTTAATATTTTTTGCCAGTATATCCACGATATGGTAGCTGATTTAACTGTATTATATTGATATTAAATGCCAACTCATGATGATATTATGAATAATAATAATGCTGCAAACACGTAATAATTTTTGTTTGTACTAGTTACAAATTCAATGTTTATTTACAAAATAAATTTCCAATTACCATAATATTTTTTTAACTTCTACAATTAGGCCGCTCCCTTACGGTCCGGTAAGGAATCGACGTAAACCGAATGTGTGATACAGCGCGTCATTGTATATATTTCTATTGCCGCCAGTACACGGCGCGGGGGGAGTGGTGCGACGTACTTCCAGTATACAGCAAGCGCTACGAGATTTCAGTAGCTTCTCGATATTATCACGTTACCGCCGAAATCACTCGAGGAACTTTTTTTATTAATAACATTTCCTTTCATCAAAACCCGCTTATAAAATAGTCTTACGAATTTATTAATTGGGTACATCAGTATATCACAAAAGCATTGTGAATAAAAGTAGAATTCCATAATCTGTCCTCCATCAAGACACAAGCAATATCTTCCGTTTACTGTGATGGTAGTAGGAGATTTAAAAATATTCTCAGGTTATTCGTAACCTGGGAATGTTTTGTCTTTTAAAAAAATTAATTAAAATGCCAAATGTGGGACTGTGAAACAGAAATCTTCAGTATCGACATTTTAATGGTTACAAATATACTGTTATTTCCCGTGTGCGAGTCCATGCAGCGTGATATCACACAACATTACACACATTTTTGCTGCACCAAGTTTATGCCGAATCCGTAACGGCCCGTGAGGGAGCCGCCTAAGTGTGTAACATTGCAAACAATAGAATAATGGCTATTCACCTCGGTTTCAAGTTCTCATCTACTACAGAAACATTTGACACCATATTAGCATTTGAAATGGGTCTTCTTTACAATTTCACAAAAGGAAAAGAATATACATTAGGCAATGAGATAGAATAATCTTCTCTTCATAAGAATATAGATTCCCATTCAAACACTGAATCTTATCTTCTCTATTCATAAAGAATATGTAATGTCCATTTATACCAACTGAACTTTGTTACAATAGGATAAAAATTGGACTTGATTACACAATTCCGATTTCATCTACACTCCGTTTTCACTTAATGGTTTGCTCGAAACTTAGATATCTATTTAATGGATTAAGCACTGCTAAGTATTGAACTCTTAAGCCCGTTATCTTATTTTGTATAAATTTTTTCCAGAAGACAGTAACACAATTTGTAAAATCAAGGAAAAATTAAACCCAATTATTTTTTACTAAAACAAATTGAACTAAAATCTCAACAGTTAGAACGGTAAAACATAGCATAACATTTAAATAAATTCAGCTTAAACATAGCATAAAATTTAAAAAAAATTCTGCTTCAATTGACGTTTTTTTAAACTATTTTAGTGGATATATAGAGTGGTACTATCAGTATCGCTTTGGTGAAAGACCAACATTCAGATTTGAAATAGTTTTAGCCCGTATTTGGTGACCAGATCTCAATAGCCGGCTACTTCCCAACCTTTCTCTTTACCCTCACCGCCCCCTTCAAGCCACACAATATACCCAATTGGGGATGCCATAGTCCCACTGGTTCCACAGAGTCGGGGGCAGTTGGGACTCTTGTGTGGTATTCACATAAAAAAAATTGCATAATGTGTTTTAAATTCTGCTTAAATTGATGCTTTTTACCATTTTTTTTGTTTGTTTTCAGGGTGCCACGTCCCAAAATTATGCCCAACATCCTCCATGCTATCGGAAACTCTCCCATGGTGAAACTGAACAAAATTCCCCAATCTGCTGGGATTGAATGCGACATGTGTAAGATGATTTTCATATTATATTATAAATAATACATCGACGATTTAATTTAAAGCAAAAAAAAGATATGCGTAATATTATAAAACATGACGTGTAGATTAAGTGTTGTTACGTATGTCAGACTTAAAAACAACATGTTTTTAGTTTATCAATTCTCTCTTGTTTGTTGGTATCATTAATTTCATGAGAAGTATATAATATAACGTTTGGCCATGAATCTTCTTTTATAATCTATGAAAGTACTTTTCAAAATACGATATTTTACAAAAATAATCAATGTTATGTAATAAATGCGTCTTAAAGTCGGGGCTTCCGCCTTATAATTTTTAATAATTTTGCACCAAACAATTTTTTATTTTTTTTATAGTAACTCCACACAGGAGACCCTGAGGGAAATAATTTCCCTCAAGGCCTATATCATCTTTGGGGATGCTATGTGGAGGGTCTTTTAGAGCATAGGAAGGAGTGAACTTGGGTCTTGAAGAGACCCATGTTATAGGATGGAGGAAACACAGAGGCCGGCAGATCATTCCACAGCCGAGCTGTTGAACACAAGAACGAGTCGTAGAAGCGACCCGTTCTCATGTGACAAATGTCAACCGTGTGCAAATGTTGGGCGCGTTTGGCGTGTTTCCCGACTATGCACCGGTGCCGAAGGGATCAATGACGCTAGTTCCTCGGAGCATCTTCCATTAAAATACCGGTAGAACAAGGACAGCATTCCCACCTGACGTCTGTGCTCCAAAGATTGCAACCCGTTTGTTAAGATAGGCGAATCTATCAAACGGACCGCCCGTTTCTGCACAGAGTCAAGGTTTTTTTCAGATATTTTGGGACTCCCGACCAGAGGTGGCTGCCAAATTCTACAGTGGGGCGCACTTGCGATTTGTACAGGGTCAGAAGTTGTGTACTATTAAAGTATCTGCGGGCTCTGTACAATACGCCCAGCTTCTGAGAGGCTAACTTTACTCGGGCCTCGATGGATCCCCCATACCTGAGCTGGTCACTTAAGGTTACACCAAGCATATCAATGGAGGGCTTGTTGGGAAGATTGCTTCCATTAAAGGAGACTAGATTGTCATTTCGATCCCTTTTAGACGTGATCAGACATGATTGGGTCTTTGAAACATTAAATTCGGCGAGGTTATTCTTACCCCAAGAGGAGACCCTCTCGAGGTAACCGCCCATTCTTTGCTTCAAAGCCCTCCGAGCTGTTGGAGTTTGTGTGTCCTTTGGGGGCTTGTCAAACAAAAAGCAATCATGGACTCCGTCTGAATCGATCTCTCCCTCAAAAAGTCGGCAATCCACGTACACAAGGAAACGGGAAGTCCGTAAGAAGGCAGTTTGTTGACAAGTCCTCGGTGCCAAACCCGGTCAAAGGCCTTAGAAATGTCCAGTGAGACCATTTGAATCTTACCATAACGTTCCAGGCACCGCCCCCAAACATGCGTCACATACGCGAGAAGATCACCGCACGAGCGGTTCCGCCGGAATCCGTACTGGCGGTCGTTAATGATTTTGTTCTTCTCGAGGTATGTGAGCAGTTTGTCGTTGATCACACGTTCCATCACCTTGGACAGAACTGATGTGATCGCTATGGGGCGGTAGTTGGCCGGGTTGGAGCGGTCACCTTTCTTAGGTATAGGATGAATGACCTAGGACGAATAAACAATGTGCTATCTATAAATGATTTCTCATTTTCACAATTATCTTGGCAATTATGTTAAGAAACAAAACATTTTGGCAGTGGCGGCTTATGACTTTTGAGTGAGCTAGAGTGCTAACTAAGATTGAAAAATACGACGTTATTGATGTTGTTGAAGCCGAAAATGTTTTATTTTTATTTTTTATATTTCAATTTTTTGTATGAAGATTTAGATGGTAGGTGGGGCACTGCCCCCAATTAGCATTCTAGCTCACTCAAAAGTCACGAGCCGCCACCGCATTTTGATATGTACATAAAAAATCCATTACGAGAAATTACAGTCAAACGTGGTTTTATCGAGCACAAATGGACCGACTAAATTTGCTCCTATAGCCATTACTCATTATATCAGAAATAGAAAATTGAGAAAAGAAGCCTGGGACGTCCGAGGAAGACGTGGCACGATCAAGTGAATCAAATACTTGAATCAGAAGTCGGAATAACAGAAGAGAATGTATGAATGGGACTGAAGCAAGAAGTGTATGCCAAGATCGAGTTGTTTGGCGGTCCGTACTCTCTGTCTAACCCTACGGTGAAACGGCGTGATGGTTAAAGTTGTACCAGCCTGCCAACTATCAATATATTTCGCAAATGTATAATATCTCTTCAAAATATTACTCTGTTAACTGACAATTTAATAAATTCGACGTTTATTTATTTATTTATTCACGCCCCATTTGGGCTTTTACATTTGAATACAATACATGCATGATACTAGGAATAATAATAGACAAAAACCTTGAAAAAAAACTGGAAAGATTAAATCAACCTAACCGTTAACAAAATTATAAAATTAATTACACATTTTTAAGAATATGAAACTTTCTCTCATTGGAAAATTTAACACCTGTCCACCATGCTACAGTACAATCAGATCTCCGATAAACTCTAATCAGCTAGAGAGGTGCATACAAAACTAATCTACACCCTGTTGAAATTGAGCAACGTCTAATTATAAAAACAATGTTAAAAAAACCAAAGGATTATCAAACAAACCTTATTTTTGAAGTATTCAAATTTAATGATATAGTCTGAAAAAACATAATAATTCAAATAATAAAAGAAAAACAAAATCATATTTTCTTAACTGAATGTCGTACACGTCAAAAACACATATTTCCATCACAGAAATGTAACACCGCTAGGGCAAAAAAATATATCAATAGTGTACTGGAAAACATCAGAATTGAAGACGATAAATGCCTAGTAAAAGCAATTAAACAGCTATTCAATGTAAAAATAACAAAATGATAAAATTATCTTCTAAAAGTGTAACTATGAATACACTCGCACTCGGTTAATAATAATAATAATAATAATTGGATTACTTCTATAGCGCCGTTTTCATGGGAAAATCACCTCAAGGGCGCTTTACAATTAATTAAATAACATTTACAACCAATACCTTAAGGCTAAACTTTATTACTAATGGCTTATAAGTAAGACTTATAACGACGGTTATAACGATCACGGCAATAGCGAGTTCACGGCTATAGTGAGCAATTATCCAATGCCATTACTTCCATACAATTGTTGGCGGTTATAATGAGGACGCTTCACTGATATACACCATGCAAATAATTTTATCAACACAATTTCTATATATGTACGTACCATAGATCGTTGATTCTGAAAAAAAAAACCTAATTCTCGAAATAAATAAGGTAACACAGCGCAGTGGCAGGCGGAAATTTCCTCAAATCTTGTTTGACCAAAATATGAACCAGGGATGGATTAATGTCTTTATGACACTACCTATTTGTTGTTGGTGAAACATTCTTATCCAGTAGTGGTGGGCGAAGCGGCTCAGTATAGTGACCCGGATAAATCTAATATCTAAAATAAATAATATCTAAGATAAAACTAAATCAGCTCTTTGTAGTGTACCGGTTTCGGTGATCCGGCTCGTTTGAATGACGGTTTGCGTCCCCCCGCACCATGCCCTCTCCCTCGCTCCCTTCGCCCTCCTAAAGACGTCCTTAAGACGCTCTCACACAATACTTTTTTCGTCCAGTTTTCATGTGGATTGTCTTTACGGAGAGTTGATTTAGTGATCCGGCTCACTAAACCGAACCGCTTCGCCCACCACTATTATCCAGTACTGTCGGGCACAATGTAAAAATGTCATAAAATCTACGTCTTGCAATTTTGTTCCCTTTCACAATTTTTTTGGATTAGTACTAATCAATCTTATTTGAAAAACTGAATACGGGTAGGCACCTACATAGGGTAAGTTTATGGCAGTTATGCACAACTTTTTTTAGCACAAGGGCCACTAACTCTGTTTTAAATTATTTGTACGATATATCACTGAAGCGACCTGGTTCTAATAGCAAACGAATGTATGAAAATAAGCCTGAGTTTATCATTGGTTAATTGCTCATTATAGCCTTGAACTCATTATTGCTGTGATAGTTATAATCAAGTTCGACTGTAGTATGCAATTATTGGATGTTTACTCCCTTCGGAATATCTTAAAATAGTATCCGAGTGATGATTTCAAAAAATCATCTGATTATTGAAATGTGTCTATTATGTCCATCACTCCATGAAACACAAGGCGTTAATATTTAATGTAATAATTTTTTTGATTTTAGATGCTAAATGCGAATTCCTCAATCCCGGAGGCTCGGTGAAGGACCGCATTGGCTACCGGATGGTTGAGGATGCGGAGGCCCTGGGCATCCTCAAGCCGGGTTCTGTCATCATCGAACCCACCTCCGGAAACACCGGCATTGGTCTGGCCATGGCGAGTGCCGTTAAAGGTAAGCATTCCATTTTAAAATATAATGATCTATCATTACTGCGTGCGCTACATCCTACCTGGTGGGATTTAGCCCCCCCACAAATGAATGTTCTCCGCTAATTATTGGCCTCGAGTCCTCGAGCCTTCCCATCGTGCTTCAATCCTCTTCCTCAATCTGCCTCACTTCCACTGGAGCCCCCGGTTGGTCAATGCCCCATTATCTGTCATTATTTTCACATATTAGCCCATTGCAGCCTTCGGGACCCACAGAATCTTACGACGGGTTCATGTTCAATTGTATTCTGAAGTTCAAGGTTTATTTTAATTTAACAAATAAATAAAGTTAAAATATAATTTTATATGATAAGAAATTCATTTACGATAAGTAAGCTTATGGAATTGTTAGATAATTTTTTTAACAGATAAAGGTCAAAGTGATGTGTGCTCTAGTATGCAAAAATTTTTACTATAGCAATAATTTCGATTCCGTTATTAAAATTTTAGGATGATTTTTTTTTTTTTTCATAGAAAGAAATTAAATTTCATCGCTGCAAACCCAGGCGTTTATTATTTTATTTTGACATATTTACATTCTGTCTCACTAGCAATACTTCTGAGGCAGGTATCACTTTGTGGTTTGACACAATATTGACGGTCCCAATGTAAGGGTGTCGAATTTGCAAAATTTCAATTTTCGTTTTATTTCTTTTCAAGTTTTTCCAAAAAAGTTTAGTTTTCCTTTAAATTCTCCTTTTCTTGGAATGAAAATGATTGAAACTGCACGATGCATCCGGCGTAGAAAGAAAAATATAAGTTTGTTTTCGCTCTTCTGTAAACCTCGGAAAATGCAGATTCGACACCTTGCGTTGGGATCGTCGATATGATGTTTATGAATTGTTTAAATTATGGAAAATGTAATGATATATTTCTTGCATTTATATGTTCTAACATATTAATGTTGCTTTATTTGCATCATCATCAGCTACGATGGCCTCCGTGGTTGAGTGGTTACGATACTTTGCTATGAATCAGGAGGTCGCAGGTTCAAAACACGGTGTGCGCAAGAAAATTTATTTGATTAGTTTGTGTTATTTCACAATTAATTCATTAAAAATAATATGTAGTATATTTGCGGCACGTTCCAGAGTGGTAGATACTTTCAATATCACCCCGGTATAAGACCACCATTCAGAATCGAAACATTGCTTGAAATGGCTTTAGCCGTATTTGATGATCAGATCTAAATAGCCAGGCACTTCCCCAACTTCCTCTTCGCTAGTGGCGGCTCTTGACTTTTAAGTGAGCTAGAGTGATAAAATTAAAAAAAATACAATATTATTGATGTTGTTGAAACAGAAAATTTTTTTTTTTTTTCGAAAAATCAATTTTTTGTATTAAGATTTTTTAGTAAGGTGAGGCACTGTCCCACCTAACATCTAAATCTCCATACAAAGAAAATAAAAATTTGAAAATATTACCACTCTAGCACACTCAAAAGTCACGAGCCGCCACTGCTCTTCCCCATCTCCTTCCCTTCCTCACTACCTTCAGCCTTATAACATACCTCAATTGGGAATGCCATAGTTTCACTGGCTCCAGACGGTTGGGAGCAGCAATCAATAAAATATTACAGATAGAATGTTTTACAAACATTCTTTGAAATGCCAGACAATATCGATTATCTAACAACTTCTTTTTTAATTTAAAAACACGTTTGATCCATCTGACACAGTACATAGTTTTCACGCCCTGCACATTCAGTTGTACTCTAGGAGAGACAATGCTAGTGGCGGGGTAAAATATATATGGGTTTGTCCTAAAAATATGTATGTAAATAAACAATTACTTCAAAATACATGTGATGCGGTGGTTAGCATTTACGCCTACCTTTTAATTTATTTATTTATTCATGTAAATCACATCATTTTGTGTTCTAATGTACCTGCCTAATCGAAATGCAGTCACTTTCATTCCGGCGGCGGCCAATCTAGCTTAATCTATAGTACCGATCTATGTAATGGTCTCATTATTATTTTTATTGTTCTTTTACTTTTCAAGCACAACTAGTTCATATAATATTTAGATAAACGTATGTATGTATTAAGATAAAAATGCTAATATATAATATGTACCAATATAACAGTATTTATATATTATCTAAGTATGTGGAAGTCTTCAAAGCATAATGATCTATGTATTTTGTAAAGGGGACAATGGAGAAAGTTTGGTGTGCAATAGACTTCTTATATATGGAGTAACGTGCTGGACCAGTTCTTGGAATGTTTTTGATATTCTGTACATTTGCCGGAATTTGACTTGATCTCTGGACAGTTCTCTGGCAGCAATAAATAACCTACAATGAATGTTACATTCAATGTAGAGGTGGACCTAAAACCTCCTCCTTTTTTGTCTCGTTCGAAGGAATAAATAGCATATCAGAGCCTCGTCTTCACTTGATTCACTCGACATTTTTCGATTTTGACTTTGAATCCTATAACATTCATTCATACCGGCAATTTACTGGCGGCTACAAATCACTGCAGACCCGTCAGAGAGTCGATGGAGGAAATATCACGAAACATTTCCTGCATTTTTGTTGCACCCGGTTTTTGACGATTTCCTACCGGACCGTCAGAGAGTGGCCTTAATGAAAAACAAAACTAAACAAATGGTTGTTGTGAGTACAGCATAAGATTCCCTTCTGCCTAGAGCCAATGGGACTATGGCATCACCTAGGGTATGTTATTATTGGAAAGAGTAAGGCTGAAAAGTACCTGGTCACTTTACACGGTTAAGGCCATTTCAAGCAACATTACAATTCTGAATAGTGGTCTTTCACCAGGGCGATACTCGCAGTATCTATCACTCTTTGGACTTATATTGTAAGTCTGTGTGTTACATTGAATGTTAAGAAGAACGACTGCGTGGCCTGTTTCATACAAAACTTAATTATGGATTAGAGGCCAAATACCCACCCAAACTTAATGAGATATTTTTAAATCAAAAGGTATAGTAAATATCTAGTAAGGATCAGAAGTATTTTTATTGATTTTTGTTTTAATTTTGAAAATATAAGCCACAAAAGATGACATTCATATTTTAGGAGGCAACTCTGGCAAATATTTGTGACTAAATGGATACTGTTTTTGAAAAAAAATGTCTCTAACCTGCCTTAGGAATATGTTATATAAGTATACAATAAAATTTTAATGACTGTTGAAAATAGTTTAATTTGCATCAAAATTTTACATTTAGTTAGCGACAAATTCAAGGTTATTTTTACCTACTTTTTTGTTTGCGTCGCGCTCACACTTTGTCAGCGAGGGGTAAGGGGAATCGGGAACAGGTACGGGGGACGGGGAGCGTATATCGCTATAGTCGCCCGCCAACAAATACATATACGTCTATCATCATGCTACACCAACACGGTGGAGAGTCCCCCCCTCGCCTTGTCACCTCACTCCGCCCGGAAGTGGAATTCTGAAATCGCAGAAATCCAAACGAATGCGTTCGTCTTAAGTGAATCATACAAAATTCTTTTACAGTTGTCCTGAGGGAACATTTGTAAATAAATAATAACTCTCAGTTGGAATTCATTAAATTTAGTTATTATTTTTGAGGTCTTTAAGTCTTTTATCCTTGTCTTTCTTTGTCACTTTCAGTATGCATCCCAGAATAATTAAAAATTGAATCTGAATTCTGCGGATATTTACGATTTTTTTTTTTTTTTAAGGTTACAGGTGCATCATTATCATGCCCGAGAAGATGTCTGACGAGAAGGTGAACACCCTGAAGGCCCTAGGAGCTGAGATTATCCGCACCCCCACCGAGGCCGCCTGGAACTCTCCCGAGAGTCTCATCATGGTGGCTCACCGGCTCAACAATGAGATCCCTAACTCTGTCATCCTCAATCAGGTAAATATCACCCAAATAATCTAAACTATTTGATTTCTTCGGTTCCGTGACAAAACAGAACATTGAAGAAAAGGAACAAACCCAACCTAATAATTTATCGTATTCTGTTTTATCCTGTTACCAATTTCTTCATCACCGTCACGGCGCTACATCTGAAGGTAGAATTTGCCAAGTCCACAATTGCTATCCACCGGCTGCGGGCCCTCATCATTCGCCTTCAGTTCTCAGTCCTTCCCGTCCTGCACAATCCTCTTGCACACGGTCCATCCACCTTTTCCTAGGTTTTTTTCGATTATCTAATTATTGTTTATAGTATTTTTTTATTACTCTTTCATTTTGCTTTGTTTATTTGGTCCACTGAAAAGATAAAACAGCTATAACTGTGTTGTGGGTGTCTGTGTGTCCAAGTAAGGTAAATTTTTTCTTATTTCGGGTGCAATTGATCAATCTTTTTCAAACAGCGAAATTCTTTCTTGAACAGAAAATCAATTTCATTAGCCTGTCTGGGTTGTAGGAGTCGAAAGGTTGTAAATTGGCATCATCAGTTTTCTTTCAAATTTGTTTAGATCACTCAAAGCATTCTCTGTTTGGTGGTTTCCCTGAATTCACCAATAACTTGTGTAATTAAATTACTAGGGACTTGGAAATTTCACAGCAAAATTCGCATTATTTTCGGAAAATTTCGTATTATTTCAAATAAAAAATAATGAAAAATACGAAATTTTTCACTATTTTCACAAAAATTGCGAATTTAGTGCAAAATTTTTCGCAAATGCGATCCACAATGTTGACAAAGACACTACAAGCAGTGTTAAATTTATGACAAAACCATTAAGAGGAACGGCTGCGTGGCCGGTTCCATACAATACTTAATTTTGGATTTGAGGTCAAAATACTCAACCTAAACCTAATGATATATTTTTTTTATTAAAGGTTTAGTAAATATCTAGTACGTATGAGGAGTATTTTATTTATTTTTGTTTTACATTATGAAATATAGACCATTAAAGGAATGGATTTTTGGCGATTTTAGAAGGCATCTTTAACAAATTATTTGGGGGCTAACAGAGATTTAAAAAAAAGTTTTACCCCATCTACTTTCACAATATAATGAAATGTAAAATATATATATTTTTTAAATATATTAAAATAAGCGTTATGGTGGACTTTAAATTAAATTAAACACAACCAATTTACATTGGAACACAAATTTGTCATACATAATTTAAAATATCGACCCGAAAAATCCTTTTTTTTTTTAAATGTTTTGTTTTTATATTTTTATTTACATAATCATATTTACATTTAAATATGAGAATTAAAAAAAATACAGTAAATCTGCAAATAATTTTCTAAGTTGCCTCTAAAATTATGAAAATTGATATTTTTTAAGGCATATATACTCCATAATTTAAAACAAAAATAAATAAAATACTTCTCATGCGTACTAGATATTTACTAATCCTTTAATTAAAAAAAACATATCATTCAGTTTGGATGGGTATTTTGGCCTCAAATCCAAAATTAAGTTATGTACATATGAAGCAGGCAGCCCAGCCGTTCCTCTTAATAATTAATTATTTTTTATGATAAGTGATTTTTTTTTATTCTCTTTCAGTACCGCAGTCCCGGTAATCCTCTGGCTCACTACGACGGCACTGCCTCCGAGATTCTAGACGCCTTCGACGGAGCCGTGGACATGGTGGTAGTCGGCGCCGGCACCGGAGGCACCGTCTCCGGCATTGGCAGGAAGATGAAGGAGCTCTGCCCGTCTTGCAAAGTCATTGCTGCCGACCCTGAGGGCTCTATCCTCTCTCTCCCTGAGGAGCTCAATAAGACCGATGTCGACTTTTACGAGGTGAAATATACATTTTACACACGGTACAATGGGAGAGTATTTTTTTTTTACAATAAATAACTCCACACAAAGGGGAATAATTTCCTTCGAGACCTGTTATTTTTGGGGATGCTATGTGGAGGGTCTTTTTGAGGACAGAACGGAGTAAACCTGGCTCTTGAAGAGATCCGTGTTACAGAAGGAAGGAAAACGCAGTCTGGCAAATCATTCCACAGCTGAGCTGTTGAACACAAGAATATACATTGACATCATTGGGTCTTTGAAGAGGAAACTCTCTCGAGGTAACCGTCCATTCTCTGCTTCAAAGTAGCGATGGGTCGTTCACGAACGAGCTGCTCATTTGTGCCGGCTCATCTTGATGAGCCGTGAGCATACGGCTCCTTGTAAACCGTGCCACAGCTCAATTGAACTGTCACTCTTTTTGACAAACTTTGGAACCACTTAAGAAAGATTGTTTATTTATCTACATATCTTTTATGTTCGATAGTATTCTTACGCATTTCTATGATGACGCATATTTAAATAAGGTCTTTATTTTGATTTGTTTATATAAAATCAACGAATATGTGTCTTTTTTATAAGGCTAAGTTATGCACACCTTGGGACTTGTAATTAATATTTGGCACCATGATGTATCTTAAAGCAGTTGTTTTCAAAGGTTCAAATTCGTGTGTAGAGATAAGAATAATTATCACATTTACACAGTACAATACGTGAATGGCGCCTAACAGTCTGGCATCTGGACGTTTTGTACCTGCCTATTGAGTCGTACTTTTGAGTTGTGTGAAAATGTTAAGCTGGTACCGTGATTCCCGCTCTTAACAAAATGGGTCATGAGCCGTTGGAGTTTGTGTGCCCTTTGGGGGCTTGTCAAACAAAAAGCTATCATGGACTGTACTGTCATCTGCGTAACAATGAATTGGTGTACACGACAAAAGGTCGTTGATGTACAACAAAGTCAGAGATGGAACCGATCCCTGTGGGATGCCAGTATTTATTAAATGTGTGGAAGAGGTGAATCCATCGGCAGTATGAATGTAGATGAAGCAAGTAGTAGGTGCCAAAACAGTTGTGGTTCAGACCCTCTGCGCACGTTTGGGGGACGAGATCGTAATTATTTGACGAAATAAAGCATGTTTTATCTGTAACTTGTAGTTACTACTCAGCTTTGAACTATTTTTGACATGAATACAATTTTAAAGCCCCATAACTCATAATGGGTGACATTACAAGCTGAATATAGTTGCGTTGACCTACAAATTCCAGATAGAAAATGCAAGACAAATTCTACAATTTCGGAACTTACTGTCTGAGAATGGCATCAATCCACGATCTCAAATTGGGTAGAGAACTTAAGTTGTGAGTGATTTCATATAAAATTTAATATGTATGTATATTTATTATAACTGAGTTTTATTATTGTTTATTTTTTATTATATTTGGAATCACGACCCTAACAACTCGTTTTTTTGTGAGTTTTTAAATTATGCATATTCGTTTCAACTATGTATTTTAAATACTAAAAACAAAATCACGCTTTTCGTACATACATATTTACATAACAATAAAAATTTTATGACCCAGAACACAATACATATGTGAATAACAGTATCATAATTAATGAATTGCGGAGATAATTGGTGACCCTTGTGATTATTAAGGAAGTCAATGTTAATGATTACCGAATCACATGTTCCTTGTTTAATAAGCAATCTATATGTGTATCTATCTATCTATGATGTATGTATGTATGTATGTATATATATGTACATATATTCTTATTTGTGAAGTCGCAATAGTGACTATTAACATTTGACTTTGAGTCAGGAGTTTGCTCGTTTGATATTCGTACAGCACAAAAATACATCAAACCCGTCATGTGCAAATTATCCTTGTCTGTTGTGCTGCGACCAAAGTGGAACTAGGAGATACATATAGCCGAATATCCAATGACAATTCTGTTGAACTTTATTAACCCCTACTTATTACTACTATTAACTTTGACAGTCTCCGCGGTTGAGTGGTTACGATCCTTGGCTACGAATTCGGAGGTTGCTGGTTCAAATCCCTGCGTGTGCAAGTAAATTTTATTTGAATAAATTGTGTTATTTCCTAATTTATTCATTTAAAGTGGAAGATACTGTCAGTATCACCCTGGTGAAAGATCATCATTCAGAATCAAAACGTTTCTTGAAATGGCTTTATCCTTGTTTGGTGACCTGATCTGAATAGCCAGGTTCCCCTCCTTCCTTTTTTCATATCCTTTTCCTCCTCAATACCTTCAGCCTCAAAACATACCCCAATTGGAGTTGCCATAGTCTCACTGGCTCCAAACGGTTGGGAGCAGCTGGGAATCATCAATGTATATTGTATAAAGATAAAGTTCCACGACGTCGACACGTGGTGAAAGATTGACCATTGGTCTGCTAATGAATTATGTACCGGGAGCTCATTGCATTAGTGGATGTACTGATTGCAAAATTAATATTTGGCGCCGTGATGCATCTTAACCGCTTCATGCTTTTGAACGAGTCACGTTCGTGCGCTAAATGCGTTCCAATTTCTGCTAGGCCAACTGACGCTCGCCTGTTTCGACTCACAGCATTTTATTTTTAGCTAACACGAGTAACGCTTGTCAAGGTTAGCGATGTATTTTACGCAGTTTGAATTTGCCTGCAGTTTAGATCGGTCGTGTTTTTGAGCTGCTTATTTCGCTTTTACTATATTGTGTTCACATTTTCGTGTATGTATGAATGTATCACATTATAAAAAAAATATATATTTATCATATCGTATCAATTTGAATTTTTTATTTTTTTTCAAATAAGATCCCAAATGGAGAGTGATAGTATTCGTCAGGAAGGTCGATACTATTGTCCTGATTGTAATGTAGGTCTATGTTTAACACTATGCTTTAAAATCTATCACACTAAATTGAATTATTAATTTTTCTTCATTTAAAAAAAATTAAATATGCTTAAATTGTTATATTTTAATTGAAAAGTGTATAAACTTAGAATAAAACATAAAAAAACAACATGATGCTTTTATAAACACTTTTTATAAAAAAAACCCTAGCCTTAAGTGTTTAAAGTATGCCCTTTGTCATCTAGGATTCACACAATCCTGTGTAGAGACATAAGAATAATTGCCGCATTTACATGTGCTTAGGCACTGTACACTGTACATGTACGTGAACGGCGCCTGACAGTCTGGCATCTGGACATTATGTACCTACATCTATACACCTTGAGCTGTATGAGCTGGAAGTCGTATGAGCTGGAGTATGAGCTTATGAACTAGGAGTCATATGAGCTGGGAGTCGTGGGAGCCACGGCTGGCTCTTAAATGAGCCGTCATTCAATTGAGTCTTACGAACCTGTTGCCGCATGGCAAAAGTCGGATGGTAGTCTAGTTTAGCTACGATTTTTGTCACCTGTGGCCTGTCGAATCATCTATTTACATTTTCGATTATGTAAATCCCTCATTAGTCGAACTGGCCCTGAGAATTGACTCAACGATTACAGAACCATTTAAGATATATTATTGTTTATGTACATAAATATGTATATCTTATCCAAAACTTTCTTAAAAACTAACATAATTTTTTTTGCTCTTGACTTCTGCAAATCGAATCTTTCATACCTGTAAAACAACCAGCATCATTTTGTCAAAGTGTGTGACTTCTTTTGGATTTACTCGGTACAGTGTTTGGCTACGTGACCACCAAATTCATTCAATTTGTGGTATTTGATGTAAATTCACACAAACAAACACTTTTGATAAAGTCTATTGACATTCCATTATAACCAAAATGAAAACAGTTTTACGTCTTTACCTAATCACGGTTTGTCATTTGAGATAGTGAAAGATGATAATGTTGGTATTTAATGACGGTCTCCATAGTTGAGTACGAATCCGAAGGTCGAGGGTTCAAATCCCGGCATGCGCAAGTAAATTTCATTTTATTAAATTGTGTTTTTTCCTAATTTATTCATTAAAAATAATATGTAGTGCCCTGGTGAAAGACCACCATTCAGAATCGGAACGTTGCTTGAAATGACTTTTAGCCGTGTTTGGTGACCAGATCTGAATAGCCAGGTATTTCACCACTTTCATTCTTCCCCATCTCTTTCTTCCCCCTCTTCCCAATCCCCTTCTGACTAGATCTGAATAGCCAGGTACTTCCCTTCTTCCCCATCCCTTTCTTCCCCATCCCCTTCTTCCCCATCTCCTTCCCCTCCCCTCTTCAGCCTCACAACATACCCCAATTGGGGATGCCATAGTCTCACTGGTTCCAGACGGTTGGGAGTAGTTGGGACTCATGTGAGGTTTTTTTAAATGATACATAGTATGATATTTATTATAGGTATACGTTTTTTTATTAAGGAAGATTAAAAACAAAAACAATCTAGACCAAATGGCAATCACGGCAAATTATATAAATATTTTATCTAGTCTTATTTTCTTGTAGCAAGTAGATGATATACGAGGTGTGTTCAAAAGAAAAGGTGAATTTTGAATTTTCCCAGGCTGTGTACATTTGATTATCGTTTTTTTTTTGTTATGTTGGTACACATATGTTAGCATTATCAGCCACTTTGGATCAGTGGTTTGTTTTTGACAACTGGAAAGGTTAGTCACGTTTTTGGGTGTTCTTATTTGGGTGTTCTGACACTACTATTCAAATAGCAGCGTCGAAATCGCCCCGTGTGACCGGGGATTTAGGGAAAACGTTTATGAGAGGCTGTCTGGAGAGAGATTTTCGAAAGGATAGATTCAGGATTTAGAAGGAATATAAGACTGAATGCGTTGGTCGCTAATGTAAAGTTTTCAGTAGAAGCGACGCTAGCAGTCCACTACGGAGTTCTGATAACAAACCTGATGAATGGCAATGAAGCATGGAACCGACGGAGAATGGACAAAAACTGATTGAATGCAGTAGAAATGAGATCACTAAGCTTTATGTGTGGTAAAAACACGAATGGCCGAATTACGAATGCGATTAAAATGGCCGAATATTAACATTTACACATTCAAAAAGACTTGGGGTGTTTCTTGAACAAATCTCGTACCGCTTACTGTTTACTGGAAGTACGTCGCACCATTTCCCCCCCCCTCGTCGTGTATTGGTGTCGATTGAAATATATATAATGGCATTTTTATGATTTCAGGTCGAAGGCATTGGCTACGATTTTATCCCCACGGTCCTGGACCGCTCCAATGTTGACAGATGGGTGAAGACCAATGATCTGGAGGCCCTGCCCATGGCCAGGAGGCTCATCCGGGAAGAGGGCCTGCTCTGCGGTGAGAATAATACCAACTCAAATTAACCCTTACAGTGCTAAAAAATCCCTTGAACTCCGGTGCTGTACACTCAGTGTACAGGGACAGTTAGAATTTTGTGATTTTTAAGTTGGATAAAAATGAGTAGTTTACATTTATTACTTATGTAACATTTTATTAATAGTACATATTTATTATTATAATAAATGGATAGTTTGTATAGCGCCATTTTTGTGAAAAAATCACCTCAAGGGCGCTGCACAAATATTACTTCATATTCTGTATCTAATTACTAATACAGACAGATACAGCAAAAGATACTTACCTGCAGCTGGCAGGTTGCTTCAGATAAACACAGTTTTATTACAAAATTTAAGCTTGGAGAAGATATGATTTTTACAATTGCTATTTTATCCTTCTTTTCTATTGATATTACATTTATTAGAAGATTGGTGGCAAAAGAAGAGTTGGTATTTATTTGAAATATTTATAATTTTACTGTTCATTTTAGGACTGGTGTTTACGAATATGTCCAACCTAATATTGAGAAGAAACCCTTGACAGATGCAATTATTCAAGCAAAAAATACCATTCTTCTAGTAATACTGTTAAATTATCTGTTAAATAGTAATGTGAAATTTGTATTTTATTATAATATATTAAATTGTTACATGTAGATGGATGTATGCATCAATATGAGTGCAATGAGGACATGAAAATTAAATAAATCTATGAAATAATCATATTTGAGGCCTAGAGTATTCTTCATGCACTTGATATCTTGTGATAGGTTATATAAGTGAATATATATTCGAGCAAAGTCTCAAAACCGCTTCCATGCCATACGCATCAGTCATTTTGATGATTATTCTCGTGTGGTTTTTATATGTATAATTTTTTTTGTGTAATATTCGTTTTTTTCTTGTTCTGTTTTGTCCTGGAACCGTCCGTGATTTGTGATTGAGATCTTCAGCGCAGACGTGGTTTAACCCACAAAATTGTCCAAATGAAGTTAGCAATTGGAAGGGGTTTTAAATTATATGTTTCATCAAATAGAAGTGGCTCGCTAAACCAAAATATTTTATTTCACTGAGAATACCACGAGTAATTTTTAAATTTTACTTAAATCACCTCAACATTTTTAAACTTCAAACTCGTTTTTGTGGATTATGTCACTTTTGCGCTGTCCATATCAATTCTGTCTTTATGTGCTACAAGTAATATGAATAAAATTATCTAATGAACTTTGCTTTGATGACTACATGGAACAAACTATAAAGTTAGATGTTTTTAAATTACTGCAACGTTAGTACAATCCATAGATAATAGAAACAACAGAGATGAGCATGAACAATCCACCGCACCCACAAAAGTGTCACCAACACAGTTCACCCATACTATTGCAAATTGCATTTATGCCCGGCGGCGTGGTGTCCTGCCTTTGTTCCTACCTACACACCAAACACGCTTTTATAGTCCATGTAGTTGATCGTAGCTCGGCGACAATCGCTACGCTTCCATGCCTTATCTCTCTTTGTTTCTATTATCTATGGTCTACCTGGCCGAGAGATGGAATTGAGATGTAGTGGGTTAAATGTTGAAAATCTGGTCCTTCCAGCACCTTCAAGTAGACTATTTATTATTTTTATTCAGGTGGAAGCAGTGGCACAGCCATGGCGGTAGCGCTCAAAGTGGCTAAGCAGCTGAAGAAGGGGCAGAAGTGCGTGGTGGTGCTCCCCGATGGAGTCAGGAACTACATGACAAAGTTCATCTCGGACAACTGGCTGGAGGCGCGCAACCTGAAGGAAACCGTACCTCAGGACCATTGGTAAGGTTCCTTTTTTAATTTTTACCTTCCCGTTGCCAACATGGTTAACCAAAATGTCTTTAAATGTGCTATCCTCCATGTTTCAGCTTAAATAGTGAATTTATTGTATCGATATTTTTATATTCCTACAAAACCTATAAACATAACCTTATAATGATAACATGCATGGGGCATCTCAATGACCCCTCACGGTAGGTAAACAAGTTTTGTTTTGTGCATTTCGAAGGTTAAAGAAGCTATAAACTCTAAGATTTATGTAGCACAAATCTTCTCGCTAAGCATAACTTGTTCTGAAAGGGGAGTAAGTCAGCACTCGCTGTAAGTATCGGATTCTATCCGCCTGACTGTTAATCGAACGTCTTGCCCACAGGACTATCGACAGCCTCGATAGTGGATTATTTGTTATTTACTTTAATTAAAGCTTACTTTGACAAGGTTTGAAACATAACCTAACCTAACATAAACCCTTCTCAGTAAATCATTTTCACCGATAATAAGTCATTTTAGGCACCATAGAAATTGAAATTGGGTGAGGGTAAATAGAATTTAAATTAGTTGTCTCAACGTGGCCTAACCACAGTTTGAAAATGGCTTTGAATGCCGAAACAGCTGTCACAATAATAAAAAACTAAAATATTGCAGAACTTAATAATAACATTATTACATTTGATATACATTTTTTTCAATATTTTTGTTGTATTTATTGTTGTATTATTTACCATTGTTAACTAAACTCCTGCTGACAAGCTACTTGCGGTGGCTTAGCAGGTACAAATTCCCATTGTATGTAATTAATATTATACAATTAAAAATAAATAATAATAATAATAACATAAACCCTTATTCGAACTAACAAAACTTTTTAGATGGGGTATCTATATTATGCATGGGATACACACACAACCAAAGACTCCGTATTATTCCTTTTTTTAATATAACTTCAGAAAGTTTGCTAGTATTTGTGCGAACATTGTAAAGTACCTTTGGAGTGCCTTATTCTATAGAGCTGGGATGGCCAGCGTGTCTATCACGAAGGTATTTTTGGTTGGTTGCGGACCTCTACATATTGTACTATTTTTTGTTTAAACTAGTCAAAGCTACTCGACATTCCATCTCTTAAAATCCGTTAGTTCCCCCCTTTTTTACTAGTGAAATATAAAATTATAGTATTGTAATCATTTTTTTTGTATTGTTTTTTTTTTTAATTTTCTTTAATATATTTGAGATATCTGTTTTCAAAATACATATACGATCGCTACAATTTTTTTTTATCAACTAGTCGCTCCTTTTTTTTAAATTTTTTTTTTTTATTGTATTATTAATATTGTATTATTATTATTGTAATATTAATTATATACAGTGGGAACTTATACCCGCTAAGCCACTGCAAGTAGCTTGTCAGCAGGAGTTTATTTCAACAATATAATATAATACAACAATAAATTACAATCATCATACAAATGTAGGGCAAAATTATTATATTTAGGCGCATGCATCTTGTGATGTACATAAGTTGAAAAAAAAAATTAAAGAGAAAAAATAATGGCAAAAGTATTACAGTTTTGTTATTGAGATACTAGAGTCCAATTTTATAACACCGATTTAAATAATATTATAAAAATGCCAATATCATAAAAAATATCAAAATTATAAAAGTACCAATATTATAAAAGTATCAATATTATAAAAATATCAATATTATAAAAATATCAATATTATAAAAACACCAATACTTTTAAAAATATCAACATTATAAAAACATTAATATTACATAAAATATAACTATTACGTAAATTAAAAAAAAAGTGTGGTTACCACTGCTATAGAGAATATTAGGGACCATCTTGCTAGTCATCTCCTTGTTCCCAGTCAACTGGAATAGCTCTTCCACGCCTTAAATACCCAGCCAATGATTGGTAGTTTTCTCAGCTTTAAAAGAAAATCTACATTCTGTACACCTTCAGCCATCCATCTTCTGGAAGAATCTACATCCTATACACCTCCAGCCATCCACTCTTTTGGACGAATCTACATCCTATACTCCTTCAGCCATTCACTCTTTTGGAAGAATCTACATCCTATACACCTTCAGCCATCCACTCTTTTGGAAGAATCTACATCCTATACACAATATCTCAGAAATATTTCTTACAGTTTCCATGAGATAGTTTTCGATGATGATGAAAATATTTTCCACTCTTATTGCTAATTTATAATGTTTGCTTTGTGTTCAGGTGGTGGAACACAAAGATCTCTGAGCTCGGGCTCGCTGCTCCCCGCTCCATACTTCCCTCTGTGCCGTGTCAAGAGGCTGTGAAGATCCTGAAAGCCAGTGGACAGGACTCGATTCCCGTGGTTGATGCTTCCGGGTAAGCTCAATTAAACCTTTATTAATCTCTAATAGATTTAATATTATATGGTTTTACTGCAAATTTATGTGATATGTAGTGCACTTTTACATATTTCCTTAATTATTTTTCTTGCTAACTGTTCTGAGACTATGGCATCCCCAAATGCTGACTCCATAGTCTCAGAACAGACATCGCCCAGGGAGGCTGGGAATGAAAATATGTTATAAAAAATAAAAGCAATTGATACTAAACTATTGAGTTTTTTTTTCCAGGGCGATCAAAGGAATGGTGACCCTGAGTCACCTGATGAATAGAATCCTGATCAAGAAAGTCACCCTGACGGATCCCGTTGGGAACGCTCTCTTCAAAGCGTTCAGGAAGGTGGACGCCAACGCCAGCCTCGGCTACGCATCCCGTCTCCTGGAGAAGGATCCATTCATCTTGATTACTACCAACAAAGCTGGTGCGTTACTATTTGTTTATTAAAATCATTGAGATTCAGCCTTAACGCTCTTTCCACCAGTCATTAAATTATGTATCATCGGTAGAGACCTGAAAATTTTACATTTGCAATAAGGCGTATTTCTGATATTAAAATACGTAAGTGAAACTTTACATTCTAAATATTTCTTTGTCTATGGTTTTGATAAGCTTGAATAGCCATAAAATGGAACACGCCAACTTCATGTTGAAAATACCCCATACTGTTAATTTTCCAAAATAATTATAAAAAAACAACAAAAATTTAAAAAAACCAAAAAATATGCCCAACTTTTGTTTTAAAATATCAAAAAGGGAACACAGTACCACTTTTGTTCCAAAATATTACGGTTTTTGCTGAAAAATAACCCCATTTTCTTGAAACTAATGCAAATTTCTCCAAAAATAATATTTGTGGTATTGAGTTTTTAAATAATGCCAGTTATTTTTTATGTGATTTGTTTATCGTGTCACCACCTTATGTGAGTACATATAATATGCAGATGACATAATCGGGAATAAAAGTCGTCAACTTGATGTTTTTAATCTATAATTTACAATTTGGTTAATGAAATTCTAATGTAACATTGTCACCAAATGGCAAATCAGCGCAATTTTCCCGGTTAAAGTTTAACACAGATTCTTGGTCTGTTTCAGCTTTTGAACAAATTGTCATGTTCTTATACTTTTTAGCTGATCACACATACCTAGGATCGGCGTTAACCTAAGTGTAGAGGAGGAAACAAGTTAGTCTCCGTGGCATAATGGTCTCTTCATTTGACTTTTAGTCGAGGGATTGCGGATTCAATTCCCGCCACTCCAAAAATTTTCTTTCATAAAAAATGTCAATAGTTAGGTACGTAAATATATGTTATTTTGTTTATTTTTTGTAGATAAAGAATCGGCTGCTGGCGTTATGACTCCCATGGATCTGCTCACTTTTATCTCTGGAAATGGACTCCAAATGGAAAATCTTGTGATCAAAAATGGAAAATAATTACATTTTGACTAGCGATGACTCCCTATCAAAGTATTTTTGACCTCTTGATAATTTTATGTATCTCCATTAGATTTCTGATTTGTGCGTGTGTTTTGTATGACCGTAATGTGATATGACTACAAATTTATATAATGTTAACCCAATGACCCCGAACCACGCCAGCCTGGCGGGTGTGTGTCTCTAGTATGTAACCCTGAACCCCGCCACTGTGGCAGTCCAGTAGTAGGTTGGCCTAAAAACCAAAAACGGACACACCAGTAACAGCAGGGTATCAAATTTTAAATGGCAATCGCTCTATAGATGTTGAACCTTTCATTTTGTAGTATTGGCAATAATCTTTGTAAAGTTAAACGTAAATACGTTCGTAAGTTTTGTAAGAGGCCGATGGCCATTGAATTTCTTCAAAACAGCAGTAGGAATGCGAACGATGCAAAGTGGCCCTTCACCTCCCTGAGCGCTTTGAGGACTATCATACCATTATACATATGTATGTTAAAAAAAATTATGCCTATAAGATTAATGTAAATTTTTTTGTCTTTTTGAAAGTAAATGTGGAAAAAAACATTTAATAAAAAAGTTATTTTTATATTCACATTTACACATATAATTTTTTTTTAATTAAAATTATAAATATTTTTGTTACACACTTTCCAATCCCCAAGTAAGTAATACATTTAAACACGTGATTTAAAAGTTATGTTAGATTTAAGTATACCAAAGCAGATTTCCAATTTTCGGTATAAAATTAATTGAGGGGTTAGGGCCAATTTCACAGCTTGATAATTCAGGGGCCGATGGGTTAAAGATAATATTACAAAGTATTTTTTTTTACGTTGATTCAGGAATAAACATGTTTAACCTCTTATCATATTAAAATAAGTGTATTAATTTTTTTTTAATGGTGCAATTAAACTTCTGTGTTATTTTCATTCCATTCATTTATAACTTAGGAATAATATATTATGTATTGTATTCAATAGTTATATTTTATTTACTCTTTATTCTTTCCTAATCAAATATAAATTTACTAAATGTCACATTTAAAAAGCAGTTTCCAATCGGAAATCAGTATGTAATTCTTTTGTAGTTCAAGTTTTGAGGTTATGTGAATTTAATGTCGTACAAATAAATATTTATTTTTAAGTGTGCAATGTTTTCTGATGTTATTCAAGTGTTATCAGTGATTTTTGTATTTATATTCAAATATACAATCTTCATGAACATTTTGTTGTATTATCCACTATTTCGTACTATTTTCATCAATCCATTGCTGGATGAAAAGGTCTCACCAGACATGAGCATCCACGCATACACATTCTTTTATGCCTTTTAAGCTGACGAGAAACTTAAAATAATATGTTTTTGTTCAATACGTAGACAATACATTATACTTGATAAAGTGCCATAACTAACTATGTAGTAGAGATAATATCTGATAGAAAAATGAATGTGCAAACTCGATACTGCCAATGCAGTGCTTCGTACATTGTCATCACTGGCGTCCGAATGAATAGACGTACCATTTCGACAGCTGGAGGCAACCACGTGACAATCTAAATTTGACACCAGCTGGGTTCACGCATTTCTCAAATACATGACACCATCATTCTTGTATTGACTGGCGGCGAGCAATCATTAGAAGATTTTAAGGATAAAACCATAATTATGGTTTCCTGCACATTAAAATGTTATAAAAATAGAAGTGGGAAAGAGAATAATCAAAACTATCACATAACATTTCACAGATATGTGTTTTTTTTAACTATATTTTACTTATTCAATTATACGATACATTAACAGTTTTAGTGGTATGAAATCAGAGCTGTCCACGTTTCTTTCATGTGATTTTGACTGCGGTAAGCAAATTAAAAATATTTGTAAAAAGGGTCAAACTAAATACTCCAACAAAATATTAGGTTTTTGTAAACAAGCCGAACCTTTTTCTTATTTACTGTTTTACTTTTGGGCTGTTTGGTTTGGAATCTGTTACATAGCTACGGGCATAAAGGAGATTGCCATAGATTCCGCACAATTGTGAAAAGGGCAAGTTGATCATTGGCAGATTTTCTTTTTGAAGAGTAAGTACTAATTCTTTGCAATGCAATGCGAGTTGCCTGGAGACTGTTGGGATGCATTTATTCACAAATCAAATGACAGTGATCCGCCTAAGTTCTCGCCCCCCTTATTTTGGTTTCTTCCCTTTGCGTGTTAGGGCATCTCTTTGCATCATTTGCTCTGTGGTGGGCACGATTCTTCAACACTGCAAATGAAGGAGTTCAGCCCATAGCGGTAAACTTCTAGTGCCTATCGGATATGCAAAATTTGTATCCGTTGAACGCTACCGTATCCGATGGGCAATGTAAAAACATACTTTATTTTCATATGTACATATGTGGAATATGAGTAGCTATTCTGGAGAAACTACTTAAGATAGATATATACATTTTATATAATTATCTAAACCCATTATCTGGTAAGACAGTATAATTTATAAAAACATAATTTTACAAAAAAATAAGTTGGCGCACAGCGGGTCGAATGCAAAATTTTGTCCTCGACACACTACGAAAATATTATGACGTGGCCTGGGCGGCCTCTTCGAAGGGCGGAGGTGGGACAACCTCCTGAGCCGGGATTTTGAACTCAACTGGTCTCGAAGACTGGCTCCTCCCGTTGCAGGTTGCCATCTGTCGTAGGGATGCAGTTCTCTCTGTTCCCGTCTGGCGGAAATGTTGCAACGGCTCTCTGGCGCTAGTGTCGACCATTAGACACGTCGACTGCTAGATATTAATATTGAAAGAATTGCCTAGCGTCTAACATATTTACTAATGCAACAAGAATTTATCCCACGGTTTGGGTGAGATCGTTTAGTCCGTTCGAGGGTCATTTTTATGACCCATATTGTCTGGCGGGCTGCTATGGTCCTTTTGGGTTTATTACTCCCCTCGAGTGGAAGTGTACTTTGTCAAATTATGCTGAGGTTCTAAACTAAAAAACTGACTGACGAAACTAAAAAACGAGTTTCAGCAAAGATTTCAAATTTGGCGGTATTTTTGGTTTGGAGATGTAGATGCAGCATTATATCACTAAAAAAATATTGCCATAGATTTATGCTTTATGTAAGACCGTGAACGGTATATCTATGGCAAGACCATAGAAGAACGTCAAAGAACGTGCCAAAACATAAACAATCTATGGTCTAGCTTTTAACTCAGCTGTCACATTTGGTTTGTCGAATATCAAATAAGTTTGTGTGTCCAATTTGATGCACATTAAATATATTTGCTGATCTATAATGCCTTTACCACCTGCATTGCTAGCCCGTTTAGCCAAGCGTGGCATATTAAACGCACCCGATAAAAAAACTGCTGATGCTGAACCAGAACAACATGTCAATGAAGAAATCATCGCCGAAGATTACGATTCTCACAGAGACGAAACTCCTAATGGAAAGAGCAATTTCTGGGAAGGAATAGATGGAGTCAATGTCGATCCGTTGAAAGGACACAAAGGCTGCCCAAATAAATATAACATTTACCACGAATGCACATTATTTTGCGTGAAGCGGTGGCGGCAAGGAATTCCAGTACCCAGCGAAGATTATTTACGACTTAAAGAGAAGCTTTTAGAGAAGTATCCTTTACCCAACGGTTGGCAAGAAGTATACGACGAGGGTTGCGGTCAGCATTATTACTGGAATATGTATAATAATATGGTATCGTGGCTGCCTCCAACCCATCCAAAAGCTTCTTTCTCGGACAGTGCCTCTCACTTACGAGAGGAGCGCCTCTTGAGGGAAGGCGATGAAAGCGACAACAGCAGCGATGGCGGGAACTCGGACCAGGAGGTGCCACAGCACAAGAACGTGGACACGAGGGAAGAGAGGGAGAAGTTCAGAGATCGAAGAGGCAGGGAGAGATTCAGAGACGAAAGAATGAAGAATGAAAAGCGTTCCAAGTTGAAAGATAACGATCTTGATCCCATGGATCCTTCTTCTTATTCCGATGTGCCGCGAGGAGAGTGGTCAGCGGGGTTGGATAAGCACGGGGACGCCAAGACGGGGGTGGACGCCACGGCAACGGGTCCGCTATTCCAGATGCGGCCCTACCCCAGTCCGGGGGCCATCCTCCTGGCTAACTCAAAAACCAAACCCCCTCCGCCCATGAAGAAGTCGGTCTCCTTTCCAGAACAGCCAAAATAATTATTTTGTATCGTCATTGTATTTAGTGTTGTTGTATTAAAATAACTCTGAATGAACCTATTGTGTTAATTATATCGAAATAAAATCTTGTGAAAATTAAGCCACGATTACATTAATGCTCCACGTTTCAACTACTGCTCAATGATTCTTTTCTTGTGTAACGGCAGAGAACTAAACCAGTTACAATTTCTTCCAAATAGAACAATGAGATTAATACTTACGCAAAATAGACATTATTCAGAAGTAGACAAAATGTTTGAGGTTGAACGCAATGATTATTATACATAAAATAAGAAACAACTTGTTACTAAAATATTTACAACGTGAACATTCACAGGCATAATTTTAAATTTTTATTTTTATTTTATTTTATTTGGACAAAATTAAGTTTTTTAAATTTAGTTTAATTATATTATAATACAAGGACGTGTAAGGAAATTATAGTACCCAAAAAGAACAAAGGCAGTATGCAAAACAGTTTATTTTTCAAAGGGATGAAATATTATAATCCGCTGCCAGGAACCCTCAAAAGTACACCACTAAATAATTATAGTATAAATTAAAAATAGATTGTAGTAACCACATAAGCAAGATAAAATCCAGTAGTATGTATTGTATGTAATAGTATAGTATTCAACAGCATATGTGTAATAGTATCCAATAGCATTATTTTTTGGTAAAAGCGGTGTTATATTTCGGTGAAATTTGCCTTATTTTTGGAGAAATTTGTGTTATTTTGGTGGACTTAGTGTTATGTTTGGAGAAATTCAAGTTATTTTTGGGAAAATGGGGTTATTTTTCAGTTAAAACAGTGGAGTTTTGCAATAAGTGTGATATTATGTTCCCTTTTTGGTATTTTGCTTGATCAGTATTTTGCAACAAAAGCGGTGCACATTTTTTAGTAAAATATATATAGCACATTATGTATGCTGTCCTTTTTAATATTATTATTAAAAAAAAAAATTACGATAAAAAGATAATAGTATGCGGTGTTTTCAACATGAAGCTGAGTTCCATTTTATGGCTATTCAAGCTTGTCAGAACCATAGACCGAGATATATTTATGGGCCTTCCACACAACTGGTTTGCCCGATACTAAACTAAATCCATCCGCTCAACCTTTCCTAAAGATGGTAGGAAAGGACATCCAGATGGTCAAAATTTTCAACGCTGTGACTTTAGTTAGTATGAGACAAACCAGTTGTGTGGAAGGTCCATTGTAATACACAATTTTACTTTCTTATTTTAAAATACCAGAATATCACTTGAAAAATATGAAAATTCAAAGTTATTTAGCAGAAAGTTGCGAATTTTGCATTATTTGTAATAGTATCCAATAGTACATAAGTTATAATTAGTTATTTTGTAAACTTAAATGTACAAATAACTAAAATACAAAACAATAAATTATGAATGAAAATAAGTGTTGACCAAAGGCCATCTCCAAGAAGGAAATTTCCAAATTCGGATTGGCTGTTTATTTTATTTTCCGTGCTGCAGTATCAAAAGTGTTTTCTGTTGTTTTTTCAGATTCGTGTTTCATTTGGGATGTGTTAATATTATCTTCTCCAATGATTAAATGAGGTTTACAAACTTCAATAAGTTATAAAAAAAAATTGAATTGAAATGGTAGGTATATCCGAGACTCTATTCCGATTGCAATTGTGTTCGGGAAGAACTTTGCAATCATCATAAGGATAGCAGCCAATAATGTGGGATTTAAAAATGGAGGATAATATTAACAAGTCTTGAACTTGAAGTATGATATCGGTGTAGATGGCGTAATTGAACCGGTCTCATTAACTAAGTTGGTTAAGCGGTTGCCCCGGATAGGCAGAGGTCCTGGGTTCGAGTCCCAGATGCGACTGAAATCTTTTTATTTTCTGTTGTTTTTCGTGTTTCATTTGGGATGTGTTAATATTGTCTTCTTCAATGATTAAAATTTAACAACGTTTGCCTGTTACATTTTTAAATAGGTAGGAAACCTCTGATTTAGATGATTTTACAACAAAGTAATACTATCTGCAAATAACTTACAAATGGCTTAAGTTTCCACAATCGAATGCCAAGATTTGCTCTAATGTTTATTCTTGCCTTACGTCACTCTATTGTTTCGTCAGCTAAACTTCACAAGCATTGTAATATGACAAGGTTTCTTTATCATGTTTTTCTCATCTTGGTTGATGATTTAGAGCTTTATTTTTGCATTATTCAATCCACAACACGAGTAGTGCAAAGTTTTATAAAACTGAAATTAATTTTGTTAGCTATGGAGGTTGTAAAAAACCTGCTGTTAACATCTAGTAACAGTTTCAAATTTTTGTTTTTTATTGTAATTTTGCAATGCATCGATGCATAAAGAAATTTTGTTTGTATAATTGTAATTTTATTTTTTTATTTGCGGACCAATATCCAATTACACAGAATACTTAATATGAAATGAATTAATCAAGAGCTACAGAAAAAGAACAGCACATACATAATATAAAATGAAGCAATGACAAAAAGAGGACAAAAATGTACATTTGAGAGAACATTTAAGTCAAAGCCTGAACAATGTTTTAGTAGAGTCCCTGATTTTAGACATTCTAAATGATAATTTTCGAGTCTGACAAAAATCATTTAGACTGGTACCAAATATTACAAGGCCCTGACTTGAGTAACAAGTCTTAATGCAGTAGCTTTATCCAGACAGTCCTCACAACACATTACCTACTAGCAAATAAATAATTAAGCCATCAAAAGGGCAAAATAAAGTGTATGAAATCATCTGTGACTGTAATGATACAAAAATATATTCGGACATTTCCATTTGTATTACTTGATACTTGTTTGCACTCGTTTAGCTCATGCGTCGTACGCCTCTCAGAGTCTGTACGAAGCTAATGATGTAGAATATAAACTTTAGCTTCTAGTTTTGTAATGCAATGATGTGGAAAGAAACTTTTGCTCCTATGCTTAGATTGTAATGATTTAGAAAGAAACTTTTACTACTGAGCTTGTAAAACAATGATTAAGAAAGAAACTTTTACTACTGAGCTTGTAAAACAATGATTTAGAAAGAAACTTTTACTACTGAGCTTGTAAAACAATGATTTAGAAAGAAACTTGCGCTTCTAGTTCTGTTATCCAATTATTTTTAAAGGAAATTTATATTCACGGTATTTTGATACAATGATTTAATAAAATAACTTCACTTTGCAGTTTTGGAATGCAATGAACCAGAATTTTTTTTTCATTTGCAGTCTTGTAATGGCATGTTCGAGAAAAAAATACATTAATATTACATAATATAATATAGAAGTTAGCATTTATCTTCTCCAATTTTTACCCCCCGCACTGTCTAAAATATCAAGGTTAAAAAATTTATTTACATATGATAATAGACTCTTTGTATCATAAATTTCGTCACTTGATAAAATAATCCCTGAACAACTTTTGTTATAATATTATCAAAGATTATTATTCTATAAAGGTAACCTCGGCGCAATTGTTAGTTGAGTTGCAAACCAGATTTGCTGATTGATCGAGTCTTCGTCAGGACATTGAAATAATGAAAATCTCTTGCCGGGTTCTGGGCGAGTGGCTTCAGGTGCCAAGTACTGATGGTGGGTACACTGCGCTTGGCAAAACATATTTTATATACGTAATATGTAAAAAAAATAATGAATCTCCATAAATATTAATTTAATCTTTGATAAAATTGTAGAGAAAACTTTGTACAGCTCGGTGATAAAACTTTTTTTTAACGTAAGTTTATTCTGCTTATGAAAAATATTTCTACGTATTAATAAATAATTAATCCTAGGAGTGTGGAAATTTTTACTACAACTGCCGTAGCTACATTCCATTGGCCACATCTCTCAACCAATCGTAACTAAGAAAGTAGTCCATAATTTTAAACAAATGTGAAATCCCTGGTCACGTCTATAGAACTTGAATTCGAATTGCACTCTAACTACTGCCACTTTTATTGGGACTCGAATACCAGCTGTTAATAAAAAGGGTTAATGTTCAATTAATTTTCAAAAACTGGATTGTTTATATTTATTAATGATATGTAGTAAGTTTTCATGAGTAGAGTAGTGTTAGCATTAGTGTTAAAACATATTTTCCTTATGAGGAAGAGAAGTTTGCTAGCAAGGCAAAGTTTTCTGGAGCCAGTACTTAGAGTATAAAGTTAGTTATTTTGCGGCCGAGAGAAATGTCTATTTTCAGTCCCTTAGGTGATAACATAAAACAATAAAAAAATTACCCAAGGGCGTAAGTAAATAAACCCTAAGGTATGCTCACTTTTTGATAGTTGAACGCCTAAGAAAGCAGAGTTTAGTTTTATTTATTTCTGTTGTCGAAAGGAAGCGGAAGAATAAAAGAAAAATGTTATTTTCCCAAAGTTATAGCTTAATAAAATGTGGGGATACTGCTTTGTTTCCACATTTAAATAATTTATTTAAATGATTAATTTAATTTATACTGCGATTGAATAATTATAATGATAACATATAAAATAGTTATGCAACATAAAATATTTATAGGGAAAATAAGTAAGATAGTTGCTATTCTTCATGAGATATTATATGGTTTTTATTCAGTCTTGTTTCCTAGTGGAGGCTGGTGTCAACCAAATTTAAAAAAAATGTCGTGTTCTTCTGCAAAATGGAGAGAAGGAAATTCATCTGATATTTCTTTTTATAAAGAATTTTTCAAAATAGTATTTTGTGTGTGCAAGGTATTTATTTTAGATGCGTTAGTATGAATGGAAGAATACAAATAAAATATGGTAAAGGATTTGATAGAATGATTAGACGCGGCGAAAAGTTCAAAGGAGAAATGAAAAATTCTTTTTTTAAAGTACATAAGTACATTACAGAATTTTTTCATTGTCCTCACTAGGATATCCTGCATTGAGGCGAACTAGGTTTTGAATAAGAGGGTTTCAGCAACTTTTATATTTGAATGTCAAAGTTTGGGTAGGGTATTTCCAGTAATTTCTATGACGTTGTTTAACGCATTGATTGCTGAATACGCGTCTAGCGTGTATTACGACATTTCACTTGGTACTGAGTACGCGCCTAGCGTGTACGGATTATATACACTGTAAATTATAAGAAAACTTCACGTAAATTCGCATGTTATTCGTTTCGCATCTGGTGCGCCGGCCGGCTTGTCACTTGACTGTTGTGGATGTTTATCAATGTCTGATACGTGTACAAAGAAATTGTAAGTATTATTTTAGGAAAAAGTATATTTGTATCAGTTTTATTCTGTATTTAAATTATACGTAAATTGCAGCATCCAGTGAATTTATTTGAAAATACTTAGCAATCAATGTGTTAAGAATACTAGTCAGTTCTTCTTCTGTTATTGTGTAAGGCATTTTTTGTTTTGTTATAAGATAAAAAGTTATAGCAAAATTTTAAACTATTTTTATTTAGTATGAAGAATTCTAAGATTTAATTGTAGATCAATGTTTTGAATTGCAAATAAATCGAAACTGAAGTTATGCTACAAAAAACGGTTCCAACGAATAATACCAGGCTTGCAAATTAGTAAATTTCCATCAGAGCTGTTTAATGTTGCCATAATATTTTTCAAATAAAATAAATCTAGTTTCATGTAAAATATCAAAACAACGCTATATTTCTTGTTCTCAAAAACAGTAAAAATCTAAACACACAAAAATAGAAACAATCTTTAAACACAAAAGTTACCAATTTGCACATTTGACATTGTTCTCATGCATAGTAGATATTATTGCAAAAAAAGATAAAATAAATCAGTGATGCACAACCGTTTTACCTGGAGGGTCAAATTATCGATTTCAATATGTTCGCGTGCCGCAGGGGTTAGGGTACCTACAGTTTGACACGGAAAACTTTGGTGACGACGCTAGCGAAGTTTATTTATAAAAAAATTATGTGAATACCGTACATTTGTCCCAACTGTCCGAAGTCAGTAGGTAAATAACTATTATAAACCAAATATTTAACTAGGTATCTACCTAAAATATCGTATTTCATAATGAAATTTGGTTGGTCAACCTTTTTATATTTTGTAAAATGGTAACCATTTAAAAATGTAATAAGAGAACAAACAAAAAAAGCGCATAGGCGGAATATTTTCCATCTCCGAGGTCAAACCAATTACACACTGTTAATTTTTATTTAAAGATCATGTATAAAAGTGATTGCAATTTTGGGCGGCAGAAACAAAATATTGAAGACAGATAAATTTGTCGTGACACTCTTTCGTATTTTTGTAAAACTGTTGAACATAGTACTCGGAAAACTGAACGATTGCTATTAAATCAGAAATATCAAAACTCACTTTCGTAATTTTTAAGTTTTCAGAAACGACATTTGATCGTGTACCCCTATAAAACGGAACCTATTGAAAACATTAATTATAGGGCACACAATTTATTTAGTCACGTTGGCTGCACAAGGGCTCACAGGTTGTGCATCACTGAATTAAACCAACCATAGTTATTACCAACACAGACATTTAAAATATGAGATACTCCAAAAAATATTACCTTGAATAAACAATTTATTTTTCAAGATAAAAACACAATTCGCTGGTTGGGAGCAGAAGCAATCAGAAGATACCAAAAGCTTCATGTGGGCTTAAGGCCAACTGCCGCTGGCAGTAAGGACAGCAAGGACAGCAAAGACAATGGCTTCACCAACCTGACTGTTGAAGAGGTCCGCAAGACTAGAGGAGGAGTCATCCTTGATCCTGACGATTTCATCAAGCATGTTTTGGACGACAATGAATTTGTAAACATAGGTAAATATTGCTTGAATATTTAATGAACGATGTTTTCAGATACAGATTAAAGTATATTTTATATGCTGTAAAACAAAATAGTTACAAGCAGTTGTTTTTAACATTCCAGTCCTGACTTCAGATAAAGAAACGAGGTCCAAAATAATTCCTGATGAATTGAAGCATGTCCTGGAACCTGTGTATCCTTTTATAATGAATAAGTTAAACTATGGTTGAGCGCAAATAATTGTGGTCAAAAGGGTTAAGGCGTGTGGTCTCCATGTTATGTGTACCAAATGATGTGCTCATGATATGTACATTGGGCAGAAGTTTAAAAATGTCAATGGAAATATTTTCAGGTTTTTGTAATACTTCGCAAAGCTTCTTCGGATTTATAATAGATTTTGAGATTTTGAAAATTACATATAAAATAAAATAAAATGCTTTCTACGTGATACCTACATTATGTAGAATATTTGCGATTTTCTAGCGTTTCCCAACAGCCGGGCTGCAGACTGGTACCAGTCTAAGGAAATTTTCTACCGGTCCACGAATGGATGTCGCCTGTTTTAAAATGCCTGTTCTAAAAATTAAACTCCTTGACTCCGGCGATGGGTCTAGCCTGACCCATTGTTACCAAAATAATTTATTACGCCTTAGATATTTCGATGAGGCTAATTTCATATCGTCTAATCTTTTATTAAATATTTACCCACAATTTGAGGTAAAAACTTATATAATCGGACAAAGTTTAAATTAGTATTATTAAGTTTTAAAATGCGATAAAACTAGCACGACTTCGCTTTTAATTGAATAAATTCATATAAATAAGTCGTCACAATGTGGATTAACCGCAGTTTGAAAATGGCCTTGAACGCCGAGACAGCTGTCACAATAATAAAAACTAAAAATACTTGCAGAACTTAATAATAACATTATATTTAATTTACATTAAATTAAAAACCAAAAATTATTTACCGAACGGTTTCTGATTACTTCAATAAACAACTTGATTTCATATTACATTTCTGATTGTAATTCACAATAAGACATTATTCCTGCGTTACCTGTTTGCAAAATATTTTTCCTATTTTCACCAGTCCGCGGGTGTAAAAAGATTGGGAAACACTGTTCTAGAGCACCTATTATTCCTTAACATACCTTCTTATATTCTGAAGTCCTGAAGATTTTCAACCAGCAAACGAGGTATAAACATTAAGTATACTTTTAAAATTAAGTTACAAAAGTTTGGATACGATTTGATTCTTATGGCCAATATTGTTATTTTACTTTTGGGAAAATTTTTTGAAGGATTGTCATTATAAACAGTAATATTTGTTTTTATTGGAATAAAGGTGCTGTTTCTGGACGGGACAAGTTTGACAACAGACGACCTGCGTCAGTTGGGACGAGGGAGATATAAGATAAAGTTGACGAAGGAATCAGAGCACAATGTCATCAAAGCTAGGAATTTGATAGAAAAGATATTGAAGGAAAATAAAGGTAAGGACTTTTGGTCAGCCTTAAGTAAGCCACATTATTGTCGGTTATTAAGGTGAAGTACAGTATATTGAGTTATAAATCGTTTCATTTTGAAAAAAAAAACATTTACGACACACCGTAATATGTTTCATTACACCTGTGTCATTTTATTTATGACTAGATATCGGATTATATGAATTTGCATACTTACTTTTGCATATTTGAGCCTTTTTGGTAGTTACTGCATATTTGAGGTATTTTTGGTGGTAAGTGCACATTTGAGCCTTTTTGGTCGTTACTGCATATTTGAGCCATTTTTGGTGGATAGTGTGCATATTTAAGCCTTTTTTTGGTTTCAGCCATTTCTTCAAAATATGAGTCGTTAAAATGTAAAATGGTCAATAAACTTGTCTTTATGGAGAATTTTTTTTTTAAAAAAGATGTGTGTGAATGACGTTAACCACTCCCCTTTGCCAATGATTTATTTTTGAGGAACCTATTTTTTTTTTTCACGAGGAACCGGTTCTCTTTAAACCCCCTCCTCACATGAAATCAAAATTTTCTAAGAATCTTGTTATTGAATACAATATTCGGCATTGGTGAATATTTCGGCACTGATAGAGCGTATAATTCGATGCCCACTTATTGTGTTATACTGATTTACTACAAAAGATAACAGTGTTTGGTTTTAGATTGGGAACATATATTTTTTTCTTACTTTATATCGCCATGTTGACTGCCTAAAAATGGATTAATTGTGTACTTGTATATTTACATAATGTGTACCTACATACTTTTTGATTTTGAAAATTCTGCTTAACTTCTGTTCAGAAAAACGCTACAAATTCAAAATGCGTTGGGTTATTTAAAAATCAGCTAGAGATGATTTTTTATTTCATCACACTAACAGAAAAGTATTATTTGTATGTACGGGACAGGTTCTGTAAAAACCTGCCGTACGTTTTGAAGAAGAAGAAGTGATCGGGCTGGCCGCTTCGACGCCTCAGGGTAGGGTAGGAGTTAGGTAGGGGCGCCTTGAGAAAGGCGAACGATTTTCGTTGGGGAATAATGGCAGGATCCAGAATAGGAGAGGGCCAGAGAGCGAAGAGAGAAGTCCAATTCAAATAGAAGATCCAGTGAAGAAGCAAGTAGGCAGGCGAAGGCGAAGTAGAGATGTCGATCCGATGGTGATGAAAAAACACCGATTTTTCTAGTTTTGTGATTTTGTCTCGTACTTCCCTGCGGTACCGTGCCGCAGACGTCCGGCTCGGCGGGTGGTTTGTCCCGTGAGTTATTTCACGGTCCGCAGGGGGCAGAGACAATCTTGAATCTACTAAATCAAAAAACATTAGTGAACAGGTTTTCAAAAATCTTTTATTAAAACCTGCCACCGTGTCCGCGGGAATCATTCACAAAAGTTTATACTTATCAAAAATAGTTAAAAAAAGAGCACGACTGGGAGTGTATGAAACGTCCTGACCTGAGACACAAGACCATCGCCCGGCCAGGGGTAGGATTGGCGTGGTGTCGGGGAAATGTCCTGTAATGGTCAGTAGCAACACATCACGAAAAACGTCACTCAGTGGCGTAGAAACGAAGAAGAGAAGTGCTTACGCCTGTATTTCTAAATTTTAACTCCACGTATCTCGCTTTATCGTGCCTAGTATGATGCCACATGACCATTAAATGACCACAAACATAAATTTTGCCTGAACTATAATTTGATGCAATACATCAAAATTTTTTATTTTTTATTGTATTTTTAAACAAAACCCAAAATTTTGGGAATCCAATATATTCCGTTAGCATGCTTGTAAAAACAATAATCGGTGAGGTTACGTTTATCCTTTCTTTATTCAAGTAGTCGACAGAGGCAACATGTCAGTACCTCTGGCGGGCGGATTGTGAACCAAACGTCTGTAGCGGGAATATTCAAATATGCTGCTAACAGTACTAATGATTCCTTTGCAGTTGTATATGGAATCACAACTGGCTTCGGAAATTTTGCCAACACCACAATTCCCATGGATAAACTGGAAGAGCTCCAGTACAATCTGATCAGGTCTCATGCAGCCGGAGTGGGGAATCCCCTGTCTCCGGAGAGGACCAGGATGCTGCTAGCCCTGAGGATCAATGTCCTCGCCAAAGGATACAGCGGGATATCTTTGCCCACCTTGATGTGCCTTGTAAATGCTTTCAATCGTAAGTATGATATAGGTACATTCTTAAAAAATTACTAACTAAAGCTTTATGCATATAGATAATAGAAACGAGGGAGATGGGCCATGAACTATTATTGTATTGCCAACATCATTCACCCATACTACTGCAAATTGCATCTATGCACAGCGGTGCCCCACCTTTTTTTCTACCTACACACCACACATGCAACTTTCATTGGCTCCGTCGCTTTGATAGTCTGTGCAGTTTGGTCGTAGCTCGGCGACAGTCCGCAAGCTTCCGTGCTATATCTCCCGTTGTTTCTATTATCCATGTTTACGCATCATTATGATGTTGATTATGGAAACAATATTATTAATATGTATTCAAAAAAATATGACACAGAAAAAGACAAAAAAAGAAAAAGATTAGGTTGCGACTGAGACTCGAACTTGGGATCTGTCTCTATCTGGGAGGAATGTATCTATCTACTGTGCTAACAAAACCCATTTTAAACCGGCTATTTTTATCAATCTCATATATATTTCTTGAAAATAATTGGAATAATATTTTTTTCATTTTTCGTTATTCAAATATTGTCATCGGTCCTTATTTGTAAGCGATGTTCTTTCTGAACACAATCGCAAACATATATATAAATATAATAATAATTGGATGATTTGTATAGTGCGGTTTTTGTGAAAAATCACCCCAAGGGCGCTGTTATGCATAGAATAGCATCATGGATTTAATTTTAGATTTTTATTTACAATAACACAAGATTGCCAGAATGTATATACATTATTATGATTTCAGTGATTGGAATAAGCAATTTATTTATTTTAAATTAACAATTTATCTTTAGATAATTGCCTGTCCTGGGTCCCGGAGCAGGGCTCCGTGGGGGCGAGTGGGGACTTGGCCCCCCTGTCCCACTTGGCCCTTGGCATCATGGGAGAGGGGCGCATGTGGAGCCCGTCCACCGGATGGGATGATTCCGCCAAGGCAAGTCTGAAAATCCTTCGCCTCCTTTGCAAAATGATTATTTTATAGATTCAATGGTTCCCAACCGGTACATCGCAATTCCCAATCGGTTGATCGGGGAGCAAAATTTGGTCGATCCCAATAATCACGATTGAAATTTTAAATTTACAACTAATTTAAAAACAATAATATCCTTATTCTAAGACTAATTGGTTTTGCCAGATTTCTGTTTATCTGTTAATTGAGCAGTTTAATGGTTAAAGTTTTTAAGACAGTTATTAAACAGCAGCAAAAATTCTTATAAGATTCTTGTTAGAGTTTGAACCCCATGAAAATTAAGGACAAAATGGATCGGTGATACCAGCGCTCTGAATTAAATAAATTTGCCTTCTGATTAGGAACCGCCACATTTCTTTTGTAAAAACTTATTGTCCTTCTTCTGGAGTGTTCCGGTGTTCAGCTTTGGACATAGGTCTTCTTAAAATTTCAGCAATTTTGCCGAAGTCTGGGCAGCTATTTCCCTTCCATTGTCGGAAGTTCTCGTCAGGTTATAATCCCAACTCATCGATGGGCGATCTCTACTTCTCTTTTCCAAGCAAGGACACAATTAAGTTGTATTTCCTAAGATAATCCGTTAGTCATGTCATGCGCCTAGTCACTTACGGTTGAAGATTGTGATGATATTGTCGGCAGCCTTTGACATGCTCTTAAACCATCTCGTAAGGTGATATTTTTATAAATGTTATTTATTTATACTGGGTTTTTACAGATTCACGCTTACGTGAGAACAATCTAATTATTTGAGTTGATGCTTTATTTTTTAGGTTTTGACTGCTAATAATCTGAAACCAATGACACTGCACGCAAAGGAAGGCATAGCTCTCATCAATGGGACGCAACTGATCACAAGTCTTGGAGCCGAAGCTGTTGAGAGAGCCTTCAGCATTGCCAGACAGGTATTTGTGAAATTCTTTTCTGTTTATTATTCATTTATACATATGTATATGTGTTCATATATAACTACATGAAATAAGTGTTTTAAGTCTTGTAAACATTTATAAGACATTTAGACTTGTTAGATTCATTTCAACCTCTATTTCCATTAGATGTACCGTATATGAGAAAGGTGGAAACGATTTACTGAAAAGTGATAAGTTGTCTATTGGAAAATACAGTGTATTCATATATGTATACCCAATCAGAAACAAGACTGTATAACTAACACAAGATTGTGAATTCCAGGCCGATGTGGTGGCGGCCATGACCTTAGAGGTGTTGAAAGGAACTTCCCGAGCATTTGATTCTGATGTGCAAGCCATCCGGCCGCACAAGGGACAGATATTAGTGGCCAAGAGGCTACGAGCCCTTCTCCACTCCGATACGTATCCCTCACAGATTGCACGTAAGTTTTTTTTAATTACGTTAAAATATATTTTTTTTTTTCAAAGAGAGGCAAACATTCCCATTTTTGAATTCCTCCTTCTTCCATCATTACAAGCAAAAAATGTTGCTTGTGAAATAATGGAGCACTTTGTTATCAGAGGATTGAATCCACAATGCCGCAGTGAGAATCCGATGTATTTATCTACTTGTTTACTAAAAAGTCTTATTCTTGGTTTAGTCACCTTATATGAAACGTGTTCTTGCATGATGTAAAATGTGGATATTACAACAATAATACAAGTGAATGCGTAGTTGTTAAGAGCTGTTATTTCATTGTTTGTCTAATGGAAGTCAAACTGTTAAAAATATTATAATACTTCAGAAATTATGCCAGGTTGGGAAGTTAAAACCCCAGTAACATTGATGATTAAATCAACGATATTCACAACGTTTTTTTCTACCTTTGGAACGCCGAGCTCGCGTGGCCTAAGATTTCCGTAGTGTGCTGAGGGTAAAATTTTGCACGCGGCCAACAGTGCACTGACTGAGTCTATTTTTATACCATATTTGTACCATCTAACAATTTAACAATGAGATTCTGGCTCAAATGAATTTTTTTGTACCAGAATTTCACTCTCGAGGACGTCGTCACAGCCTCTTATACAGTCGAGCGAGCCGTACTAACTTACTTGTGAACTCAACTGTTGGGAGAGCCACGTGCTTCCTAAATATGGTGGATCATGAAATCAATCTGTTTTCTACGTCGTATAATGTATTAACAGGGTTTTTGGCATTGCACAAACACTGCATAAACGGTACAATTATAATTAATTAGATTAATAATCTGTTATGTTATAAATATTTGTACAATTTTAATAAATAAATATTATAAATAAATAAATATTATATAATATTATCTTACCAGATAATGTGTTTAGATATTTATAAAAAATGTATACATCTGTCGTAAGTAGTTTCCCAGAATAGCTACTTATGTTCTACATGTATACGAAAAGAATGTATTTACGTTGCCCATCAGATATGCCGGCGTTCAATGTATAAAAATTTTGCATGTCCAATGGGTGGGTAATCTCAGCGTACTAGAAGTTAACCGCGGATTCTTTGTCTATTTAGTTTATGATCAAATTGCGATCAGCCATCAAGCATAACAGCATTACCATTTTACATGACGTCTGCTCAAAAATTGATTATACACTGAAACCGGCCGAGGGTCGGCATTTAATTGGGACCTTGTTCAAACCGTAAAAATTCAAATGGCTCTAATCGTCGATCAAATGTGACCTAGGTTGAATCAACTCAATCTTAGTAATTATAGAATAAATCAGAAACAAATAATGGCCTGAAAAATGCCTCTGCTCTGGGAAAGAATTAGAGTGAGAATATCCATCATTGTCATGAAACCAGGCCGCTCTTTTCCAGTTAAAGTGTTAAAATATATTTATTTCTATTTTACAGAATCTCACCGCTTTTGCAACAGAGTTCAGGATGCCTACACTCTCCGGTGTTGTCCTCAGGTCCATGGAATAGTCCACGATACAATAAACTTTGTAAGCCAGGTGATCTCCACTGAAATCAACAGCGGAACAGATAATCCGGTAACGTAACACCTATAATTTTTCTCAAAAAGAAAGACAAACTCTTATATTGTTAAACTGTTGTTAAATTGTTTAACGAATAACCGGTTGATATTTAAAATCTTTCTATTACTATCATTATAGGTGGAATCCAACTCTTTGAACGACCTCACAAACTAACCAATCATACTTATTGTAGTGAATATGCGAGTGAAGTCTTGTATGAGAGATGGCATGAAAGCGATACAACTATAGCTACACGAAGAGTTTGCATGATTGTCCGGGTCTCTCTTCATTATCACCTGTCATCTGAGATACAGTCTGACTATTATTCCCCAATCCCAATATCACACTAAAGTCTTAACTTTTAGTGCCCTAATATGACCATGTATAATGATGAATGGCTGATCATAATTTGATCATAAGCTAAATAGACCTAGAATCCGCAGTTGACTAGTACTCCGAGATTGCCCATTGGATACGCAAAATTTGTATCTATTGAACGCCGGCGTATCCGATGGGCAAAGTAAAAACATACTTTCTTTTTGTATATATTTAGAATATAAGTGGTTATTCTGGGGAAACTATTTATGACAGATATAGACATTTTTTATAAATATCTAAACACATTATCTGGTAAAACAGTACAATTTAAACAAACATCATTTTCTAAAATAACAAGTAAGTTATTATGAAAATAGACTCAGGCAGAGGGCGTACAAATTTACCCTCGGCACACTACCGAAATATTAGATTGCGGGCATTTGGCGTTTGAAAGGTTAATGTATAAGGGAAGGACATTACACCTATAAATAATACTTTTTTGTTTGGTGGTTTGTGAATTTTCTAAATAACTGGGATGGTTATATAGCAAGCTGTTTGTTTTGCAGATTGTGTTTGCCGATCGTGGTGAAATAATCTCAGCGGGTAACTTCCACGGAGAATATCCTGCCAAGGTTTTAGATTACCTCGCCATTGGCATTCACGAGCTGGCTTCAATGAGTGAGAGGAGAATTGAAAGGTTGGTCAACCCGGGTGAGTTATCTTCTAGCTTTGTAAAGCATCCTTGATGATATTTCACAATATAGCTGTATAAAAAAAGCACCTACGATTATTAATATTTTTCAGGTATCCCTATAATATACAATACCATGAAAAAAATTGCGAAAATCGAGCGTGCATTCTTTTGTATTCTACGGAGCATCGCTGCATTTCTGCCTGCTATACTTCACATATTCTAAGAATGCTTGTTCATTGATGTAAGCGTCCGCTAGAACGAGAGTCCTCGCGGACATTCTTTCACATTCGGACGCACTCGCTGGCGGAGTGATTTTAGCAAAATATTCTTCCCTCGCTACCCAACATACCTATATTTTTACTAAAAATTATTCCTTATTGTTGCACTCAAATGGATTGGAACCAAGATAAATATTTACAATTGATTGAGATAAAACTTATAAACGATACTTATGCAACAATGCCAAATTCACTAACATTCACTTCTTCTTTTATTTTAGTTTAATTGGTGTATTACAATAAAAGCACCAATTTTAATTACTAATTCTTTATCATCAGACATGTTGCATGACAATAAAATTGATCAGCTAAAAACCCCACTCGGCGTCCATTTGCAAATAAAAAAATCTTGTTTAAACCAAATGAACAAAACACTGAGTAAGAGCTGAAGCATTTGCTCACAGTTCTGTATTCGCTTGTTTTATTGATATTATTCTGTAGGCATTTACACTTGGCGAGCAGGAACAGAATGATCTGGATCTCGCTCAACATTCTTGCTCATTTGGTCTAAACCCGGCTTTAGATTGTGACATGACATGATAAAATAAATCACATCCAGATTATAATAATTACACTTTCAGTAATATTTACCTGTTATCTATTACAGCATTGAGCGAGCTTCCCGCGTTCTTGGTGAAAGATGGAGGAATCAACTCTGGATTCATGTTGGCCCATTGCACGGCTGCGGCTTTAGGTAAAACCAACAGATTTTGTTGAAAATAAAATTATGCACATAATAATTATACATAATAATTTTTTTATTTTAATTTAAAATTCAGTTAATAATAAACTGATGCATTGTAAAATATAGCAAAAAAATAGTACACATATTTATTCCATTTTGCATGGACGCAGGGAGTTAAGATTTAAAAAAATTTATTAAGTTTATTTTGTTTCATTCATTAAAAAAATATCCCGACTTGCGAAGCTGTGAGTTTGTATACGCAAAGGACTTCAGTTTTAGTCTGCTAATGGATAGGGATTTTAATTTGGCTACTTTTCGTTGTATGCTCATGAAATATGCTACAGGTCATTTGGAAATATTCATATTTCATCCGTAGCAGTTGATTAACCTCTTCCTATGGGCGTCATTGGTTCTGCACCCGGAAAGTACAAAAGCCTGTGTTGGCCGCCTCGTGTGTGAAATTTTCTGGAACATGGAATCCTATCTCACCTAGGACATCTACACCACGTGTTTATATTTGTTGGTTCCAGGATAATCAGCTCTGATTCATTTAACATGTTCATCCTTCTATAGTTTCTGAGAACAAAGTTCTGTGTCACCCGAGCAGTGTGGACTCTCTCAGCACCAGCGCAGGTCAGGAAGACCATGTGTCCATGGGAGCCTTCTCTGCCAGAAAATGCCTATCGGTAAAGACATTTTATTTATCTATCTGTCTTCAATACTATTTGTTAAGAGACCTCTACTTACATTGTTGTACTTACTTAATAATAAATTAAGAATATTTAATAATAATCATTGAACGGAAATACGAAAAGCTCCCCAACAAAGAGGACGGGAAAGGCAGATAAATAAAAACATTTTCATCTGATATTTACACAGCGTGTTAATGTTGATAGCTTTAAGACGGTCATGCTAAGCTCACAGGAAGGGAACAGAGTAATTGAGATGACTTTCATAAAAAGAAGACTAAAATGGCAGGTTCTAACCCAAAATACAGACAATTTAAAGAGACAGAAGGAAACCATATATCCAGCAATCAGCGGCAGTTCGTGCTATAAGGCAGAGGAGGCTATGCCTCTTAAAAAAATAGACAAGAAAAGGGGAAAAAAGATACGCTATACACTAACACAATACAGTATAAGCCAAAAATTTACGTCAATTAAATATTACCCACCCATTAATATTTTCGTAATTTACCAGGATTGGTTGTCTTTATAAGTAACTCCTCATACCAGTGCAGTTCGATGCAATCGGCCACACATGGATTTTCGCTCACCTGCCAATCTCCAACACAATGCAGTACAATAATATACTAGGGAGTAGGGAGTCAGGTATAGGTCGCATAGGGCCCGCCTCAGAGAGCAGCTAATTTCATACAGGCGGAGGGGGGCGGTAAACACACTGGAATCTAAATGAATGGTCGGTGACATGGTCACGCATTCTCTAGGTGGAGGCGCGCCTCTAACTAGGATTTTGGGTCGAAATAATTATTCCTAGAAAGCTGAATTTATGTAGTTGCGTATGTTTCGATGTTGCAAATAAGTATTTTAGAAAATTCTAAATATATCAGTTGTGCAATTCGATATATTAAAGGTTAAAGTTCACCAGAATTGGTTTTTCACGAATAACTCGCCTCATATGCACGGTATGTCGATGAAGACTAAATTAAAGTAATAGAAAATTTTATTATCTACAAAATTTTCATTCCAATTTTTTCCATAAGTTCAGCCTTTTTCGAGATATAGCACAGAGAAGGGGTAACAACGAATTCCAATAAGCTTAACCATTTTAGAGATATAGCGCGGAGAAAGGGTAACAATGAATTCCATAAGCTTAACCATTTTCAAGATATAGCGCGGAGAAGGGGTAACAATGCATTCCATAAGCTTAATCCTTTTCGAGATATAGCGCAGAGGGGGTAATAATGAATTCCATAAGCTTAATCCTTTTCGAGATATAGCGCAGAGAAGAGGTAACAATGAATTCCATAAGCTTAATCCTTTTCGAGATATAGAGCAGAGAAAGGGTAACAATGAATTCCATAAGCTTAATCCTTTTCGATATATAGTGTGGAAAAGGGGTAACAATGAATTCGTTGACTATCTAGTTATCTAGTAAATATTATTACAGTTTAACGGAGGTAATAATTTTGTAGAGAATTTTATCAGAATGAGACGGGGTGCGAATCATGTGATGCACTAGGTACTGTGATGATGAATTATGGAAAATATGTAGTTTTTGTTTTTAATTGAAAATAAATTTATCAAACAGTAAAATGACATTTACATATTTTACTCCAAACGTGTTTAGGAATCGAAGGTTAAAGTCTGTCGGGTATATAGTGACATACCTTGTATACATAATACATAATACATAAAATATGCTTGTGCCTCCCCACTTTCAACCCCATAAACTGTCACTGCCAGTAGTGCGTTAAATAATTTCTAACAGTTTTGAAGAATTCCTTTTATTGAAATAGTCATTCTTCCAGGTTGTTGAAAATGTAGAGAGAGTGATAGCCATTGAGCTGTTGGCTGCATGCCAGGCTATTGAGTTCCTGAGACCCCTGAAGACCACTGTCCCCATCGAGGAGGCCCACAAAGTTGTGCGCAGTGTTGTAAGGTAAATACTTTGAACTCCTATTATGTTACAAGCAAAAAATATAAATTAAAATAAATGTATTTTTCAAAATAAAAGTAAGAATTAAAAAAAATTATTTAAAGAATTTAAAAATTGCCACGGTCGAGAATCAAACCCAGATCAACTGCTTGGGAGGCAAATATGCTGACCATTAGAATTTATATGCTACGTACAGTTACGTACTCCGTACTCACATCACAATCGAAATTATATTGTTTAATACGTATATGTATTTTTTACATTAACCCTTTCGTACCGTACGTATATTTGAAAATACATATATTTCTGAATGTTTTCCTCTGTATATAGAGTGAATACAAATTGGTGGTTTTCGTTTTCCGTTTGCTTGTAGTACTGGCTTTGCGTGGTATTTCTTTCATTGGATTTTAGCTACTCGTTCCGCAGTAGTCATTTTTGTATTTTTAAAGGTGATTTTTGTGTTTAATCTTGCAGAATTTTTTTTCTCGATTTATGTTTAATGCATTTTTAATTGTTGGATTTTATAAGTTTTTTAAATTTAATTAAATGATGTGTTTTATTATACAGTCTGTAATTTGTCATTTTATGTGAAACACATCCTTTGAGACCAATTGTTCTTTAAAAATGAAAGTAGCAATAATGAAAGTATTATAAAACAAAGATAAAACAGGTAGTATATAATTTTTTTTTAAATTAAGTAACGCATCAAATATGTTCTATCACTGTCAGTTTTAATTCAGGTCTGAAAGGGTTCTCCACCTCAGAGTCTTTGTCATCTTTTGGGGATGTCGGAGTGGAGAGAGTTCCCTCAACCGGCTTCTCCCGATCCATGTGAACCATGTGAACCATGCGAATGGTGGGCAGATGCATCCGCCGCCAAAACCCAGACAAACCTCACCCCATGAACTCGGGCACCCCTGCTTTCATCATCTGCCGTAGAGAACCACTTGGGGGTGACCTATGGCAGAGGTGTTGGTTCTTTAATGAATTGTTCACGGGGTGGCGGTACCAATGGCGGTATAAATATTGAATTTAATTTTGGCAGGTTGTGTATTCAACACATTACACAATGATGCTTAGCAAAAACAAACCTCTCATTTGATTATTTTGCAGGGCTTGGGACAAAGACCGGTACATGGCTCCAGACATAAATGCAGTCACAAAGTTGCTGGTTGATGAGAAAATTTGGAATTCTGTCAAACACCACATTGATTACTATCATGCTCCAAGTGTAAGTACTATTATAAATAATACATAGACAATTATACTTATTTCGCTCCCATTTAAAACACTCAATCTGAACATTTTTATAATAATTTTCAATCAATTGGCGTTAATTACATTATTTTAGATAAAAACAATTTTAGCAATGCTTTTAAATATTGTGATGAATTTGTTGGCCTGTGTACACACGGAATATGAAATGGAATAAAATGTTATTTAAATTAAGGTTTAAATTTCAATTCCTTCAAGAGACTTATAAAACACAATATTTTATTGTAACACCAACACATATATACTGCACCGAACAGGTTACACCTAGTGAGGTAATGTAGAGCATACAATAATTAAATTATGTAGTATATCATACTTATATTTTAACTAACTAACTATCTAACCATCACACCGTTTCTCCGCAGAGGTAGGCAGAGAGGACGGACCGCCAAACAACTCGATCTTGGCATACACTTCTTGCTTCATTCACATTCATACATCGTCTCATATATTCTCTTCTATTATTCCGACTTCTGACATGGCCCGACTCAAGTATTTGGTTCACTTGATCGTACCATGTCTTCCTCGGGCGTCCGCGGTTTCTTCTTCCATTCACATTCGCGTCATACATTCTTCTTACACTCCTTTTTCCGTTCATTCGCTCCACATGCCCAAACCATCTAAGCATCCCTTTCTTAATTTTACTCATTACGTTTACATTAGCCTTGCATTCTTTACGAATTTCAATATTTTTCACACGATTAAACATGTATTATATATATTGTATTGTAAAAATTTTGTGTACAGTGCCAGGGAATATTTCTCCCTCTTCCTGTGGTTAGAGGTGCATAAATGTGGAGATGATCTTCTCTAACCAGTGAGCGGGCTACCTATTGCTACTGTAGGGTTTTTATTTATTTTTATTTCAAAGAATTGTAAACTGTATTTTATGTGCTAGCGGCACTTGCTGATGGCAATCTTATATTTAAGCCCGCTCACTAAGGTAATGGAGGGTATAAGATGGAATTTGGACGGAGACAGAGTGGGTCGGTGCTGGGGGTCCACCGGCCGAGGTTGGATATAGAGGGATTCGAGTTCAATTCTAATTTGGAGTAAAAGGTTTTGGCTAAATCTGTTACATGTTTTCGGAGTGGAGGAATTTTCGAGCCCTGTTAATTATGCTACGAACCAGGGACTTTTGATGAATCGTCGGAGCAATGCATTCTGGAATGATGATGCATTCCAGAATGCGATGTGTAGCGCGGAAGGATTATTATATGAAACTGTTTAATAAGCAACGATTTATCGACACTGAAACTGAAAAAATGTATACAATGTAGTTAAATAAGTTTCTTGAAGGAATTGAGCTCCTTCAAAAACAATTTATTCCAATTCATATTGTGTATATACATCCATCAACAAACAATTCATCTCAAAATGGTAGAAGCGTTTTTTTCTAGAATATTCAAATTAACGTCATCTGTTTTCGCAAATTTTCATGATAATTTTAAGTTTAACCATAATTTTCCAATTTATCTCGTTTCCAGGAAATTGAAACGCATGTGTTCAGCCCGACAGCGGTGATGGTCGGGGGAGTCCAGAGACCTCGCCCCACTACGGGGAAGAAAAGGAAACTGGGAAACAAGGGTGATTAAACTTTGACCTCTGATGACATGGACTCTTATTTTTACTGACAGAATATAATATATATATTATGTAATTCTGTTCAAACACCAACACTGAATTTATTCAAATACAAAATAAAAACAACACACTTTTTTTTTACTTAAGCAGGAATTCCATTTATATATTATGTATATACATTCTATAATTATTATATTGTTGCTGTGAATCTATACTGTGTTTTATTTTTATTTTTATATGAATATCCCACAAGAGTCCCAACTGCTCCCAACCGTCTGGAGCCAGTGAGACTATGGCATCCCCAATTGGGGAATGTTGTGAGGCTGAAGGTATTGGGGGTGGAAGGATAAGGGGAGAGGAAGGTGGGGAAATACTTGGCTATTCAGATCTGGTCACCAAACACGGCTAAAAGCCATTTCAAGCAACATTTCAATTCTGAATGGTGGTCTTTCACCAGGACGATACTGAGAGTATCTTCCACTCTGGAACGTGCGCAAATATACTACATATTATTTTTAAATTAATTAATTGTGAAACAGCACAAATTAATTAAATAAAATTTACAGGCGCACGCTGGGATTTGAACCTGCGTCCTTCGAATTACACCTCGACCATGGAGGCCGTCAAACTTGTGTATGTAATTCTGAAAAGTAATTCGAATATTATCTCCGAATCCTGCCATAATGCAGCGATATCGCTGGCAAAGTGGGTTAAAATACGTAAAATAAAATGTTTAAAAAAAATCTCACGATCTAGATACATTTTTAGTCTAGGTTATGGTTATTTTGGGTTTATAAAATCAAGGAATGAATAGTATAGAAAATTGTATTTATTTAAAAATCATAAAAGTATAACAAACATAGTTAACTGTACATTAATGTTCTCAATCCTGGAAACATGATCATTTAGATGACATTTTTACTAACTAACATTACTTCATATTTCAAAAACTGTAATACAATTAGGCGTAGTTATGCAGAAAGCGTTCAACCCACAAATTGCCAAAATCGAATTTTTCATGTTTTCCCGTAGATAAACACGAGATATTTTTTTATATGATAAAAACATCCAATCTCTAAATGTAATAACAATATGCAAAAACTGATAATCACTCCACAAATGCCGTAATATGCTTTTGTATTGTCAAATTTTCAAATGCCTCTTTCCCAGCTTCATCTTTTAGGGTTGGATGCTTTCTGCATAACTACGTCCAATTGTCAATACATTGTCCACAATAATTACTTCTTATTTATGAAACGTCATAATATTATATGACCAAGGGAGGTTATTACATAATAATACATAGTCACTGGTATTATTGTTTTAAATTAAATGCACAGATAACGTACGTGATACAAAAAATATACTCACATTTAACAGATCTTACATCATTTTTGAAAGACAATTTGTGTTTCAAATTACATACTGATGGCCTAAAGACAAGATATTGTATCTCCATAAATCATTATTTCGAAGTAAACAAAATAAAAATGTTGAATATCTTGAATTTAACGCGTTGACATAATATGTAGATAACTTTGGAATGGCGTGAGATAGAAATGCCACATTTTTATACATACAAATTTGAGTTTTCTTCCAGTTCATAACTCATTTTCAAGGAGATACAACGTCTTGGTTTTAAGCCCTCGATATTATCAGTACAATAATTTCGCATAATAAATATTTACGCTTAAACGCTTAGTCTATGTTAAAGTATGTACTATTTGCATTTTTATATTATGGCGTTAAAAATTCACAATCCTAACCTAACTACGTCAATATCAATAGTAAGTACATAATATTAATCAATGTTTTCTTAAAACTAAAATATCAGAAAATAAATCACCATGAAACTAAACAATATTAATTGATTGTAAAGGGGACAAAGGTCTGAGAAATGAGGAGCAAAAAACCTTAAAATGTAAATTTGGGAAAACTCAGGGTTTGGGAAATTTGCGAGTTTTTTTTTTTAACTTGTAACATTGTAACACTTTTTATGTCCTGACACAAACCCCGTTCGGAGGACGCTACACCACTGATTATTTTCAGATTCGATTGATTCGCATTAAACGACCAGACAAAGTAGCAATTATTAAAACAAACAAAAAATATAGTTTTTAGAAGAAACTCACATATCGATGGTTTAGAGCTTAGATCACAGACATTGTATCTCCATTTTTTTGGTAAAAATGCGTTACGAACTATGCTCTACTAATCTACGAAAATATTAACATTTTTTCAATGTCTTAAAATAATTTTTCTAAGGGAAAAGGGAATAAAATTTTTAACATCCGATATCAAAAATGAATATTTTATGGAGATACAACATCAGTGCCATCGATATAAAGTTTTCCAAGTGACCTAATAAAACTTCTTATGGGGGAACTTTTTATACAAGTTTTACTGTAATGGTATGTCATCCCATGGTTCAGTGGTGAATTTTAAAAGCATTCCACTTATCACAAACAGTAAATGTGTTAACAAATTCACGTAAAGTTAACACATAATGTTAACACCGTTGCACGTAATTTAATAACTTCACCCTGCAAGAACATCAGCAGCATTGTGGTTATTAGCTGTTGAATTTTTCAATTCATCTTTTGGGTGGGATTTAACCGGTTCACAAACGGGTGTTGTGGTAGAGATTTTAAAAATTTTTTCAGACGTTTCTCTCTTTGAATTTAATCCTACTTTATCTTTAGTTTTTTTGTCTGTTTTCAAGTGTGACACTTCATCGAAAGGTTTAATGTGCGATCCCTCCGTAAGATGGCGCTTTACAGTGTTAATTTCTTGGTCGAAGTACACTTTAGGATGCCTGATGTCCAGGTGTGGTGAATTGGAGTTGTCGAAGAACCAGGAGTCTCCGTTGAACTCTCTATAGAGTTCATCCCAGAAGGCGAGCCTCTCTGCCTCTGGGGCCACCCTGGGGGTGAACTGGCTGGTGATATCCAGGTAGTTGAGATTCTTCAAATCATTGTTAGATACTTGGGGCCACTTGAAATCAAATTCCCTTCTGGTGCTGCCTGGTGTTGGATCTCTGCAAACATAAAATGAAATTAAGATATTTAAAATTGAAAAGGAAAATTATTAGGGACAGGAATGACTAGGTATTGCATTTTAGAAATTATTTATGTTTAATAATCCAGTAAGTTGGTACGCTGTCATCTAATGAATTTCCACGGGTTTCCAAGTAACCCATAGATCATACGGGTAACCCATGTCTTTATAGATAACCATCCAAATTCTGAATACCTCTTAAGATCGTCAGCCTATCTCACCTGTCGGCGAACTCTGCTCCTCTTTCCTAACCGAGGGTGTCATCCGATGATACTGTCGGTCCAACGGTCATCATGGCAAGTCGTGCCATATACCCAGGATAATTGTACTTGAAGTTGGTGATTGAGGCGATTATATCGGCCACCTTAGACTTGCTCCTTATCCAGTCTTTCTATCTCTTAGGGATATATCTAGCAAGTAATACATAACCGTCTTACTTATAAATGCGGTGTAAATATTACGCTGTGCGTAAGGTTGAATAGTGCACTTTACATACGTATAGTTAAACCGGTCTTACGTTCGGCTTAACCAAACCAACGCTGAATCAGTGCGAAAGAATCTAATAAGTAAGATAACAAGAAAATACAGATAAAAATCATAAAAAAATGAGATCTAATATGGAAGTTGAAGTTTATTTTATCATATTAACAATTTAACTTACCCGAACTTGGCAAAATTGGTCCACATCTTTACCATAATGGTCTTGACGAAGACCTCGGGCGACTTCTCGTCCAGCCAGATATTGAGCCCACCGAACTTGAAGAGGTAACCCATCTCGTCCCCGTGGCACGTGCCGGGCCGGTTGATACCCAGCAGCCGCTTGAACAGCCCCAACGCACCGTCAAACGCGAAGCGGTACAGGTAAATGGGCATGTCGGGCGCCGCACGCTTCATGAGTCGCACTGAGGTGGCGAGCGGGCGGACGAACATGATGTCGGTCATAAGCTAGAAAAAAAATTGCATTCAGCAAAATATTTTTTTTTGACAAAAAACAGTATTTAAAGGTTCCGAGTCTAAATGATGATCTTTCACCAACAGGGCGATACTGAGAGACTCTACCAGTCTAGGTACAGATGTGAAATAAATTCGAACCTGCGACCTCTGGGTCAACGCCAAGGGTCTTAAGAGGAACGGCTGCGTGACCTGTTTCATACAAAACTTAATTTTGAATATGAGTTCAAAATACCCACCCAAAATGAATAAAATTAAAAAAAAAAATTAAAGGTTTAATAAAGATCTAGTACGGATTAGAAGTATTTTATTTATTTTTGTTAAAAATTATGAAATAAGGCCATTAAAGAATTAATTTTTCACGATTTTAGAGGCAACTTTGAAAATTATTTGCGGGTTTGCAGTAAAAAAAAATAATTGTCATATTTACTATGTAAATGTGATTATATAAAATAAAAATAAAATAAAATAAAACGTCTTTTAAAAAAACGCTTTTTCGTGCCGATATTTAAATTATGTACGGCAAATTTGTGTTGCAAACAAATATTGGTTGTTTTTAATTTAATTTTAAGTACATCATAGTTTATTTTTTATTTTATCCTTCATTGTATCTTCATAGCAGATGGGCTAAAACTTTTTTTTAAAATCATCATTAGCCCACAAATAAATGCTAAATTTGTCTCTGAAATCGCTAAAATTCGATTTCTTTAACGGCCTTTATTTTGTAAGTTCAAATAATTAAAAAAAAAAATACTTCTAATCCGTGCTAGATATTTAATATACCTTTTTATGAAAAAAAGATCATTCAGTCTATTTGAGTATTTTGGCATCAAATCCAAAATTAAGTTTTGTATGAAACGAGCCGCCCAGCTGTTCTTTGGGTTATTATTCAAAAAGTAAATAAAAAAACATCGGTTTTTTTTTATCTGAATATACGGGATACGTCTTGTTGTGAGAATGTATGAAAATTAGTTAACGTCAAACAAGCGACCGCACGCTTCACCTGTCCTTGAAGAACCACTTGTTTAGATTTGATGTCTCGTGTTGTTGTGACGCGCGCATGGTCGTTACGGTTTGTAGTTATGAGATATGTTATTTTTTCTCAAGCGCGTACGTGATACGGGATAGCGCAGAATGGTACAATCAAAGTTTGCGTGTCACGTACGTTCATAAGCGTAGGGCGGTTAATCACAGAGTTCAAATAAAAAACATAAAAATTTTCGACTGAAACCATTTTTACAATATTCAATGTACCTGCAACAGATAAAATGTATAAAAAAATCCAATTATTCAAATATTTAAAGTTTTTTTTTTTATAATTTAAATTTTAATATATCCGCAAGATATTAAAATACCATAAAAATCCCACAATTCAACACTAAGCACACTCAAAATACCTACCCTCTATCTAGGGATAACTTACTTTAACAATCTTCAAATTTAAAATTTATAGAAAATATTCATGAATTCCAGCTTAAATTGAAATATTTCCTCAAACTGCTGTAACAGTCATTTACTTGTTATAATAAATAGATTTTTTTCGCTTTTGCTTTATCCACAACCCTTGCGTTTTCTTTTCTTTAATTATTAATACTAACTATTTATAACTGAAAAAATATTTTTATTGATTTTTTTTTTACTGTAACTTCACACAGGAGACCCCGAAGGAAATAATTTCCCTCAAGGCCTATATCATCTTTGGGGATACTGTTTGGAGGGTCTTTTAGAGGATAGGAAGTAGTGAACTTGGGTCTTGAAGAGACCCATGTTGTAGGATGGAGGAAATACAGAGGCAGGCAGATCATTCCACAGCCGAGCTGTTGAACACAGGAACGAGTCGTAAAAGCGACTCGTTCTCATGTGACAAATGTCTACTGTGTGCAAATGTTGGGCACGCGTTTGGCGTGTTTCCCGACTATGCACCGGTGCCGAAGGGATCAATGACGCTAGTTCCTCAGAGCATCTTCCATTAAAATACCGGTAAAACAAGGACAGCATTCCCACCTGACATCTCTGCTCCAAAGATTGCAATCCGTTTGTTAAGATCGGCGAATCTATCAAACGGACCACCCGTTTCTGCACAGAGTCGAGTGTTTTTATCAGATATTTTGGAACTCCCGACCAGAGGTGACTGCCAAATCCTACAGTAGGGCGATTTGTACAGGGTCAGCAGTTGTGTACTATTAAAGTATCTGCGGGCTCTGTACAATACGCCCAATTTATATCTATATATTATATGCTGTGGTCCGACCCCAACAAGGACACCACCGGCTGGGGCGAGAACGAGCTTCACCTTCAACTTCGTCATTGAGAGTTCTTCGTCAAGTTCCTCAACAAGCACGACTTTGACCTGATCTGCCGGGTGTATCGGGGTATGAGTTCTTTGCCAAGAGGCAACTGGTCACCCACTTCTCGGCGCCCAACTACTGCGGGGAATTCGATAATGCAGGTGCAATGATGTCAGTGGACGACACGCTGAAATGCTCTTTCCAGATCCTGAAGCCGTCTGACAAGCGCCACCTGGCGTATGTGCAGACCAAGACCAACCGTCCCGTCACCGTAGGAGAACCTGAACTGATGTGTTCATGTGGATGTGTTAAATGTGGTACAAGTATTGATTAGTTTTGTTTTAATGCTTTAGTTTTGCTATATAAATGAACATTAAGCATAGAATTTGAAGAGAAATAAATTTTTTGTTTTTATTTTGGTTACAGTAGACAAATCCTTTAAAAATTATGAACATGTAATTATAGATACTTTCGACTAAGTTTGATAAAGTATATTGCACGAAAAAAGAGAGAAGGGACTATCAAGTAAGTATAGTATTTTATGCATTGGATTATGTTTGGTTTGGTTTTATCATGTTTTGAATGACATGAATACCTTGTATTTTGATCCAGGCCGTGATATATTTTTATATTAATTAATTTTACACGACTATTTCCAAAATTTCTAGGTCAACTGAATTCTTTTCGGCCCACGACAGAATTGCTAATATATCCATCAGGAGTTATTGAGCTTTGCAATCTCAATTTAGCTGTTAAAAAATAATAAAGCAAGACGCAATGTTGCCTGATCCACAATTTTCAATTATACATTCAGTGGTTTTTCACTACGAAAATTTGGTGGAAGGGTGAAAAATGTCGATAAGAATGGTTAGGTATGAAATTTAAAAAAATAATTATTTCTTGACCACAGGTGTTAATTGTATGATTATTATTGTGCCATTCAAAAATGTGTTTATATAAATAAAATAAATTTGTTCTTTAGATATGATTTTAGGATTTAAAACCAATAATGCAATATTAATAATAATAATAATAGCGTTTTATTTCAGCAGAACAAAGCGGTGAGTGCAATACTCTGTCTGCCATATAAAAGAATACATTTTAAGAATAAAAAATTACACGCTGTAGAAATATAATATAAAAACATAAATAAAAATAAAAATAAAAATAAAAATTAAATTAAATTAAAATAACATATTTAACACTTATGCTACAGTGGCCTGAGGGAAATTCCCCATCTACAATGTAGATGCGCACCCTGCCACTGGGCGACGGCCTGGACATGAGTGTTTTCCGATCTCCTGTAGCGCTGACTCGTCCCGGCTATTCTGTGGCGCATCAAAGCAGCGAACCCATGCACCCTTCCCTCTGTGAACATCTGCGAGGCGCTGCATCTCCAAGGGAGGCCGAACAGCGCCCTGTAAGCGTGGTTATATTGCACTCGGAGTGTGTCCATGACGCCTTGTGTATATCTGGTCCATAGTTCGCTAGTGTAAAAGCTCATGCAGTATGTCTGGAATAGTTGCTTTTTTACCGGAGGACTGCACCTATTAAATCTCCTGGCGAGCATGTTGGCACGTACGCACAGCGCTCTTCTTTGGTGTTCTATGTCATTTTTATCGTTTAGGTCATCAGTGATGACATGCCCCAAGTATTTGATTTCGCTGCAGATTTCAAGATTGGCTCCGCCGAGACGTATGGGCGGAATGACAGCTGGACCCGTATTTGCCTTGAAAATCAGCAGTGATGATTTTTTTGCATTATACATCAGCCCGTGACTAATAACGTACGATTCGCATATGGCTAGAAGTTTTCTCATTGCTCTTATCGATGGGGCAAGTATGACCATGTCATCTGCATAGCTGATATTGTTCATACATACCCCAGCAATGTGGCATCCGATTCTTGTTTTCTTCAGAGTTTTGCTAAGTTCATCCATGTATACATTGAACAGCACTGGGGACATTGAGCCTCCTTGTCTAACGCCGCACTTTAATTGAGCCGCTTCTGATAGGCGATCATTCCATCTGATAAATTTTTCCTGTTGGTTGTACCATGTACTTAATATAGTGACAATTTGCAGTGGTACTTGTCGTTCGGTCAGTTTTTTCCACAACTTATTATGACTAACCCTGTCAAAAGCTTTGCTCAAGTCTAGGAAGCATGTGTATACCGTTGTTTGTCTGGCTTTATAATATTCAATTGTTTGTTTCATACTATATATGGCTGTATCAGTTGAGCATCCAGCTTTGAAGCCCATTTGGGAGTTCTCAGTATTGAGCTTGTCTTCGGTTAAGTGTAAGATGACTTTTTCAAATATTCTTGCAGTTATTGTGGCAAGAGATATGGACCTGTAATTAACGGATGATGTCAGGTTCAATTGACGGCTTTTGGGGATCGGTATTATTATGGTTTTGGACATTTCTGTCGGAATCTGTCGGAGTCCAATCATAGCGGTGAAGAGAGAGTCCAGCAGAGTTGTTACGTACCCCCCCGCATGTTTTACGTGTTCTATGACAAGTCCATCGTGACCTGCAGATTTACCTCCTGCCATGTTGCGTATTGCTCGTTGGATCACCTCAGGTAAGATGACTCTGGACGGCTGTTGTTCCGGTTGATTTGTTGGTGCATCAATCTGTTTATCCATTATTTGCGGTTGAACTGGTGTGGAGCAAAAAGTATTCCTGAAATCTTCAGCTATGTCTTTATTTTCAGATTTTCCATCAATATCGCACCGAGCCATATGTTTTGCTTTCAATACAGTATTGGTTTTGTTCCAGAAAGACGAAAAGTTTTTGCATTGAAAGCTGTTTGCTATTTTATCCATTTTATTCTGTTCGAATTTCCTTTGACACTTCTTATATTCTTTCTTAAAGAGCGATCTACTTTGTTTTCGAGCTTCCATGATAGTAGGTCGTCTATTCTGCAGCCATTTTATGTGTGCATTTCTCGATGTTTCATAATGTAAGGAAACCTGCTCATTCCAACCAGCTATACATTTTCGCCCTTTTGTAGGCTTTCTCCCTGTGTTAAATGCAGACATTGCTGAGGTATATAATACTTGTACAATGTTTTTATATAGGTCATCTATTTGGGCTGCATTTACCATGGTGCTGTCATGAGTTTCTGTGTCGGTTCCACAAATTACCTCAAGTTAACCTATGGCTAATTGTGCATATCCGGAGTAGGACTCCACTTGTGCTTGACTTTTGGGCCGCCATCGTCATGGATCCCCCACTATTGTACAACTAGAAGTATATGTAGGTAGTCCAATAGTTCCTAGAGTAGTGTGCATCGGTCTGTGATCAGACCAGTCGGAATTGTAGTCAATATGCATATCTTCAGTTGTATTGCGTACTGCCTGAGTTACGAGACAATGGTCGAGCCACTTAGTTGTATTATGTGCATCGCTTTACATATGTGTACGAGTTGGGCGGGAGTATGTCAACATCTGCAATTTGTAGGTTATATTCTGAGCAGAATGATTTAAGTTCACGCCCAAAAGGCGAATTCATATTGGCATTAAAGTCTCCCAGAATTATGCAATTAGGGTTGTCTCTTTCCTCGATTATTGTGTGCAATTTCGATAGACAGGATAAATATTCTGGTAAATTATCAGTGTTGTCCACAGGCATGTATACACACATGACAAGTAATGTTCCAGTGTTTAGTGTGATATCAATTGCTATTATTCTGGGAGTTTCACAATCACAATATTAATGTTGGCCCTCTTGACTCTAGATTGATATTCTCCAAAAAATTGCATTTAAACAAATAAAATGACACATTGTTTATATTGTAAGTCAAAACAAATGCAATAAAACACATTAAAATAGATAATAATAATTGCAGGTTGCCAAAAATTGCAGATTGCCGATAGGCAGCAAGACAGCTGCTGCTAGCAACAGAGGCAGAGGTGATAAGTGTTTAGTATAAAACCGGACTGGGCTTTTCAGAAGGCACAATACATTGTCGGTGTTGTTGGAAAATAGTCGACATGAAGACTGCTTTCTTGTTCCTGGTTTTCCTGGTGGCGGCCTCGGCCGATTTCATCACAGGCTCCGGGACAGGAATTGAAACAAAGTTGGAAAAGATTGGTAAGCATAACGAGTTCGGTTTTTATTTCATATTTTTGTATTTTTTTTTATAATAGTAAAAAAATAATGAGATAAAATATTTTTAACAGTTTTTTTATGAATCATTCATAAAAGTTTCAGCTTCTAAATTTTTATGGTTATTTTGTAAGGTTGAAGGGAGAGGGGGTGGGGGGTGGGAAGATGGGCAAGAGGAAGGTTGGAAAGTATCAGGTTTTTCAGCTCTGATCACTAAATACGGCTATAGCCATTTCAAGCAAGTTTGGATCCTGAATGATGGAGTATCACTTTTCTGAGAGTAACTACCTACCACTCTGAGAGCATCCATGATTATCATCCACGATGTTAATAATCGTCAAGCCATAAAAATTCATTAATAATATACTAATTAATATTCTGTAAAGTGATTGCTTTCTACCAAAAAATTTAATATGGCAATTTTTTAAAAATAGTTTTCTGATACCCCACTAACGATTTTTGTAAAAAAATATAATTGTATTTTTTCTCATTATTATTAATCATTTCGAACTTCATAGAAAGTTCATCACAACTTTAATATGGTGTTTCATTTGGAACTTTTACTCTAATGCTTTGAAATGCGTTAATAGACTATCGGATAAGAATTAGAATAAGATGTACCTATGCTGTTTTTAGCCGACAAGGAATTCATCGTCCGCAACAGGAACATCGTCAGGCTTTTGCGTCAAGTTCATTCCCTCAATACAAATGAAGACCAGAAGAGAATCGCCAGGGAATTCCACATTGAATCCAATGTTGACAAATTCACCGTAAGTCTTATTTACCTGCATCCATTCATTCGATTCCACGGGACACTCAATGGTTAAAATACCGAACTTGTACTCACTACCAGATATTGAAAAACTTAGACGGTTTAGTTTTAGTGTAATACTCGTTCACTTCAAAGTAAGATAACAAAAATAAATGGAAAACAATTAGTACTTACAATAAGAATAATATTCCAATATCCTTATTATAATCTATTATTTTTCCTTTCAGAAAATCGAGGTGGTTAAGGATTTCCTTGGCAGACTGAGGGTGGGAATTTTGCCTAGAAACAAAATCTTCAGTGTCACCAACGATAGACAACGAGACGAAGTAGTGAGCCTATTCCACATGCTATACTTCGCCAGAGACTTCGACACCTTCTACAGGACCGCGTGTTGGGCCCGCGACCATGTCAATGAGGGCATGTTTGTGTACGCCATAACAGTAGCAGTCTTCCACCGCAAGGACACTCGCGGAATGATCCTTCCTTCGCCCTCTGAAATCTACCCATTCTACTTCATCAACACCGAGGTGATTGAGAAGGCACATCGTCTTAAGATGCAAGAAAGGGTTATCGACACTAAACTCGCCGACTTCTATGGAGTCCGCCAAGTAGACAACACTTTCTACATTAGGAGCAACTACAGCGGATGGTACACAACGACCAACGATGAAAATGAATTGACCTACTTCACGGAAGATATTGGCCTCAACACCTATTATTACTACTTCCATGCCACATACCCATTCTGGTTAAGCACCGAAGTGTTTGGATTGACCAAAGACCGCAGAGGAGAATTCTTCCTTTACACCCATCAGCAGCTCTTGGCGCGCTACTACATGGAGAGACTTTCAAACGATCTGGACGAAATACCAAGATTCATGTGGGACCGGCCCATTAGGACTGGGTTCAAGTCTTCTCTTCGACACTTCAATGGATTGGACATGCCCTCGAGGCCTAATGACTTCAACCTGTACACTGAAGATAACCTCTGGGATCTCACTGAAGTTAAAGACTACGAAAGGCGTATTCGTGATTCTATCGATAGGGGATTCATCATCACGGTAAGTTTGTTGTTTAACCCTTCGTAAAAGTCGATTATATCTTACTAACCAAAGAAATATTTCTCATTTAAAATGTATGTTTTAATCGTTAGGAAGGAAAGACATATTCTCTGAGGAAGCCCGAGGATATTGAGAGGCTTGGTAACATGATAATGGCCAATAGAGATAGCCCTGATTTGCGTTATTATGTGCTTGGAACATTGACTGCCAAAAAGCTGTTGGGCAATGGCGATGATGTTGTTGATGAGTAAGTAAAAAAAATAATTTTCTACAATTTTAAGATAAATAAAACTTTCGGTAAAGGTAACTAGTATGTTCTACTTTTAGTTACATGATCAATCCCACCGTTCTGGAGACATACGAAACCGCACTCCGTGACCCCATGTTCTTCCAGTTGGTGCAGAGGTTCATGCACAACTTCCTCCGATTCAAAAAAACTCTGCGCCCATACACTCGTGACGAGGTTTCCTTCGATGGAGTCAAACTTGAAGACGTCAAGATCGACAAGCTTGTTACATTCTTCGATACGGTTGATGTTGACATCACCAATGCCGTATACCGCAAAGGAGAGGAGAATGACAAGAACCAAGATAAGTTTGTCTTTAAGGCTCGTCAAGAACGTCTTAACCACCTTCCATTCGATGTAAAGTTGGAAATCAGCTCTGATAAATCAATTGATGCAGTCGTCAGGATATTTTTGGGACCTAAATTTGATAGCATGCGTCGCAAGATTGACTTTGATGTTAACAGGGTTAACTTCTTTGAATTGGATCGATTCATCTACAAACTGAAGAATGGCAGGAACACCGTGACACGCAACTCTCGAGAGTTCTGGACCACTGTTGAAGACCGTGTCACAGTCAATGATATTTTCAAGAGGATGGATATCTGCATCACTGGAAATGAACAGTGCATAATTGATTTCAGCAAGTCTCGCATGGGCTTCCCGAACAGGCTCCTTCTGCCTAGAGGCAAGAGGATCGGTATGGAGTTCTACCTTTACGTTGTGATTACTCCACATCGCGACACAAAGATCTATGGCACACGCGACACTGATAAGGTGGACAGAATTCCAATTGTCAGGGAAGTCAGACGTGACTTCTTTGCCGCCGTGAACACAATTGATGATAATGCTTTTGGCTTCCCCCTGGACCGTAAAATCGACAGGTTTAACTTCTGGAACTCCAACATGTTGCTGAGGGAAGTTTTAATCTTCCACAAGGCCGGTATATACGACAACATGACCGACCGCGATAGAGAGAGGGTAGATATGGACCGCACGGACAGGGATAGACTGGACTTGCACCGCACAGACAGGGATAGGCTGGACATAGGCCGCATGGATACGGATAGGCAGGGCAGAGTTTGGCTTGATACAGACAATTTGGACAGGATATAGGATTTCAATTATTTTTAATGACAATAACACATATAACAACACCGACTAAGAAAACTTTGTACTGTTGATTTCCGATTACCCCAATAAATACTGGTTGTGGACATGCCTTGTTGATTACAACGAAAATGTTTTTCACTTTCTCTAAAATTCTGCCGCCTTAAATGCATTCATAAGTAAAAATAAACACCCACTGCGTAGCAAATATTATGTTTTAAAATTCAATGTACGCCCGGCCGAGTACCCCGACCAAGTACCCAATCAAGGAATTATTAGTGAAACAAAATAAGGCACTTCATGAATTATTATTTAATCATTATTTGTAACAGCATTTAAGTGCCTTCCAGACGATCGGGTGGCCCAGTAGTGTGGCGGATGGAAAAAATATATTAACCGACTTTTTTTTTTGACTTGGCAATAATGGAAATACTCCTTGTCTCCGCTGAGCGGAGCGGTCTTGGAACTTGAAATTTCGCTTTGGAAATTACTTAACGATAAATAAAGCGCGATTTCCAAAGCGAAATTTCAAATTTCAAAACCGTTTGGCTCTTGAAATTAACGGAGACAAGGAGTGTTGCCAAGTCAAAAAATAAAAACTCGGTTAATATATTTTTTCCGTTGGCCACACTACTGGGCCACCCGCTCGTCTGGAAGGCACTTTAGACACAACGTGGTCTGCGGTTTCACAATACACATATATTTTTTTGTGTATTTATTATTTTGTTATTCTGGAACATTTACAGACTATTAACATGATTATATTAATAAAATTAGCGTTGGGAAGAATGGGAAGTGCGTAGGTGTTAATAATTCAGTTTAAAATGTTCACAGGATGCTTATTTGATAGTTTAGTTATTACTAGGTGATTTTTCACATAAACGGAGCTATAAAAATTATCCAATCATTATTATTTTTATTAGGTAGAGATGATAAATAATAAACAGAAATAAAACATAAAGCACAATATGAGATAAGAAAGATAAGAGAAAACAAATCAAGTTACAACATTTCTAATTACACTATTCTCTATGACATGTAGTAGATGACTAATTTGCTTTTTATAAATATGCAAGACTGTTTATAAAGATGTCTATATAGCAGTGGCGTGCATTGCTCCTTGGTAGGCTGTAGCTTTTCAGGTGTTGATTATTATTATTTATCACACCATTACATTTGAGAGAGCGGAGTAAAGCAGGCAATATTGTTATTTAATAATTCAAGGTGAAATGTTTTTGACTCCGTAAATTGCTTCTGTTGCTCAAATAATAAAAGTTTTTTTATGCTAAATTCGGCTCCCACATGTATGTTTCCGTCGTTTTTCACTCGATCTTCACTCCAAAGTGCCCGCTGATACGCCAGATCGGCCTGCTGGCCAAAACGTTGCCTTAATTTGAGAAAAAAAGCTACCACACTTGTGTGTGTGTAAAGGGATTGTTCAGAGATCGGAGCGAAGTGTGGCCTGATGCATGATACATCGTGCGGTTTAAAAATTTCTATAAATTACTAATATTGATTTTTAAGTGTCTATTCTTTGCTTTTGATTTTCCATAAGAAGTTGGTGAAAAGCCATAATAAGAAAAAAAAAATATATCCGGCGCGCGCTCGAACGCTTACATGAAAGTAAAAAAAACTTAAACTGAATGTTATGAAAACTAAATTTCTGATTATTGATAGTCAAGGTGGAACCGAACATGCAATACTAACCATTGATAACATAAAGATAGAAAGGGTTAACAGTATTAAATATTTGGGTATAATATTAGATGATAAATTAAAATTCGACAAACACTTCGAATACATATCTAAGAAAATTGCTAAAAAAGTTGGCTTCCTAAAAAGAATTAGGAATAACTTGGATCTCAAGACAACGCACCTTGTATACAATTCTATTGTAACTCCTCATTTAAATTATTGTTCTAGTGTTCTATTCTTATGTAACGAGGCCCAAAATAATAAACTACAGGTTATAAAAATAGGGGAATGAGGATGATTCTGAAATGTAATATCTTTACTAGAGTTAAAACTATGTTACAAAACTTAAATATGATGACAACTAAACAACATATAATATATAATACATTAACAATGATGTACAAGCTTAAAAATAACATGCTCCCTAAATATCTGCAAACTAATATTATGTATCATGAAAATATTCACAATTATCCTACGAGGAGTTGCCGAGACTTCAGGCTTCCCAAACAAAACTTACGTGTACACAGAACAGCGTGTTTTATAAAGGGCAAAAACTTTATAATAACCTACCAAATTCCATAAAGGAAGCCTCAAGTCTTGGCACTTTCCGTAAAACATGTGCTATATACATAAAGAAAAATTTATGACTTGTATTTCTATTTGTACTAACTGTATTTCTTAAACCCTATTTTTTTTGAACTGGGGTAACTGTATTTCTTTTTTTTATTAACTGTATTCTTTCTGTTATAATTTTATGACTCTATTTATTTTATTATGTATCTTATATGTTTTTTATTACTAGATGTATGAAAATTTGCTTACATCTAAAAAAAGCTACAAAAACAAACAAACAAACAAAGGCATAGCACGCCGATCACTGAGAAAAACTAACGCGTCTGACTGACAGGAGATCTAGGCGTTCGGACTGCAGGTGGCTGCCTTTACACATACGTTACAGTGGACGTATTGGAACTAAGTGTGGTGAAATCTTGAGTTCGAAGCGTATGTGTAATGTCCGCTAATGAGTGGATTCGATTTCAATATCATGGAAAAATCATTCTGTGTGACGCTTGTGTGACGTCACGCACCCCAACGGACGTTTTGGTAGGTTTAAAAAAATCTGTTTTTGAGAATTACTTCAAATACGAAAACAAAAAAACTGGTATTATATATGTTAGAAGGTAAAAATTGATTAAAAAAATAAAATAGAAATGGACCAGGGTTTCTTCTTCATTGTTTTTGTGTTTAATTCGTAGAACTCTATATTTAAAATTAAAGTAAAACAAATGAAAATTGTTATTAAGTTCTGCAAGAATTTTAGTTTTTCATTATTGTGACAGCTGTTTCGGCGTTCAAATGCAGTTTTAAAATGATTTAGAACGCCGAAACACTTGTCACAATAATAAAAAAATAAAAAAATATTTGCAAAACTAACATTATTCAATTTGATTTACTTTAAATTTAAAAAAAGCTTCCTAGTTTATCGAGCCCTTCCACCTCTTAAATTCAGCGATCTACATGTCGATAAACATCGTTTTTAAAAATGATGTTAAAATCAACGTTATGAACGGAGTCATATTTGAACTTTGGAAACGGAGGTTGACAGATATTCCGGATTTCACGGGTTATGGCTAACGACCTTCTTGATAAACTATATGACGACGAACTTGGACCTCCCGGATAGACCATGAGGTCCTGGGTTGGTGTCCCAGCTGCCACCGTTACCCTTTTCTTTTCTGTGTCTTTTCGGTTTCATTTTTCAGTCTAGAATTGTTAATATTATCTTCAATGACTAAAAAAATAAAAAAAAATAATTCGAAATAACGATAATATTATTATGCAATACAATTTACAAAATGTTTTTAAAGAGAAAAAAAGATTATTTCACATATTTTTTAAAATTTTACAGAGGCTTAGGATTTTTCACCAAAATCAAATCAGAAATATGAACTTTTTCTCATCGTCCTACGTTTTAAAAAATATTTTTATATGTTGAACATCCTCAAAAAATATTTCGAAGGTTTTTCTTTAAAATGCAGATAAGCAATTTTCTTCTACTTCAAAAAAAAGAAAAAAATGGTTACCTTAATTTTTTCATAAAGACTAACTTTAATGCTTTTTTTATTTTTTAAATAAGGATTACAAAACTTTGAATAAATTTATTTAAAAAAAAACGTACCGAGAAAAGATTGCAATTATTATTCTCAACTTTTTAAAATTATTTTTATATATAATAAAATATATGCAGGACAGTTAGGAAAAATCGTATTTCTGATTTGATTTTGATAAATGCCAAGCCTATGTAAATGTTAAGAATATAGAATAGATATGTTTCTATTTAAAAGCATTGTTTATCGTGTTGCATAATGATATATAATAATTTGGATTTATTAAATAATCTCTCTCCCCCTTAATATTACGTTACTTTTCAATAAATTTCTATTAAAATATGTTTATTATTCTTATGACGGGCTATAGCGTCTATAAAATGAAGAAGTGGAGGTTCGATGCACTGCTCGAGCACTTAATTGTCGCCTTGGAAAATAACCACAACCCGTGACTTGGTTCATAACAAGTTATAAAAATACATTTGGCATGTTTAGTTTCCATCAAAGAAATTAATTTTGCTTTCCCCAAATACCGTCGAGAATTCGTGTACAAATGTGCATATCAATATTTTAGTACAAGTTTCAAAATTTCCCTAATTCCAACCTAGTGATACTCACTATAAAAAGACACCTTTTGTGAATACCGCACAAGAGTCAAAACTGCCCTGGTATGTTGTGAGGCCGAAGGGAATGGGGATGGGAAAGAGATGACGAAGAGAAAAGTTGAGAAGTACCTCCCTATTTAGATCTGGTCATTAAACACGGCTAAAGCCATTTTTAAGCAGCGTCTCGATGCTGAATGGCGGTCTTTCACCAGGACGATACTAAGGGCGGGTTGTTTCGGGAATTTTCAACGTATCGTCAAAATTTCAAAGATAATATTCAAGTTCTGTTATTATTACATTATGAACCAGGTGTTTCACGGTGCTTGAATAATAACAGAACTTAAATAGAACTTTCACAGAACTTGAATATTAACTTTGAAATTTTGATGAATTCTTCAAGTTTCTCGAAACACCTCCCACTAAGAGTACCTATCAGTCTGGAATGAATCGTATTTTTTACTACACTTTGTTTCATATGAATTATATTATGTGAAATAAAAATAAATTTATTTGGGCAAGTCGGGTTTCGAAACTGCGACCTCTGGGACAGGAGTCAAGGATCTCAACCGCTCACCACGAAGGTCGTCAATAATAACGAAGATAAATAGCGGCAAACTACCGTTTTGACAATTTTTTACATAATTTCAAGAAAGTAATCCGATTAAAAACTTGTTTATTTAAATCTTTAAAATAAGGTTGCATATTTTAATCATTTCTCTGCCATCGTTATTATCACCGAGCGAGTAATATTATTCTAATTGCCGTTTAATAGGTATACGATGTGACTTTTATTAAAATTCTTGTGTATTTCAAAATGATTATGCATAACTCTTTTTAGTATAAAAAAATTAATCGGTTCTTTAACAAAATCTTGGAATAATCATCAATTTCCTAATAAAAATTATCTGACCGAATTTAAATAAGTCCATCGAACCTTTTGCCCTTCAAAACGACAAATCTATTGACAAATATAGTCGTTTGAATTTAGCCATTTAAAATGGAACGTAAAAAAAACTTTAGGTCAAGTTCGTAAGTGGCATACTAGCATGTCGTGTAAGTGAATTTTTAAAATTATTTTATAGCATATTTGAGGTATTTTGCCACGTGCCTAGCTAAGTTGGGTGAGTATTGGTGCTTATTAGTTTCTCCTCTACACAGCTCTGACGCATTATTACGACACCTGTTTGCTCAATCTTCTATCTTTCTATATATATATATATAGAAAGTCACTCCTATATATATAGGAGTGACTGTGTGTTAGTTTTTTATTTATAATAAGAGAAAGGTCACTCACTATCTAAATTAGATTTCGAAACCCCCTAGATCGCAATTTTGGTAGTTATTAATGAAATTTTTAACAGTTGATGTTCAAAATAAGAGGAAAATTACTGGGTAGGGGTAGGGGTTGGGGTAGGGGTAGAGGTAGGGGTAGAGGTAGAGGTAGAGGTAGAGGTAGAGGTAGAGGTAGAGGTAGGGGTAGAGGTAGAGGTAGAGGTAGAGGTAGGGGTCGTGGTAGGGGTAGGGGTAGGGGTTGAGGAAGAGGTAGAGGTAAGGGTCAGGGTCGGGTTAGGGGTAGGGGTAGGGGTTGAGGAAGAGCTAGAGGTAAGGATCAGGGTCGGGTTAGGGGTGGGGGTAGGGGTAGGGGTAGGAGTAGGGGTAGGGGCAGGAGTAACACATCACAACCCCAAAACTTTCAAACCATTCATAATCCTGGGTAACGCCGGGTACTTCAGCTAATTGTAAACGAAGAAGAACGCTATCGTTTCAAAACATTGACATTGTAATAATTATATTCAATTTTAAAAATACATCTGTATTTAATTAACAAACACGTCATTCATAAAAAAATGTTTTGCAATTGCGTGCCTGCACGCCATGGCGTCTGATGGTTGGACACCAAGAAGTACCGATTTGAAATAAATTGTCACTATTAAAATAAAGACACTCCTAGGCCCCCTATAGGCCAATGAAAGGTATTACCCGTTCAACGAAGAATGCCAATATATTATGAAATGTTTGATCAAATTTACCTTAAGTAAGATGAAATTGAGCGCTGTCAATATGCGTCTATCGTTTTATCTCTTCAGTGGCGTGCCTGCACGCCATCGATGTTTGAAGGGTTAAATTATGTTACCGTAGCTCTTCTGACTTTGGACAGTTGGTTGACTCTTTTGGTGATATGACATTAAAAAGCGTTGTTCTACTCACCAACACCATCTCGGCAGAGGTCTCGATGGTGACCCGGCGTCCTCCGAGGTAGAACTGGCGAATCCTGTCGGACACCTCCAGGCCCATGGGTCCATCCTTCCCTCCCGGCACCTGCAGGTCCAGCGGGATCATGCGCTGGAAGTCCAAGTCGATCTGGCGCAGCAGATTGGGCTCCTTTCTTAATCCTGGAATACAGATTAATTATTACATTGAAAACCTTAATATATACTACGAGCTTTAATGGACGAAGGCTGCAGTAGTAGCAAAGCACAGGGACGCTGGAATCACCTTGTTGAAGAGATAGGTTCCGAATAGGACAAGGGGAATAAGATGATAATGATGATTGTTCTTCGTGTAATGTTAAAAAATTGCGATTTTATGCTGTACCTACCTTCAAACCAAAGTAGCAAACAAAATAAGAAATCTTGACAACGAAGAGCTAAACGTACCAGTATATTAGCAGAACTGATAAATCGGGGGAAGATTGGTAGAAGATTGCCCTAATTTTACGAAATATTGCTTAGTTGTATGATCATGTGAAACCATGTATGATCGAGTGAAAAATGTTGAGATTCGTAAAGAATGCAATGCTGATGTAAGCATAGTGAGCAAGATTAAGAAAGGGACGCTTAGATGGTTTGGGCATGTAGAGCGAATGAACGAAGAAAGGAGTGTAAGGAGAATATATGACGCGAATGTAAATGGAAGAAGAAGCCGGGGACGCCCGAGAAAGACATGGCACGATCAAGTGAATCAAATACTCGAGTCGGGCCATGTCAGAAGTCGGAACAACATAAGAGAATGTATGAGGCGTTGTATAAATGTGAATGAAGCAAGAAGTGTATACCAAGATCGAGTTGTTTGGCGGTCCGTCATCTCTGCCTACCGCTGCGGGAAAACGGCGTGAAGGTTAGTTAGTCAGTTGGTTAGTTGTTTAAATACTCTAGTATATATATAGTATACTAGCTGATGTGTACCCGGCCTTGCTCGGGTACAATAATTGATTTGACAGCGAAATTGGCTATCTCCAAATAAAGAAACATTAATTTGAATATATTATTTCATTCCAAACGTTTATTTTTTTTTCAAAATATATCTAAATCATAAAGTTCTTAAGTAGGTACCTGCTCGTGTTTTCCATTTTGAAAATATTCTACCCAAAAAAATCTTCTTCTTTTGAATATGCAATCTGTGGCTAACCAGAGTGTTATATCTATGGGCTAACCTAATTAAAACATGGCGGGTTCAATGTTTTTCATACTAATTTTAAAACGTTATAGCACCAGTTTTACATATTGGATTTCATTCAAACTACTTTATAAACCTTCCCGGCACTAATAAAAACAAACTGTGCTATTTTCACCGATACCGGTCCAGTGATTTTCGAGAACATCGAAAACAAACAAACAAACTACAAACTTACATTGATTTTTACATATATATTTATTTGCGACATAATATTTAAAAAAATAAAATTATTTGAAATAAATATTTTGAGCATTGATGATCACTTAGCATCGAATGTAGACAGTATTATTAGCGCAACATAAATATTATTATTAATGGCCTTAAACGCCGAAACAACCGTCACAATAATAAAAAACTAAAAATCCTTACAGAACTTAATAACAAGATTATTAAATTTGATATACATCAAATAAAAAAAAAAATAGTTGTTTAAATTCATATACGAGTATATATTCATATGTATAAATAAATAAATCAATTTCGTTAGCCCTGTCGACACACCGCACTCCTAGCATTTGAGGCAGTTCCCAACCAACAATTTTTTTAGCAGTCAAAAGGACAAATGAAATATTTTTGGCCTTTACAAATATTCAACTATTGCTTGATGCTTGCTCGTACTTGTCTAGCGGAATCTGAACGGAGCTTTTCACGTAATTTGATAGATAACTGGTAGCTATCCATATTTTTAATATTTACATGGTTATCAAATGACAGTACGAACTTTCGAAGGAATATAAAATGTCATATTTTCAACACAGTATCAGCGACTTTGAAATTGCGATTACATGTTTAAAAAAATTCTGGATGACTTCGAAAACCGCTCTGAACTGAAAACATGATGCAAGCAACTCATCATTATTACCCATCGACGAAGCATTGTAATTTATATACCAAATGTTATTAAATATCCATTGAAGTGTTATGTAATGTCAGTTACAATCGAATATTGAACAATGCTGTTTACTTACTACGAGAATGGTTCTCATTCCCACGTTGTATGTTGTATGTGAGATATATATTTTACTCCATTTACAGTAGAAGATGTCTTATTTTAATATTCTCCACATTTGGGAAGATTGGTATACAATAAAGTTTTAAGATTATTTAAATAGTAATTAAATATATCTACAATTTTACAAATTTCGTTCAATAGCCCCATTCCTCTTGTCATGCTACGCTGTGCTAGAACTTCTGTTCTGCCGTGCGGTATCTTGAACAAGTCGTGGCGACGACTACGACTGAAGTTTTCAAGTACGTATAAGCTATATCATTCCAAGTGGAATGGGCTACCAATAAAGTTATGCACTATATTAAAACGAAGTATTGGAAGATTTGCATAACGCCTGGTTTCTAGACTAATTCTATGTATTGCCTCAGTAAGTCCATATGGTGCATGAACCTCGGATAAGTTCCATTCGTTCACATATAGATAGATATATCCGAGGATTTTTTTAATGAATATATTCCGGCATATTTATATATTTAGTTTGATGCGGAGTCCATACCCTGCTAGCGTACTCTCCAGCTTGCTAGATTGCTGTTTGTCTGCTAATAAAGCGGTTTAAGTGTCAAAGTTTTGAAATACAACAAAAAAAACAACGGCAAAAATGCCTAAAAGATTCTTATTAGAGGTCGATATGGTCATGAAAATTATGGACAAAATGATCGATGATACCATCATTTAATGAAATTGCCTTCAAATTAGGAACTACCACAATTCTCTTGTTAAAAAACATATTTTCCTTCTCTTTGAGTCTTCCGGTGTTGAACTTTAAGGTCTATTCATATCTACCGGCACCGCGCAGTGCTGACACGTAAAGTGGTAGGAATGGCACAGAATTATTCACTTTACACCGTTCGTGAATGTGTTCATAGATAGGTGACTAACTATGCCGTGTCTGCCACTTTACGTGTCTGCACTGTGTGGTGCTGATAGATGCGAATAGAACTTTAGACACAAATCTACAACCATGATTGATTATATCCTGGTCGTAGGTTATGTTGATTTTGATAGATTCGTGCTTATATGTTAATTAAACTGTCTAATGGTCAAAGTTATAAAATTCGTATAAGATTCTTGTTAGAATTCGATCCCCTTGAAAATTAACGTAAAAGTAGCTCCGAATCTTTTCGAGGTCGGGAACCCTTGGCGTACGTATGATATGATACTCGTATGTACGTACGGAAGGTGGATCATCCCGTAAGGAATTGCACGTTCAAAAAGGTTGGGAACCCTTGTTTTACAGTAATAATGTATGTAGTTTTACAGTAATAGTGATAAAGGAAGATAGTATTACTCGGATAGTATAATCGGTTGCACTCAACTTTTCCTTTCTTCAGTGGAGAAAGGCTCGGATCTGAGGATGATATTGTCAGGTAAACAGGGGTGCTATACCTTTCTTTAAATCACTATGTAACCAACAAATCTGGCTGATTTACGACTTTGTTTTTGTGATAAATGTTTTAACGAACCGTGATAAAAAATATAAATATTCAATACTTGAGTATTTTTTATAGCACTACTTATGTAAAACATGCCCCCAAGGACGCTTTACAAAGCTATAAAATAACCTCAAACCAATCTCAAATATCCGAAAAAAGAACAGAGGCAAAAAAAAATTACGGACTGAGAAAAGTTTCAGGTTTGTTATACTAGCTTTTTTCCCTTCTATTTTTGTATAATGCCACTTAATATGAACTAAACTTGTGAATTTGACTGTTCTAAAACGGGATTTGTTCCTTGTTATTAAATAATGTGTGTTTCGAATAAATAAATATTATTATTATTATTGTTGAAAATTTGTTAAAAATAAATCATAGAAGACAGTATGTACGTATAGCATGCGGAAGTAAATTTTATTTAATTAATTTGTCTTGTTTCACAACTAATTTATTAAAAATAATATATACGAGTACATAGTATATTTGCGGCACTTTCCAGAGTGGAAGATACTCTCAGTATCTTCCTGGTGTAAGACCACCATTCAGAATCTAAGCGTTGCTTGAAATGGCTTTAGCCGTGTTTGGTGACCAGATCCGAATAGCCAAGCACTTCCCAACCTTCCTCTCCCTCATCTCTTTCCCTTCACTACCTTCAGCCTCACAACATTCCCCAATTGGGGATGCCATAGTCTCACTGTCTCCAGAGAGTTGGGAGCAGTTGGGACTCTTCTGTGGTATTCGCATAAAAAAAATACTAGGTATATTTGCGTCGTATTACAGAATGGTCGATACTATCAGTATGGTCCTGCAAAAGACCATCATTCAGAAACTAAAAGTTGCTTTGTAATTTAGATCTGGTCACCGAACACGGCTTTTTAGATCTGAATAACCAAGTACTTCTTGACCTTCTACTTCCCCATATTCTTCCCCTTTCCGCTTCTTCACAATATACCCCACATTGAGGATGCTATAGTCCCACACAATAAAACTACTTAACGCTCAGCACCCAAAAATACACACTTTGTAGTCTGTCTGCTAACGCAAAAAAATACTATAAATGATTTGTCTGTAAATTCTATACTGATTGAAGGCTGTTAAAAAAGTTGGATAAGCAGAAAAAATAAATTTTCGTAACAATATCAAGGTTTAGTACTCCTAGTAGTAACAATATCAAGGTTTAGTACTTCTAGTAGTAACAATATCAAGGTTTAGTACTTCTAGTAGTAACAATATCAAGGTTTAGTACTACTAGTAGTAACAATATCAAGGTTTAGTACTCCTTTCGTAACAATATCAAGGTTTAGTACTCCTAGTAGTAACAATATCAAGGTTTAGTACTCCTAGTAGCAACAATATCAAGGTTTAGTACTCCTTTCGTAACAATATCAAGGTTTTGTACTCCTAGTAGTAACAATATCAAGGTTTAGTACTCCTTTCGTAACAATATCAAGGTTTAGTACTCCTAGTAGTAACAATATCAAGGTTTAGTACTCCTTTCGTAACAATATCAAGGTTTAGTACTCCTTTCGTAACAATATCAAGGTTTAGTACTCCTTTAGTACTGGTACTGACTGGTCGTACGCTCTGTTAGTCAGGTACCCGTTTGTTAGCTATTATGATCGTCTGAACTAGTCTCTATCTTATCATATTCTGATTGCCACTTTTACTCGACCCAGTAAACGCGATACTCGCGGTTCATGAAAGGAAATAAGGAAATCAAAAGTTGGTCGACCGTAATATGCCCATAATAAAGTAATGACTCAAGTACGGATTTATACTTACTGGTATATTAATTTGTAACGTTTGATACCATTTTTAACTAATATTTTGTCTACCGACCGATTCCGCCGTTTTATAAACGTTCGTCAGATTACCGGTCGTTTGACAGTTGTCAGTTGAAACCGTAGACTATTTTAATTTAAAATAGTCTACGGTTTGGCTAAAGCTATTTTAAAGCTGTTTCGATTTTGAATAGCGATCTTTCACCAAGGTGACACTGAAAGTATCTACCAATCTGGAACGTGCCCCAAATATACTACAAATTATTTTTAATGAATAAATTGTGAAATAGCACAAATTAATCAAATAACATTTTTGCAGATGCGGTGATTTGAACCCGCAACCTCCGGATTGGTAGCCGAGGATCGTAACTACTCAACTACGAAGGTCAAAAAAAAATCTACACTGAAACGCAACTGCGAAAAAATTAAATCAAAATCTAAAAATAAAAAAAATCAGCGTTGGCGACGCCGACTGTAAAGTTAAACATGTCAAGCTGTAGGTACCCTACCACTTGCGGCTCGCGAACATATTTAAAACGGATAAATTGGCCATCCGGCTAAAAAGGTTGTGCAACACTGTCATAGTGCAACGCACGCCACTGTGCACGCCACTGTGCACGCCCTACTTAGATACTAAAAAAAAATATTTTAAGTAAGTCACTTACGTGGTAAATTACATTTTCCGCGTTTGTTACGTAATAATCTTCAGAAATGCCCTTTCAAATGAAGGCTTCGATTCTAAATTGCATCTCAGTAATATGCATTTATATTTCACGGAGTTGTATGACCTTTATACATAATAATAGGAAACCAAATAAATGTAATATTATGACGATGCAGGAGTACTGCACTTGCATTCCACCACAAATCTTCTAAGCTTTTGCAAAATTTGTTCGATGACATCGTTGATTTTCCAATTATGTGGTGATTGTTGCCGCTTTCCTTGTGTGACTGTGGGAAGGGGAGCGAACCTAGGAACGCCGAGGTGAACAGCATCAGGTCGAACGTTGCGCCACCGAGTGGAATAAGACGATATAATGTGACAACACCACCTCTAATCTCTGAAACCTTGAGCTAGACAACCCGTGCTTATTGCTTTGCTGTGCTTAAAATTAGAAGTGTGCAAAATTACGCGGGCTTATCAAGAACCTCTCAAAACATTAAAATTAAAATGGGGAACTTCATTGAACTTATTATTATTTTTTTTATTAAGTACCCATATTAGTTATAGGGTATTACAAAGGCTAATATTCTTAGGTTATACAAATTTAAAGGTTTCGTTCCTTTGAGTAGTACTATAAGAATCATTTACTTGTTATTCGCAGAATCAAGTTTTCGGTATGGAATAACCACTTGGTGACATTTTTGAAAAACTAATTTAAATTACGTACAAAAAAAAATATTTTCCCACAGAAACGAAAAATTTCATTGTTATATCAGAATTAGCTGATGTGTACCCGGCATTGCTCGTTTTTTTTTTTTTGAATGAAGTCATGAAGTTGTGAATTCTTGCTTGCCGTTTGGGTGCCATAATTGATTTGACAGCGAAAATAATGCTTTGTGACGACTATTACCATCTCTAAACAAAGAAACATTGATTTGAATATTTTATATCATTTCAAAAATGTATTTTTTTCAAACATATATAAATAATAAATTTCTTAAGTAGGTACCTACTTGTGTTTTCCATTTTGAAAATATTCTACCCAGACAAACCTTCTTCTTTTGAATATGTAATCTGTGACTGACCACAGTGGTATATCTATGGCCTAACCTCAATACAACATGGCGGGTTCAACGTTTTTTCTATCTAATTTTAAAACGTTATAGCAACAGTTTTATATATTAGACAACTCTGTCCTTTATCTCTTCGTTCGCTCCGTAGATTTTATATGTGGACGTTCCTGATGAAGGTTGAGTTCAACCGAAACCGGTCGATAATGCATTTATATAAATAAAATAAAGAGGTTTAAAACAAAAAATATTTTTTCATTTAAATTATGATGTCAAGCCACAAAGTGATTGCTTTCTTAGATAAATTAATTATGAATTCGTAAAAACGATAATCCAATGCTGAACCCCTTGTATTGGTGTTGTCATATAAATTAAGTATGAATTCACAAAAAAACGATAATCCAATGCTGAACCCCTTGTATTGGTGTTGTCATGTAAATTAAGTATGAATTCACAAAAACGATTATCCAATGCTGAACCCCTTGTATTGGTGTTGTCATATAAATTAAGTATGAATTCACAAAAACGATAATCCAATGCTGAACCCCTTGTATTAGTGTTGTCATATAAATTAATTATGAATTCACAAAAACGATAATCCAATGCTGAACCCCTTGTATTAGTGTTGTCATATAAATTAAGTATGAATTCACAAAAACAAAATTCCAATGCTGAACCCCTTGTATTAGTGTTGTCATATAAATTAAGTATGAATTCACAAAAACGATAATCCAATGCTGAACCCTTTGTATTGGTGTTGTCACATAAATTAAGTATGAATTCACAAAAACGATCATCCAATGCTGAACCCTTTGTATTGGTGTTGTCACATAAATTAAGTATGAATTCACAAAAACGATTATCCAATGCTGAACCCCTTGTATTGGTGTTGTCACATAAATTAAGTATGAATTCACAAAAACGATAATCCAATGCTGAACCCCTTGTATTGGTGTTGTCATGTAAATTAAGTATGAATTCACAAAAACGATAATCCAATGCTGAACCCCTTGTATTGGTGTTGTCATATAAATTAAGCATGAATTCACAAAAACGATAAACCAATGCTGAACCCCTTGTATTGGTGTTGTCATATAAATTAAGTATGAATTCACAAAAACAAAATTCCAATGCTGAACCCCTTGTATTAGTGTTGTCATATAAATTAAGTATAAATTCACAAAAACAAAATTCCAATGCTGAACCCCTTGTATTAGTGTTGTCATATAAATTAATTATGAATTCACAAAAAGATTGCAAACAAACGTGTAATAATTTCCGTTGTGACAATAATATTATCATAACATCTCATTTGGCAAAGTCTTAAAATTTCTTTATTATGCGATAAATGCACTTTATAAAAACCTACATCCTGTTGTAAAACCAACAATTATTTCTATGATTGTGGTTATTATTTCACAACTCTACGGCAAATTTATAAAAAAATAATGATACCCGATGTCATCTTTTTTAAAAGTACGTCTGTCAACGCCGGATAATTTAATTATATTCAAAGCATCGTGACGAGGCAATTAGTAAACAGTGTCTTTGTTATCGTTTAATAAAAAAAGTGTTAGTGATTTTACCATAAATATGATGAAATTATATGATTGATTCTATTACGTGTGTGTGTCAGAAACGTTGGGTTTTCATAAAATGTATTGTGTAATATATTGATCTGTTAAGCAAATACCGTAGAAATATAATAATACGCGCAGCTCCTGACATTTACCATACACTGAGATGGCAACATTCTACACCAGCGCCCCTAGCGGTGTGAGTTTGCCAAATTAGTTTTTTAATACAGTAATAATTTTAATATATTTTCTGTGAAATATATTATTAATAAAATAAAACAATAACTTTGTTTATAACCATGAGAATTTTACTTAATTTTATTAGGACCGACCGGTTTCGCTTAACACAAGCATCATCAGGGTATAAAATTAAACTGATCAAAAATACATAGTGTGTGTTTATATATACAGAATAGAACGAGAAAGAACATAACATAGAACAAAAGAAAAATGAGATAGCATGAAATAGAAATCTGACATAATACCAGAGAGAAAGAGACAGAAGTGTATATAATGGAATACCAAGGAATACCTGAACAGGTGATTATGGGATAATGGAAAATTTTACGAGATTATAGGAGATATACCTAATATTGGGCTATTGGGCATATTTAGTTGATTATTAAGAATTTTGTTTTTGGTTTTAACTGCTATCTTTATTTCGAGTGATTCTAAATTATTTAATCTGTTTCCATGGCCATTTTTATGAAGAATATTAGCACCGGTGCTTTGAATGAAGGTACGATCGTTATCAATAAGATGATTGGCTAATTCCGAAAAGGCGTTATTATTTAAGCATCTAAGATATTCTTTAATTCTAATATTGAAATTGCCTGTTGTTTTGCCAATATAGAACGCTGAACAGCTTGTGTTAAGCGAAACCGGTCGGTTCTAATAAAATTCTCGTGGTTATAAACAATGTTATTGTTTTATTTTCATTAAATATGTCTCACCACAAAGTGACTGCTTTCTATCAAAATATATTATTAATAAATTATAGAAATCGAAAATTCAAAAAGTAAATATTTGGTGACCCAAATATGATTGTACTCCTTTTTTGCTCATATGTAAAAGAGGCTATTAGGATTGTATTAACATTTAAAATCTCACCGCTCGCGCGCTGTTTAAATTGTTTACAGAGAGAATAAAATATTTATTACAATAGCAATACAGTCTGGAAGCGCTAAGTGCGTTAGTGTAGCATGCTGCCAGTATTTTGACGTATACGATATTTGATTACACGCGTAGCTTTGTAAAAAAAAACTTTCTTTAAAACCAATTCGTACAACTCGGGCTGCTAGTATGTTGCCATCAATTGTCAAGAGCTGGAGGTATTGTCATATGGGAGTATTTGGCTGTATTAAGTATATTCGCAACCACTAATCACTGCGAGTAGGCCGTGTTAAGATCTTGTCAAAACTGACAGGTAAAATAATAATTTACTTGGCGTATGAGAGGATTTTTTTCTTTAAACCAACGTAATGTATCAGTTTCATTTTCGCGTATGGAAAGCGATAGAATTATTTTTTGCTTTTATTATAATTTATTTATTTTAATAATCTCTATATATGAAAATGAATTTTCGTCTGTGCGTTCTCGATTTACTGGAAAATCACTTGACCAGTTTCGCTGAAAATAGCACAGTTTGTTCGTATTAGTGCCGGGAAGGTTTAGAGAGTAGTGTGAATGAAATCCAATATGTAAAACTGTTGCTATAACGTTTTAAAATTATTATGAGCCCGCCATGTTGTATCGAGGTTAGCCCATAGATATACCACTCTCGTTAGCCACAGATTACATATTCAAAAGAAGCAGGTATGTTTGGGAAGAATATTTGCAAAATGAAAACACAATAATAAATGTTGGGAATGGAATTAAATTTCCAAAAGGATGTTTCTTTGTTTAGAGATAGTTATGTTCGCTGTCAAATCAATTACGACACCCAAATGACAATCAAGAATTCACAACTTCATAACATTATTCCAAAAAAAATAAATAATCCCGTGCAAGGCCGGGTACACTTCAGTTAGTTTTTTTTATAAAAAAATAGAAAAGTAACCTTTTGTGATTCTCAGCGTCTCTTCTATCAATTTGATCTTTCCAACCTATTGAAAATGTACCTATTTAAAATCTTCTGCTGATTGCTCAAAATGTAAAAATTGACACAAAGAGATTCTACAGACACTTCAACCCAAACATATTATATCTATCTCATCGAAAGGTACAAGATACCAAAAACTTCATCTGATATGATTCATGATGATATGGAGATACATATCGACTGTAAATCGGTAAACCCTTTAAGTCGCAAAATGAAAACTTTACAGGAGACAATAAAAACGAATATTTTACTATTCGTAAAATTAATTTTAAATCAGTGAGAATAATTTCTTTTCCTGAAGTGATATAAAATCTTTCTTTTTAAATTATTTTACTGAATTTTTAAAAACCTCATTGTAATATTTAATTATTTAAGAAAATAATATTAACATAACCTAAATGAAACATGAAACATCAGAGAGAAAAAAAAAACAGAAAATAAAAAGATATCAGTCGCATCTGGGAATCGGACCCAGGGCCTCTCTCTTTCCAGTACAACCGCTTTACTAACTTAGCTAATGAGACCAGTTCAATTTATGTCATCTTCGTCGATATCATATTTTAAATTCAAGACTTTGTCAATATCATCCTCTATTTTTTAATCCCATACAAATGCAGTGGAGTCACTCCGAGTTCGCAAATCCGGATTTACTCGTTCCGGACTCACACTCAAGGAATGACAACGGTTTTGGATTGGAGTAAGAAAAGAAAAGCGACCCTATTCAATAGTACATTATGAACGATTTTTTGTTTCTGGTATCAGAAACACCCGGAGCAGTCAGAAACAAAAAAGCGACCATATTCAAAGGCACAATATGTTCCTTTTTTCTTTCCGAGAGACACCACAGAAATGGCAAAACGATGACTTCTGTCGTTTCACCGTATTCGGCGGAATGGCGGACCGAATCCGAGGAATTGAGTCCGTGTGGCTGAACTTGGAATTGAAACCGAGTTCTTAAATTAAGTGGAATGACCCACCTCTAATTTAGAGTCATTGACAGGGGGACCGCGTTCCCTGGCGGATTTTTTTTGGAAGCTGCTCTGAAAACGGCCCATTGTTTTTTTTTTCATACATTTTAATAAATTTTCCGTGAAATATATTTTTAATAAATTAAATATATCGAAAAATCATAAAATAAATATTAGGTAACCTACCTTGACTGCTGTCTTGCGCTCATAAATAAAAATAATAAAAAATCCTGAAGAGGCTATTAGGTTTGTACTAACAGTTATATGCCTCGACCGCATACAAAATCGCTGCCCTCTATCAAGCTGTTAATTCGAACTACTCGTATGACGTCATACACAACAGGTGGTAGATTTTGTGCGTTTTAGTGGGCTTTGAAAAATTGAAATTTTACGATTTTATTTTAACTATGAAATATAGTTACATACACACATAAAAATGGACTGGGAGTTCCTTATTTGAAGATGCATCAAAGAACGAACTTCATTCAAAGATCTTCATCAAATGACTGTGTAGGTGAAATGAAAGGTAAATGAAACTTACGTCTTATGAAGAGCAGCCCCTCGTGCGAGTTGAAGCCCGTGAGGTAGGGCACCTGCGTGAAGTTGCCCCGGTGCAGCACGGAGAGCGGGCTCTCGGTCAGCAGCGGATAGTCTGCTCCAGCGCCACTGTGCCGCTCCACGGATGGCACGAAGGGGATGCCGATGTTCTTGCGCGCGTCCTCCCGCGTCAGGATTTTCTGGCCGGCTACCACGAGCGTCTCGCTGGGGATGGCCCGCAGGAAACCTGGGGGAATGAGAATGTTTTAAAACTAAATATTCTAAAAAACATTTTTTAAAATCATTGGATCCTCGTGTGTATCCCTACCCATATTATATTATAATATTTGATCAAATTCTGTTGTTTAAAATTATGAATAATTGTCTGGACTCGCCGGAGCTCATTCAGTTTATAAAAATCCACATACTGTTAAGACCAACCAGACAAACAGATTTTTTCATTTGCCTTCCTGCATGCGGATGCAGAACCGATCTTAAGATAAATTATCCAACTCCCCGTATTTGTACGCAATATAACGCACAATTTCACAAGATCGACATTCTTCACAATAACCTTTCAAAATATCAAGATCACAAATTGAACCACGAGTATAAAATGTATCGCGAGCATCTCCTGTCTCGATCCTATCTTTCTCTTCCTCTTCCCCCTTCCTTTTTTTTCTCTTATTAGTTCCATAAATAAAACACCTGTAGCAGAAGAAACTTTGTTGGCCTACCTTTTGTTAAACTTCATATATTTGTATTAAAAGCTATTTGTTTCTTACAAATAAATAAATAAATTATGATCGAGTCGACTGTCAGTATATCAAAGAAATAAAAGGTCATATTAGACCCTTTACTATTCAAATAGATCCGCTTGCATGAAAATATAATATATTTGTGATTCCTAGAAATCGATGCTTTAGTTACGAAAAAAGGTTTTTTTTCTATTTTTCTTGACTTTTTAACAGTTACATAAAGTTTAAAATGGAGCTAGTTGTCAGTTATCTGTCAAATTACGTAATAATAATAATAATAATACACTTAATTTGGGAGGCGGGTATGGGTACCGTCACCGCGGAACTATTCATTGGATAACCAACACCTCTGTCATAGGTCAATCAAAGTGGTTGGCTACATTTGGTGACTTAGGAGGGGTGACCGGATTCATGGGGTGAAGTTTGTCCAGGGCTTGGTGGAGGATGCGTCTACACACCAGTTGGGTGGTGTGCCGGATCGAGTATTTACCAACCCTATACAGTTGCAGTCACAGATATTTTCATGATTTTGCATATATACCATCACTATGACTGAAATAGTAAAGACTTTTATGTATGATACAGGGTACTTGTCATTCAAAACTTTATATTAAATTAAACATGAATTTGAATGAAGCAAGGAGTGTGTGCCAAGACCGAGTTGTTTGGTGGTCCATCCTATCTTCCTACCCTTGTGGTGAAACAGTGTGATGGTTAGTTGTGTAGTTTGTTTGTTAGTTAGTAGGAATAGAAAATGGTGGTAATGGACTAATGACTACACTGTATTAGACTTGACTTTGATATAATACTGCATCTTTCAATCTTATTAATAAAGTCTATGCGATTTCAGTCAATTTCTGTACTCCAATAGACTAGATACTATCATGATTTTGTATAAATGAAGGCTTATCTGTTACAGTTTTCACCTCTGAAATGGTATAAGGTTTGTAAGTGATTTAGCGCTACCGAAAGCTATTCTCTTTCAATCCTCACCGTAACTGAAATGGTATAGGTTTTGTAAGTCATTAGGTGCTAACAAAAGCTACTGTGTTTCAGTCCTCACCGTAACTAAAATGGTATAGGTTTTGTAAGTGATTCGGTGCTAACAAAAGCTACTGTGTTTCAGTTCTCACCGTAACTGAAATGGTATAGGTTTTGTAAGTGATTCGGTGCTAACAAAAGCTATTGTGTTTCAGTCCTCACCGTAACTGAAATGGTATAGGTTTTGTAAGTGATTCGGTGCTAACGAAAGCTACTGTGTTTCAGTCCTCACCGTAAATGAAATGGTATAGGTTTTGTAAGTGATTCAGTGTTAACAAAAGCTACTGTGTTTCAGTCCTCTCCGTAACTGAAATGATGTAGGTTTTGTAAGTGATTCAGTGCTAACAAAAGCTACTGTGTTTCAGTCCTCACCGTAACTAAAATGCTATAGGTTTTGTAAGTGATTCGGTGCTAACAAAAGCTACTGTGTTTCAGTCCTTACAGTAACTGAAATGGTATAGGTTTTGTAAGTACGATTTCAACGGCTGGAGGTAAAGGTCACGTGACACACATTTTGGCACCAGCTTAGTTCACTGCCGTCCACGTGATTCACGTCTCGCATGATTTTGACAGCGGTAAGCAATTATAAACCATTTATCAAAAGAGTCAAACTAAATACTCAAACAAAATATACTTTTTTGAGAAAAAGCAACCTTTTTACTTAGTCGGTGTTTTACTTAAATTGGCGGTACGCCTAAATTGCCCCATGCCCCTCAAATTTTGGTTTCTTACCCTTGCATGTTAGGGAACCTTTATGTATTTTTTGCTCTGTGGTAGTTACCTATCAATTGCTCGGTGCTGTTGGTTTGCAGACCCAGGGCCCTTCCGAGGGCGAAACCCCTCTGCACGGGCTCCTCAGCCAGGGCCCAGGGGCAGATACTCCAACCAGACTGGGAAATGGCACGGTGGAAAAGGCCCTGAAAACAAAATTCATTAAAAACGATTTTTGACGTACATATTTTGATGATCGTAAAAAAATCATACGGTTGCAAAAAAGTCAAAAACTTATCCCCTCCATCGCTTCAATATATAAGTTGGCGAAACAATCATCACAATATCATGTATTGATGATCGACTATCGCAAGAATGTACGTGCTTATGTCCCTCTTCAGTACTAATAGAATTACCTCAGTGCAAGCGATAATCGAATGCTCAGTCTTACACGAGTGTCACCATTGAAGTTATTGAAAACTCCATTAATCTTGTTTTATATTATTCTCTGATGGTGGTATTTATGGTGTACTCTAATCGTGTACAGGGTGGTGAAAAACAACAACCTATAACCATGTTAATCAGTTTCATAGTGGCTTCGAGGCCGAAACGGACGTCATAAAAGCAGTGCTATATTAGAAGAATTTTATAATATATTTTAATTAAATAATGGCAAGTGAGTTATATTTTATTTACGCCATACAACAAGTGTTTGCTTTCTACGAAAATAAAATAGAATTATGCTAAAAATGTAGAAACTTGTTAAATTTCTACTTTGGTCAGTTTAGCAAGAAAAAAAAACGTTTCCACAAGTCAACGTTATAAAGCATTTGATTTTTTTAAAATTTGTTTTATCAATCTTGATAGAACATAATTACAAAGGATAGTTCAATATCTGTCTCACTAAATAATGTAATGAAAAAAAAAAGAACAAAGATAGGTGTATAGAGATTATTAACTGTTTCCGCGTTTAATTCGTAGAACTCCATTTAATTTTTAAAAATTTAATGTAAATCAATTTATTATTAAATTCTACAAATATTTTTGTTTTTTGTTTTTGTTTTTGTTTTGTTTTGTTTTTTTGTTTTTTTAATTTTTTTTTAAAATTTTATTATTGTGACAGCTGTTTCTGCGTTCAAATGTGGAGTGTATAAGTACCTACTTCAATATTTTTAATGGGTATATTTCATTATCTGACCCTATTATTATAATATTTATATTTTTTAAAATCTTAAAATACGGTTTTACGCACAGGTCAACCAGATTTAGTTGATAAATTACCGATATAGTTGATGCGCTAACTTTATGAACGCAGTTTTTTTGGTTTCAACAAAGCAGGCTCATTAGAATGTCGTTAAATGCTACGAAGTGAAATATTCAATCGAATGAACCAGGTCGCATGGATATCCTGAATGATAAATAATATTTGTTTTTAAACTGTGAAGAATTTGGGGTGTGAACAAAATATTTTATGCATTCAAAACTCGCCAAATAACCTAAGGCCGTTTAAAACAAGTTTGATTTATGCCAGTGACCGTTGTTCTACTATTTTATGCAAAAGTTGATATAAAATAAACTAACGGGATTAATTAGAATTTGAGGTTAACGATACACGCCAATGTTTTAAAAAAAAATCGTTTTTCGCAGTTTAAAAAAACCGTTTTATCATTAGGTGATAACCAATTTGGGAATGTCTTCTATTCGGGATCAAAATTTCACTCGCCTCAAGTAATTAAAGCCAAGCTATTAAATTATGAAAAAAACAGGAAATGTAATAATAAAACCATTCTAATAAATCCCACCAAAATGGAATAAATTTGCATGCTTCGAATTTTTCGACCCAAAATCATTGAAAATTGCTAAAAAAGTTTTAGAAGGTTTTTTAAATTAAAAAAAAAACTCAAAAGGCAGAATACAGAAGCACAAATTAATTTATTCTAATCTATACATTAAAATGAGACCAGATATTAACTACCGGACAGACTGGAAAAGTTTTCTTAATAAGATATATAGAACACAATGTCGCCCATATCAAAAACAGGCGTATCTCATATTTAGCAACTTTCCAGGAGAGCCAAAAAACTTTTTTTTTTGCCTGATTCTTATACATTTTATTACATGTTTCGCTAACAGGGTAAAGAAAAATGCTTAATTAAAACCACATTATCGAAACATGTAATACAATTCAGCAAAAAAAAAAAATTTTTGGTTCTCCTGGAAATTTGCTAACTATGAGATATAAATAAATAAATATATATATATATACGAGGATTGTTCAAAAGGAAAGGTGAATTTCGAATTTTTTCGAAAAATATTATTTATTCATCAATATCCATTTTCTTCCCTTCAAAGTAATCCTCCTCAGATATAATGCACTAATGCCAGCGCTTCTTCAAATCCTCGAAGCACTTCTGGAATGCGCTTTTCGGTATGGCCATCAGCTCGTTCTTCGATTCTGACTTTATCTCATCAATTGTGGCAAAACGTTTTCCTTTCATTGGTCTCTTCAGTTTCGGGAATAGGAAAAAGTCGCAGGGAGCCAAATCTGGTGAATACGGTGGTTGAGGCATGATTACGGTGTTGTTTTTGGCCAAATAATCATGAACAAGCATTGATGTGTGAGCTGGTGCATTATCGTGATGCAAAATCCATGATTTGTTTTTCCACAATTCCGATCGTTTGAGCCGTATTGCTTCACGCAAACGTTGCATAACTTCCTTGTAGTATTCCTTATTAACCGTACGACCTGTTGGCAAGAACTCATGATGCACCACGCCATTGTAATCGAAGAAAACAGTGAGCAAAACCTTCACATTTGATTGAACTTGGCGTGCTTTTTTTGGTCTTGGCTCTTCTGGCCGCTTCCATTGGGATGATTGGGCCTTGGTTTCGACGTCATAACCATATACCCACGTTTCATCACCAGTTATGACCTTTTGAGCAAATCTGGATCGTCGTTGACGTCATTCAACAACTCCTGAGCGATACTAATGCGACGTTGCTTTTGCTCAAAATTTAGCAATTTCGGACTAAACTTCGCTGCCACACGTTTCATGCCCAAAACACCCGAGAAAATAGCATGGCATGAGCCGATTGATATGCCAACATCCTCTGCAACTTCCCTAATAGTGATTCAACGATTTTCCAAAACCGTTTTCTTCACTGTTTAGATGTTTTCTTCGTTTGTTGACGTAGTTGCAAATCCAGGACGCTCATCGTCATTAACATCTTCTCGGCCTTCTGTAAAGCGCTTGTACCACTTATAAACACCTTTTTGAGACAAAGTAGACTCGCTGAATGACACAGTCAACATTTTAAGTACGTTGGAGCACTTTATTCCATTTTTAACGCAAAATTTAATACATAATCTTTGATCCATTTTTTTCAAAAGTAAAAAATCGAAAAACACAAAAAGACGAGACTAACCTGTCCAGTTGTCAAAAACAAACCACTAATCCAAAATGGGTGATAATGCTAACATATGATAAACATGTGTGTACCAACATAACAAAAAAAATCGATAATCGAATGTACGCAGCCCGCGAAAATTCAACATTCACCCTTTCCTTTGAACAAACCTCGTATATAAAAATGAATGTAAGTTTGTTTGTTTGTCCTCGATTTTCTTGAAAATTACTTGACCGGTTTCGCTGAAAATAGCACAGTTTGTTTTTATTAGTGCCGGGAAGGTTTAGAAAGTTGTTTTAATGAAATTCAATGTGTAAACTGTTGCTATAACGTTTTAAAATTAGTATGAAAAACATTGAACCGCCATGTTTTATTTAGGTTAGCCCATAGATATAACACTCTGGTTAGCCACAGATAATATTTTCAAAATGGAAAACACGAGTAGGTTCCTACTTAAGAACTTTAAGATTTAGATATATTTAGAAAAAATAAACGTTTGGAATGAAATAAAATATTTAAATGAATGTTTCTTTATTTGGAGATAGTTTCTTTCGCTGTCAAATCAATTATTTTACCCGAGCAAGGCCGGGTACACATCGGCTAGTTTATAATAAATTTGTGTTGTGGGCGTCGAATACGCGATTTTACGAAAAAAAGTTGAGTCCAAATTTGCAGTAATAAGGCATTTAGCAAATGTAACACAGAATTTAAATCATGTAATTTGTCAGATAAATGTAATTACGTTGAGTAACACAACTGCGCAGAACAGAATATTCGAACGTTTACAATTTATTTTTTAGACATGGCTTAGATCTTAGATTAATTTTATAATAAAATGTACTAAATTTACAAATAAGAATATGATCGTTAGTGTGGTATGTTGAAAAAGAATTCCTGAGATTCGTGTTTGAGATAAAGACTTACCTTGGCAATTGGAGCCATCATGAGGTATTGTACCGCGGCTGCTCCCGCCGACTCCCCAAAGATGGTGACCAGGTTAGGATTACCTCCAAAGTATTCTATGTTGTCTCGCACCCATTGCAGGGCGAGGACTTGATCCTGAAAATATTAAAATATTTAATTCAAAGAACTTATATAACTGCAATATTATTAAATAATTAAGGATATGAATTATGGAGCAGAGTCCTAGCTACCATCTAAATCTCTCTACAACAAAATTGAAATTTTGAAAAAAAATATATTTTCGGCTTCATAACATCAATAACGTCGTATTTTTAATCTTAATACTCTAGCTCATTCAAAAGTCACGAGCTGCCACTGGGTTAAATTATAAAGCACTCTCAAAATTACACTGGCACAAGTAAAAAAACGTCTAACTGGAATAATGCACTACTAAGTAGGGATGGGTCATGACTCATTTTGTTAAGAGCTATAGTCACGGTACCAGCTCAATATTTTCGTAGGACTCAATTAAGCGATGACTTATGTAAGAGTCGGTACATTAAGAGCCGCCCGTGGCTAATACGACTTACAGCTCACACGATTTCCAGTTCATGAGCTCATACCCCAGTTCAAACGACTCCCAGCTCTTACGGATCCCAGCTTTCAGCGTATAGGTGTAGGTACATAACGTCCAGATGCCAGACTGTTTTTTTACATACGTGCAAATGCTGTAATTATTCTTATCTCTACACAGAGGATAAACACGTATACGATGATTTTATATAAACAAATTAGAATAAAGGACCTTATTTAAAGATGCATCATTGTAGAAAGGCTTAAGAATACTATCGAACATCTGAGATATATTTATCTTTTCAGATAAATAAAAAATCCTTCTTAAATGGCTTTAAAGTTTGTCAAAAAGAGTCACAGTTCAATTGAGCCGTGGTACGGTTTACCAGGATTCGTGTCCACTGGGCTTATCAAAATGAGTCGGTACAAGTGAACGGCTCGTTCATGAACGCCTCATCGATACTACGAGTACAAAGTATTTGAGAACGAATTTTTTAATTTAATTTTTAAATTCTGCTAATCTAAATCTTTGTATTGCAGTTATTTATACTAAGCACTAGAACTAATTTATTAATTCTTTCAAATAATAATTTTTACATATATCAAAAGCAACAAATCAATGTGTTTTTATGCATAGATTTGTGTATAAAAATACATCACGTAAATAAATATTCACATAAACAGTAAAGATGCAAAACTTCAAAATCAATTAATCCAGTTTGACAGAATCAAAATATTGCTTGAAATGGCTTTAGCCTTGTTTGGTGACCAGATCTGAATAGCCAGGTTCTTCTCCACCTTCCTCCTCCCCATCTCCTTTCCCTCACATATTAATTAGCCTCACAATATACCCCAATTGGGGATGCCATAGTCTCACTGGCTCCAGACGGTTGAGACTCTTATGCGGTATTCACATATTTTTAAATTGTCACACGCAGCCAATAGCAAGGGCCAGTAGCAGTAGCAGTAGTGATAAGTGACAACTAAATCGTTTAGTTAATTCTATGTTACTCTCCGCGTCCAGACAGTGTGTTAAGTGGTAAATAGTAATAATTTATTTTTATAAACAATAATTATTAGCCTGAAACACTCATCCAAATTGAAAAAACCTTCCGAGAAAAGATAAATGTCGCCGACAGGACTCGAACCTGCACCCTTCTGACTGCCGGTCAGATGCTCTACCGTTGAGTTACGTCGGCTTATCGCAAACCCGCCAAGTTAATCAATATATACTAGTGTTTCATTCAATAATTACTGTTTTTATTATATTTTCACCTGTATACAACCAACTTTATTAGTATGAGAAAGGCTTATAACGGCTAAATCCCTCAAATAGATGGCGTCGAGACAAATTATGTCTACATTTTATTAGTGAAAATTGCTTTGACTTGTCAAATATTTATTAATTGATAAACTAAAGTTCTTAAAAACTTAAGACAAGATTTTGTGCATAGCGCAAAGGGTAACAATTATTATTTTTATAAACAATAATTATTAATCTAAAACACTCATCCAAATTGAAAAACCTTCCGAGCAAAGACAAATGTCGCCGGCAGGACTCGAACCCGCACCCTTCTAATGTCCGGTCAGATGCTCTACCGTTGAGCTACGTCGGCTTATCGCAAACCCGCCAAGTTAATCAATATATACTAGTGTTCCATTCAATAATTACTGTTTTTATTATATTTTCACCTGTAAACAACCAACTTTATTAGTATGAGAGAGGCTTGTAACGGCTAAATCCCCCAAATAGATGGCGTCGAGACAAATTATGTCTACATTTTATTGGTGAAAATTGCTTTGACTTGTCAAATATTTATTAATTGATAAAGCATCTGACCGGACATCAGAAGGGTGCAGGTTCGAGTCCTGTCGGCGACATTTATCTTTGCTCGGAAAGGTTTTTTTCAATTTGGATGAGTGTTTCAGGCTAATAATTATTGTTTATAAAAATAATTGTTACCCTCTGCGCTATGCACAAAAATCTTGTCTTAAGTTTTTAAGAACTTTAGTTTATCAATTAATAAGTAATAATTTAGTTTTCTGTATTAGAATCTTCTCTATTTTTCGGTAAACTAGTTTTCTCCTTCTGCTGCGCACGCATACTTGTAGTTAGGTGGGGGGCTATTGTTACGCTATTTGGACACGCACGCAATATTCACCACAAATACAAAGTTTACTAAATCACCACCGAAATACATGTGTGGATGGAACATATCACTTTTCTCAGGACAGTTATTTAGTTACCACTTATCACTATCCTTGCTACTGGCTGCGCGTAACCTATCAGAAGTGCAAATGCATTATATATATTTTTTTTTTTATTTCGCATGAAGAACACATGTCAATTAAACACATTTTTATTTGCTTACGCCACGTTTCTTAACCGCAGATCCAGGGTACAGAGCCAATGAGCTCACTGCTCTACCACAGAGGTCAACAGATTTTCAAAGCCCTTTGTTTTGCTCAACGCTCAAGGTCACCTCGAACCTGTCAGATGTGTTAAAATATTGATCATACTCCTTACCTGCTAACCTTGAGTATGTGCAAAATTATTGCTGACATATTATTGTACCTCCCCGATGACCTCGAATTTGCCCTGCTTTCTTAGCACAAATAATGCCTTTTTTATCAGCAACCATCATTGTTTCTTCATAAATTCGTTCCACATGTCAGCGGTTTAAATGAGCCTTCTTTATCAATGTTCGGGAACAATGAATTCAGACCACAAGGTCCGATTTGAGCAAAAGATAACAATGGTTTATGTTGACGTTTTATCCATTTAAGGCTCTCGAATAATTGGACAAAAGCTTTATCGTAAACAGAAATCGATTATTTATTGACAATGATGTGGAATAAAACGATATTTCGATGATATAATGAGGTGACAATTTATTGTGTCTGTAATTTGCACTTGTACCCGGGTCTCTATTTTGCAGGTCCTCCGCTTAGCGATCACAGGGCTTGCCTGTATTAGCGCCCGTTGACATGTGCTCAGAGCCCATATATGACCGAATTTTGTAAAAGCTTTACGAATTCTTACATTCAATCGAAGATCTAAGCTACAAACGAAAATGCAGGTTTGCTAACCTAACATAACCATACCTTTCCATAGATGTCCATGTTTGAATTTCTAATTTATTTTCACAGTACACCTTATAATGAATATATTAATTTAGTCAGCTCTGCGAAGCAGCCGGAAATGTCAAAATGTTAATTATAAAGTTAAGATTTAGTGACGAACATAAATTAGCGATAAAAATATGGAAAACGATACAATATGTATTTATGTTAGAGCCGCTTTTTCGATTTATAGCTGTAAATCATATTTTTTCCTATAATTCGTAATATTTCATACAATCATTTGATCTCTATAGTGTGGAGGGAGTACCGACAGTGAAAAAGTATATTATAGAATGAATAGATATATATACGCAACCATGCAGAAGACACAAAAACAATTCCATCAATACACCAAACCAACAATGAAATAACAATACATAAAAATGTAAAAACAAGTCCGTAATAGTGAAATAATTTAACTATAACATCCTACTACAGAAAAAATCAAATTTATTCGGGAGATGCAAAAAAACGGCAAAGGTAAAATACATTATAACATTGTCGCAGTTGGGCAGACTATTCTTTCAGTTTTCTATAGCGGATATCAGTTTTTTCACTTTGTTTAGGGATGATAGATCTTGTGGGGGGCACCATTTTGGATAACATAATCCATTTGCAAATAGAAAAAAATCAACCACAGATGTTAATCATATCAGTGTTGCCAAAATAAAATATTAAATATCCAGTGTCTGCGTAATGCCATTTATCCCTATTCCACCAAAAATCACTTTTTAACCTATTATGTATTATATAGCCCCTTCTTCCCGGGTGGTCTTCAATTACTAACCGAAACTAAAGATAACAAAATATCGCCACACACCAAAATCAATGGAATAAAGTTCGCCTCGAGGTAAGAGAGATTGCTCAATGTAGCTTCATTCTGTATATCATCAATTATTTATCAACGTTAAAGTCGATGAATAAATAATTATAAGTATTCGATAGTCAGTACATCTGTAGAATGCACAGCACATTGGTACGAACCTTGAGGCCAGCATTACCGGGCACGTCCTCGTTCTCCAGGTTGAGGAAGCCCAGACTGCCGAGGCGGTAGTTGAGGGTGACCAGCACCACTCCTTCGGCGATCAGGTAGTCGGGGCCGTAGAAAAAGGAGTTGCCGGAACCCATGGCGAAACCACCGCCGTGGAGCCACACCATCACGGGCAGGGAGGGATTGAACCTGAATGCAATACTAACATAATTAGAATACATACATAATTAATAAAACATTGCGCTATAGTAGATACGTTTGATGTAAATATCCAGTCAGTGGGTTTCAAGAAAGTAGTGCGCTTCATTCTGATATTATTAATGTTTCTTTCACAGGTAAAAAAAAGTCTGGAATCTACTTCCGATCACGCTACTACACGATGAACTTACTAAGTTATTTTTGTCTTGTTATTAGTCAAAATCATGCTTACCCTGATTCTTTATTCGGCAACTCGGGAGTGTAGATGTTGAGGAAGAGGCAGTCCTCATCCCCCTTGTAGTTGTCGAACAGGATAAACTTGTGGGGGCACACGTTCCCCTCTTCCAGGGCGTCGCGAGTTCCCCGCCAGGGCTCAACGGGTCGGGGGGCACGGAAGCGGAACATGCCCGTGGGGGGCTGCGCGTACCTGAGAACCACAAAATAATTTTATGAGTATTGTCCAAGAATGCTGTGAAATATAGTTTTTGGGGTGTTCCCCAAGGATCAGTTGTAAGACGAGTATTAATTTAATCTTTTGAATTGATGCAGTTTCTCAGAGAAGGGTAATTCATTTAAGACAAATTTTTTAAAAGCTTCCGTAAAGACAGCTGTAAAACCGTTTTTGTAAGGTTCCGGGGAAAATAGGAACAATTACAATGTATACAAAAATGATAAATAATAATAAATAGTGATTTCCCATTCGAAGAATTCAATGTTCCTACATTTAAAGACTTATTTGTGAAAAATGCAATTATACAAATTATAAAAAGAAAAAGATAAATAATCATTCATGGCAAAAATCGTACTAGACTTAAACACTTCTTTTGCACAACGCCACAAAGTGTTTTTTTTTAATAATTTGTCGGAAGAAATCAGAAGCATTACTCTCAAAATACAAATGTTGAACTCTGTCAAGAATTATGTTAAGAACATTCTTAACAACAAAAAAAAACATTACCACTTAAATCAATCACATAAAATATCCCTTTTCCCAATATTTATAATAATATTTACATAATATTTTTAAAAAAATAGGATAAACCCGCAAATAATTTTCTAAGTTGCATCTAAAATTATGAATTTTTTTCAAGGCCTATTATAACGAAAATAATTAAAATCCCTCTCATTCATACTAAAACTTTAATTTAAAAGAAATATCATTCAGTTTGGATGGGTATTTTTGGCCTCAAATCCAAAATTAAGTTATGTATGAAACAGGCAGTGCAGCCGTTCCTCTTGTATACTTCCCTTCCATCCACTAACAAGTGCTTTTAATGGAAGAGTAGTATTAAAATGTTATTTATATATATGTATTATTACAATGTATTTACCCATATAAAAAATAAATATTTATTGCAATTTATATTTATTACAATATATCTATAAAAAAAGAAAACCATGATAAATATACTGCCAAAGGAATTTAATGAGGAAAAAAAAAGAATTTTGTAATCAATGGACACGGGAGGAGAAATCTATATGAATGACAACAGGAAAAAATACAGCATGCAAAAAAGATATGATAACGAAATTCAACTTTATAATGATATTAAAAGATAAATTAGTCATAGAAATAACAAGAAAATATTACACAGTTCTTAAGTAATAAACATTAATTTATGCACATCATATAAATATTGTTCATTATAACATACACTTATCTATTAAAGGTCTATCTATGCGTTAATTATTCTGGGAATGTTAATTATTCATAGAAAGAATGGTCATTATTTCTTTTACAATAAAGATGCAGGTCGAGAGCGGAAAGAAACCACTTGATCAAGTAATCGCATTGACCCACAAAGAGTTCAGATAAAAAACATAACCGGTTTTTTAATCTCCCAAAGAGTGTTAGATAATGTTTTCCAAACAACCAGTTTTCAGTCGAGATGCTGTGCACTGTGTACCGGTACCGGGTGGCCCAACTCGTTTGTGATATAATATATTCATCACGCGGTGGAAGAGGAATACGCACAATGTACACAGATCTGTCTCAAAAATTACGCAATGAAGTGTGTGAACAACATTGTGTCATCTAATGAAAATAGCTACGTGGAAAAAATGTATTAACGCTAATACTCGTACGTTGTGTGATAATCTGCATAACATTTTGTTGTGATGATCACTAAAAGTAAACTTAGACATTAATTATTCTTTATTTGTCCTAATTATTGTTGAGATTAAATGAGAAATTGTAAAAAAATATACATTTTATTTTATTTATTTATTTATAAATTAAAAAAAACATGTAAACAAGTATTAGAAATAACAATAGTACAAGTAAGTAAATATTCCTGAATTAATGATTTTAACAAGTACTGAAGATGATAATCCGTATCAAACATGCAAGGAGTAGAAGGTTGATAGGAAGTGTATAAAAGGTCATGGGGGCAGTTTTATAACTATTTTGTAACATGGGTTAAGAGATATTCGCAAAATTATCTGCAAGTGATAAAAATGTCAACGGTCAATGCAGCATCGTTGAGCAGTTGAGTCGCTCTGTTGATTGGCGTGTTCTGGTAAACAGAATTTCTCGCTTTCGAAGCATAAAATAGTGCATGGGATCTCCCACGGGTATACTTATTAAGAAAGTATAAGTTTACCTCTTTCAACATAGGTGGATTACATATGATTCTAGAGATTAACTTAAAGAAATGTTTATTAAGGTATTGAAATCGAACATTGTTAAAAACAAGGATTGATGTGGGAATGGATAATATATATACTCTCTCATATAAAGGTAACGCATAAACCTCTTTTGCAATAAGTAGTGATATGCTCAGACCTGAGCTTAATGGCGCCTGAAGGATCAGGAATATTGGCGCCTTTTGGAATAAAAAATAATTCCGTCGCCGTTTTCCATGTGGGATATTGATTGATTAATATGCAATCCCGAAAAAACGAGTTGTCATAAGAGATATAGTTGAATTAGATGTTTGGATTCAATCGAAGCAAGCTGGTATTGGAGTGTACCCCGTTTCTTAATGCCCTGCCAAATTTATAAAGACACTTATAAATTATACTTTTTTTAAGAAAAATTACCATAAAAACATTTGTAAAACCTTTCCCAATTCCTTGCCAATTTAATAATGACACAAATTATAAGTCCGTTGGGAAAAATTACCTTAAACAACGTAGTATACTGGCCTGAAGAAGATACGATTGTAGCGAAACCCAGTCGGTAAGATATATATATATATATATATACAAAATTAAACTGATATCAATAAAGTAATTGTTTTATTTTAATATTATAATGTCACATCACAAAGTTACTGCTTCATATGAAGATACAAAAAACATGTTCTATAAAAAAATGTTTTCTTTTCTTACTCGCAGTTAATAGTGATCATAATTGAATTGCTTTAGAAACCCGTGAATAAAAAATATACATCTCTCTATGTTACCCTTGTGCCAAATTTCTCTATTTTGCTTTACTGTCCAGTTGAAACTACGTAATATCATACACTAAATCGATGTATGGTCACCAGAGGGTTACCCAGCAAATCATATAATATCAATACCAAATAAATAAATTAATAATAATACTAAATAATATAATATTACATTTGGGTGGGAATGAACAAATTTTTAATTAGATTTGTTGTTAACCCACAGATGTTGTGTATAAAAAAAGTAATCCCTGCTTTTATTATAAACAAATTTAAGATATTTAATTAGCAAGCTTGACGAACTCTGATTGCGTCTATCATGGCACGATTATCTCATTTTATTGACCCTTACTTCTTAGTTATGGTGAGTTTATTTAAAATTAATTGGATTGTGTCATTTACAAATTAAAACAAGCAAACTTACGTTGCATTCAAATTGTGTTCACACGGCAATTAATGCATTTTTATTATAAGCATGTCTTTTTAATAGCAGATCTTTTCAACAAAAATGTTGTCAGAGTACAAATTAAAAAAGTCAGTCATCTCATTTTATGATCGACTTTGCTAGCATTTTGTTCCCAGCTATTAGTATAATTTATATCCCTTTACTTAGTTAGTTTACCTTTAGCTTAGTATCATTTACCTTAGTATCCTTTAGCTTAGTATCATTTACCTTAGTATCCTTTAGCTTAGTATCCTTTAGCTTAGTATCCTTTACCTTAGTATCCTTTACCTAAGTATCCTTTAACTTAGTTAACTTACAATTTACAACTAACATCCTTTAACACTAAACCATCGATGATTTTTGGAATTATTTCCATGTGCTGTCGAAAAATGAATGATTTACTTGTGAAATAGTGACATAAAATTAATCACGAGAGGCCACTGAGCGAATCTATGATTTTTTTCCGTTTTAGAGATATTATTTAGTTAAATGAAATAGTTTAATAGCCTATCTAACCAATTTCCATAACGCACACAATATGTTAATGGTTTATTTTATTTTTAATTCTTTGAATCCAAATACTTATTACGTTATTTCGACTTTACAAACGTAGTGGTTGTTGTTGTCAAAGGAAATTGAAAAGTAGCAGAGATTAGATTGGAAACGTCTGTGTGGGCTAAAAAAATGCTTTAACCTAGACATTTGCAGACAGACGTTCCAAAAACATTTCAAATTATTGAGTGTTGAGCTCGAGAATCTTTAGTAGGACAGACATAATTACAGCTTATATAAGAGCATAGTATAATATATAATATGTATACATACACGTATCGTGGTAATAATTAATTTGAATTGTGATATTTCTTCCCACCACACTCAGAGGTTTAATGGTTCATTACTCTAGTTCACCGAATAGAAAATGTAGCCATGAATAATCGTTTTTTATTGCACGGTACACCCGAACGAATGAGTCTTGCAAAATATCTGCAATATGGTTTGTGCGTTGTACGGAATGAATGACAATAAAGGATTATGTACAAAATGTACTCCACACACTGTGCCCATCAATGATGTACATAAATAATTATATCCCTACCATAATAGGAGAACGCATAAATAAATTTAAGATGGCGTTTCTTCCAAACCTAATCCAACCTAATTTTTTAAGTTTTAATAATTTTATGTCACTGGTTTATCTCACAATTTAAGTCTGAATTTAAATGTCGCACAAGAGTGCCAAGAGCCTAGAGCCAGTGAGACTGTGGCATCCATTTTAGAGTGTTGTGAGGCTGAATGAGGTGGGAAAATAAGGAGATGGGAAGAAGTGGGTTAGGAAGTACCTGGCTACGCAGATCTTGTTACTAAACACGGTCAACAAAACCAACAATTAAGCAAAATTTCTATTCTGAATGGTGGTCTATCACCAGGGCGATACTGAGAGCATCTACTAATCTGGAATGTGTCGCAATTGTCGAAAATACCCAATATATATGAGGGGTGCACTGTGCAGTCCATAAAGGCTGAAAAGCTGTACCTATTCCGAGAAAAACAAAAACAAATAAAGAAATTAAATGATAATACAAAATACGACAAATTTCTGATCTAAATGTATTTTTCCATGAATTTGGTAAGGGCTTCTACGCCTGTTGGCCAAAACAATGATGGTAATATGATAGTAAAATGGGAATATTCAAAAATTCAATAAAAAACTACACACAGTCTACCATTCGTCATATAACAATGCACGTCACTGCACGACACATTTAAATAAATAAATAAAAAGAATTTTCAAAGCTTTTTTATAACGTACATTTGTTAATTAATTTTAATAATTCATTTTAAAACAATGTCAACATTGTAAAACAAAACACTTCAAAAATAAAATAATTGATTCAGAACTAAATACAAAAATAAATCTTAACGTAAAAAAACCAGGTCAGAAAGAAAATATGAAACGGCCGTTCTTCCCAACCCAACTGAGCAACAGTTGAGCCGAAATTTTACCTCAACACGGTTCAAATACACAAATACGCTCTTTCCGATGAAATTTTCGACCAAATTTACAATCAATTTAGGATATCGATTTTCGTGGATTAAGTTCCGCTCAACATACTTATAAAAAGTGTTAACAGAGTGAAAAAATATCACCGAAATGTCAAATGTCATTATTGGTTCGCGATTTATTTTACGCGATTCAAATATTGAATGACATTTATTTCCGTTTTCGAATGTCAAAAACATGTTTTTTGTATGTTTTAAATCAAACTGAAGAGAATCTAACTTATTTTACTCATTATAAGCTACGTTTTGGCTTGTTTTTCACGGAGAAGAAATGTCAAATGTGCGAAACGAATAATGTACTTTCGTGGCATTTGATGTATTTTATTGTCTATAAAAGTGGGCGGGCACTAATTTATTCTCTATGAAAGTGGGCGGGCACCTTCATAGACAATTTAGTATGTTAAATGATAAAAGATACTTGGAAACAGGCAAACAGAGCGTTGCTCAACAAAACACTTGGCTTATCGGTGCCTCAGATTGATCATTCGAAAAGTCGGGAAGATCGCCGTTAGATTAGAAACATTCAACAGCGATATAGCATTTTGCAAGCAACATGTGTCATATGTATAATGAAAATGGTATGATCAATGAAATTGACATAATATTCTCCAACTCACCTATAAATTTTATAGCAAATCTTTAATAGCAAGTTTACTTAAAAGATAAATTTTAAATGTTATCATTATCCTTGATTTTGCCGTTGTCACCATTAGTTTTCTTTTCTTCCCTACTTTATTAATATAATATAATTATATTTTTTGTAACCAATACGAATAATGGATTGATGGCCTTACTTTTATTTACTTCCATCAATATGTAATATTTGTTATCACTATATTAAATGTTCCTAATAAACAATAAATAAATTATATAAACATGTTTATAAGAAATTTCCGTAAGTGACGCCATCCACCACAGAGTTAATCATATCAGTAAATAAATAAAAAACATCTAGAAATTGTTTCGTAGTTAATTCACAAATTATAAAAGAAAAACGTTGTTTGTTTATCAGGCCCGGTTTCGAACCTGCGACCTCAATATAGAAATACATTAGCAATTTGTCAAAAAATGGAGTCGAGGTCAGCTGTAATAATTATTATTGTTTATTGACATTCATCGAAGGCCACAGAGATCGGAGGATCATACTCGTAAACATTCATTACACTCGTCCTCCTCGATCTCATAAAATACTCGTAAATTCTGAACTTGGGCTCTTGCACATCCAATATTATGCTGAAAGTAATTATTTTTAAATTGCGCGTAGAGATTAACAATAATTAAACTGTTAAACTTTACAAATGTTGAGTTATGAATATAAACCTATAAGGCGATGCGAAGGCTCACGAAATGATGTTTGGTTTAAAAATCGCCTTGAATTATAACAGTATACTCGTATTGTGGTGGGCATAACATAATAACTGTATTTTTTTATTATTTTCTTTTAAGTGAAAAAATACTGTTGCTGATGTATTTATTTTCGATATGTATATTGTGTTGTAAAATTTATGTGTACAATGCCAGGGAACATTTCTACCTCTTCCCGTGTCAACTAATCTTCTATACCCAGTAAGCGGTCTGCCTATTGCTACTGTAGGGCTTTTATTTAATCTATTTCAAAGAATTGTAAAGTGTGTTTTATGTGCTAGCGACACTTGCTGACGGCAATCTTATATTTAAGACCTCTCACTAAGGTAACGGACGGTATAAGATGGAATTTGGGCGGAGATGGGGGGGGGGGGTATTATTTATTTTAGATTAGTAAAATCCTGACATCTGTGTTTAATTAGAAAACACCCTACACACCATAATCACGTGACGTATTCACCAATTTTCCGTGGTCTCCAAACATTTAATAATCTTTGTACATTTAAATCTCGACTCTTTTTTCACTCCCTATCGTCATCTATGAAAAATATTACTCGTAACATCAATGCGCAATCACAACTCTTCAGTAAATAGCACTATGCAGACACATATGTACACATACACACTCACAGACGCATACACTTATACACTATACAGTTTTTTCAAATACCTTTTTATCTTTACCATATATCATTCATTCCCTAGCATTGTACTAACTCCGCCCAGTAAAATTGAAATTTGTACACCACTCATTTTATACATGTACTGTTTGTTTTTAAACTAAATTAAAAAATATAAATAATATATGAATAATAATTATAACGGTTAGTTGAATCACATTATGTCGGAAGATCTTAACATACGAAAATACCGTTTTACACTTATCAGACAATGCACAAACATTACCGAATACTACTCTTTTTTTCTCTTGATTTTAATTCAGTATTTAATTAAAACTATGTCTTTTTATAAGTTTAGAAAAAAATAAGTATCGGGACGGTAAAATTACTTTGAAGTGTCAATTTTCCTAGTTGCCAAACCCTTTTTCAGAATTTATTGCATAATGTGACAAAATAAGTTATTTGGTGTGATCGGAAAACATTTCAAAATTTGTGACTGAGCTGCACAAAGAAAACACGCTTTTTGACGATATTTTTTTGGCATAAATCAAGGTAAGTTCCAATTTCAACACTTTTTTCCACTAGCATTTGGAGTTTTCGTCAGAATTCCAAGGTCGTTCAGAGATTGCTTTGTCTTGATTACTTTAGGTATCTTTTCCTTGATTTCCTTTCAATAAAAACTTCATCTGATGCCTACGTCACACGCAGCCAGTAGCAAGGACAGCGATAAGAGGCAACTAAATCGTTTAGTTAGTTTTAAGTCACTCTCCACGTTCGAACAGTGCGTTGAGTGGTAAGCAGTAAGTTACCGTTAAGAACCAATTTAGTTTAGAGACTCTCGATTAGAATTTTTCCATTTTTTCGGTTAAGTAATCCCCTCCACGCTACACGTACTTCCTTGTAGTTAGGTAGGGGCTATTATCGCACTATTTGTACAAGCACCCAATCAAGTAATCACTTACTTAATTGCACATATGGATGGCACTTATCACTTTTCTCAGGACAGTGATTAATTATCACTTATCACTGCTTTTGCTATTGACTACGTGCAACTGACGCATAAGTTAACTTTAATAGATTTCCTCTACCTAAACTGAAAAGTATTTGATATGTTCTCCATTTATCATAGATACATTATCGGCACTATAACCTCAATAGTAGACAGAAGATAAGTTCTTTTGTAGCGGAAAATAAATTCACGACTAATTTCTTCAACATCTCTTTTGTGAAATATCAGCTCATTGGCACTTTGGAATTAAATTACACTGAATAAGTTACAAAACGTTTTGGCCCTCGATCATCTCTATTATAAGCTCAATTAAATGATGTGTCTTAAATTATCAATTTGTTAATTAAACTGCAAATGGACATGTAATCAAAATGCAAAAATATTTAAAAAAAAAAACCAACAAAATAGTGAAATTGAAAGTGGTTTGGCCATCATATTTTTTTAATGTTATCCTGATAAGTGACTGTTGGTCAATAATTCTTATACGTTGCTTTGTTTGCATCATTGTCATTGCTGATAAAATGTTGTAAAATCTTGGTTTAGGTTTCAAATAAATTATCTATTAGCGAAACAGATTCTAAATTCACAAAATCATAAAGACATCTGACTTAGACTTTAAAAATTGTCGTAGATAGGTAATATGCATGCTCATACTAAAGCAATTTTCAATACAAGGCGTTAATTACTATCCTATGCATGCATTGCTCTGTGTCAAAAGGTGGGCTATGTGTAGTTCTAGCGGGTAACAAAATTACTAGCAATGAAAGCGGTATGTTTCACAGCTTTAGTGAAAGCAGTTTGCGGATGCATGGTCTTGCGTTATGTATCCCGTAAAAAAATGAGATTGAGGAAGTAAAATGTATGAGCAAAGGTAGCTTATAACCAAAAAGTATACAATCGTCAAAGTAAAATAATTTATTGGTGTAGAGCAATTGTGAAATAAAATTCACAAAATTTTGGAACAATTTTTTTTTTAACAGAAATTCGTTGTGTTTTTTGTCTACTATATTTTAATATTTTTAAAGTCTTGGTTTTCATAGGATAGGCACAACTTTTCAGCCTTTATGGGCTGCACGCCACTGCCTGCATATTAAACGACATCAAAACTCTTATAAATACGTAATAGTTGCATTACAAATTAATACTACTACTAATTTAAAGTAGGTACTATTCTTCCAATACTCTCCGAAAACATATAATAGATTTAACCAAAACCTTTTACTACAAATTAGAATCGAAATCGAATCTCTCTATCTCCAATCTCGACCGCTGGACCCCCAGAACTGACCCCCTCCGTCTCCGTCAAAATTCCATTTTTTTCCCTCCATTACCTTAGTGAGCGGGCTTAAATATAAGATTTCCATCTGCAAGTGCCGCTGGCACATAAAACACAGTTTACAATTATTTGAAATAAAAATAAATAAAAGCCCTACAGTAGCAATACGCAGACCGCTCACTGGGTAGATAATATGATCTTCACATTTATCCACCTCTAACCACAGTTGATAAAGGAAGAGGGAGAAATGTTCCCTGGCACTGTACACAAAATTTGTACAATACAATAAGATCAAAGGGTATTTATATTATAGTTATACTTAGTACAAATTATAGATCACCATAAAATAACTAGTTTCCATCGTAAAACTAATTAAGTTTGAATAAAAATTTCCATGCAATAAACATGAATACATCAGCTTTATTAGAACACGATGTTTAGCATAAA